>OY740787.1:59814529-60252029 GCA_963514005.1 Raja brachyura
TATAATGCTATTGGTTAAAACTCATGGAATTGAAGGCAAGTTATTAACTCGGTGTGGAATGACAAAAGGCAATAGGAATAAAAACATTCTTCAAATATATGTACTTGATTATAACCATTCACAATATTTATAAAATAATTAAATTGACTATATGGACTAATTAAATGGAATAATCTCTGGATTACTACCAGTGCCACGTGCTAGTCAGAGTAGAAATAGGAGGATATTGCAGATGAATACGTGGCTTGAAAAATGGTGCAAGGGGGAGGGATTCAAATTTCTCGGGCATTGGAATCAGTTCTGGGGGAGGTGGGACCAGTACAAACAGGACGGTCTGCACCTAGGCTGGAATGGAACCAATGTCCTTGGGGAGTGTTTGGCAGTGCTGTCAGGGAGGATTTAAACTAATGTGGCAGGGGGATGGGAGCATGAGCAGAGAGCCAGAGGGGTGTAAAATGAGGGTAGGAGCAATGGGAAGCAAGGTGAAAAGTAAAAGTGGCAGGCAGAAAAATCCAGGGCAAAAATCAAAAAGGGCCACTTTTCAACATAATTGTATAAGGGGTAAGAGTGTTGTAAAAACAAGCCTGAAGGCTTTGTGTGTCAATGCAAGGAGCATTCGTAATAAGGTGGATGAGCTGAATGTGCAGATAGTTATTAATGAATATGATATAGTTGGGATCTCGGAGACATGGCTCCAGGGTGACCAAGGCTGGGAGCTGAACATCCAGGGATATTCAATATTCAGGAGGGATGGACAGAAAGGAAAAGGAGGTGGAGTAGCGTTGCTGGTTAGAGAGGAGATTAACGCAATAGAAAGGAAGGACATTAGCTTGGAGGATGTGGAACCGATATGGGTAGAGCTGCGAAACACTAAGGGGCAGAAAACGCTAGTGGGAGTTGTGTGCAGGCCACCTAACAGTAGTGGTGGAGTTGGGGATGGCATCAACCAGGAAATTAGAAATGCGTGCAACAAAGGTATAAAACAGTTATAATGGGTGACTTCAATCTACATATAGATTGGGTGAATCAAATTGGCAGGGATGCTGAGGAAGAGGATTTCTTGGAATGTATGCGGGATAGTTTTCTAAACCAACATGTAGTGGAACCAACGAGAGAGCAGGCTATTCTAGACTGGGTATTGAGTAATGAGGAAGGGTTAGTTAGCAGTCTTGTAGTGCGTGGCCCCTTGGGCAAGAGTGACCATAATATGGTTGAGTTCTTCATTAGGATGGAGAGTAACATTGTTAATTCAGAAACAAGGGTTCTGAACTTAAAGAAAGGTAACTTTGAGGGTATGAGATGTGAATTGGCCAAGATAGACTGGCAAGTGATTCTTAAAGGGTTGACGGTGGATATGCAATGGAAGGCATTTAAAGACTGCATGGATGAACTACAACAATTGTTAATCCCAGTTTGGCAAAAGAATAAATCAGGGAAGGTAGTACATCCGTGGATAACATGGGAAATCAGGGATAGTATTAAAACAAAAGATGAAGCATACAAATTAGCCAGAAAAACAGCCTACCAGAGGACTGGGAGAAATTCAGAGTCCAGCAGAGGAGGACAAAGGGCTTAATTAAGAAAGGGAAAATAGATTATGGAAGAAAACTGGCCGGGAACATAAAAACTGACTGCAAAAGTTTTTTATAGATATGTGAAGAGAAAAAGGTTAGTTAAAACAAATGTAGGTCCCTTGCAGTCAGAAACTGGTTAATTGATCATGGGGAACAAGGACATGGCAGACCAATTGAATAACTACTTTGGTTCTGTGTTCACTAAGGAAGACATAAAGAATCTGCCGGAAATAGCAGGGGACCGGGGGTCAAATGAGATGGAGGAACTGAGTGAAATCCAGGTTAGCCGGGAAGTGGTGTTCGGTAAATTCAATGGATTAAAGGCCGATAAATCCCCAGGGCCAGATAGGCTGCATCCCAGAGTACTGAAGGAAGTACCCCCAGAAATAGTGGATGCATTAGTGATAATTTTTCAAAACTCTTTAGATTCTGGAGTAGTTCCTGAGGATTGGAGGGTAACTAATGTAACCCCACTTTTTAAAAAGGGAGGGAGAGAGAAAACAGGGAATTACAGACCAGTTAGTCTAATATCAGTAGTGGGGAAAATGCTAGAGTCAGTTATTAAAGATGGGATAGCAGTACATTTGGAAAGTGGTGAAATCATTGGACAAAGTCAGCATGGATTTATGAAAGGTAAATCATGTCTGATGAATCTTATAGAATTTTTCGAGGATGTAACTAGTAGAGTGGATAGGGGTGAACCAGTGGATGTGTTATATCTGGACTTTCAGAAGGCTTTCGACAAGGTCCCACATAAGAGATTAGTATACAAACTTAAAGCACACAGTATTGGGGGTTCAGTATTGATGTCGATAGAGAACTGGCTGGCAGACAGGAAGCAAAGAGTAGGAGTAAACGGGTCCTTTTCAGAATGGCAGGCAGTGACTAGTGGGGTACCGCAAGGCTCAGTGCTGGGACCCCAGCTATTTACAATATATATTAATGATCTGGATGAGGGAATTGAATGCAACATCTCCAAGTTTACAGATGACACGAAGCTGGGGGGGCAGTGTTAGCTGTGCGGAGGATGCTAGGAGGCTGCAAGGTGACTTGGACAGGTTGGGTGAGTGGGCAAATGCATGGCAGATGCAGTATAATGTGGATAAATGTGAGGTTATCCACTTTGGTGGCAAAAACAGGAAAGTAGACTATTATCTGAATGGTGGCCAATTAGGAAAAAGGGAGATGCAACGAGACCTGGGTGTCAAAGTACACCAGTCATTGAAAGTAGGCATGCAGGTGCACCAGGCAGTGAAGGAAGCGAATGGTATGTTGGCATTCATAGCAAAAGGATTTGAGTACAAGAGCAGGGAGCTTCTACTGCAGTTGTACACGGTCTTGGTGAGGCCACACCTGGAGTATTGCGTACAGTTTTGGTCTCCTCATCTGAGGAAAGACATTCTTGCCATAGAGGGAGTACAGAGAAGGTTCACCAGACTGATTCCTGGATTGGTAGGACTTCCATATGAGGAAAGACTGGATAGACTCGGCTTGTACTCGCTGGAATTTAGAAGATTGAGGGAGGATCTTATAGAGACTTACAAAATTCTTAAGGGGTTGGACAGGCTAGATGCAGGAAGATTGTTCCTGATGTTGGGGAAGTCCAGAACAAGGGGTCACAGTTTAAGGATAAGGGGGAAGTCTTTTAGGACTGAGATAAGAAAATCATTTTTCACACCGAGAGTGGTGAATCTGTGGAATTCTCAGCCACAGAAGGTAGTTGAGGTCAGTTCATTGGCTATATTTAAGAGGGAGTTAGATGTGGCCCTTGTGGCTAAAGGGATCAGGGGGTATGGAGAGAAGGCAGGTACAGGATACTGAGTTGGATGATCAGCCATGATCATATTGAATGGCGGTGCAGGCTCGAAGGGCCGAATGGCCTACTCCTGCACCTATTTTCTATGTTTCTATATTTCTATAAAGCCTTTTTTTAATAAGCTGGCCAATATCACAAAATAAACATGGTAGAAAAAGGCATTTAAATACAAGGAGATCAGAATAGAATAAATATACAAGATAAAACCCAGGAAAACCCAGGCTTAGATGGGACCATGATCGAGTTGGGCCCAAGGCCCTGATTCCTTGCTGTATGATGCTAAGATTCTAAATAGATTTCAGGTTAGGTTAATATTAGGACCTTAAAAAATATACAATAGCTATTTCTAAATGGTGAAAAGTTGGAAACAGTTGAAGTAAAACAGATATTGGTATTAATATATATTTGTGAACAACTGTAAAAAGAAATTAAAAGGGCTGATGCCACATTGGCCTTTGTGTGTACACAGTGCAGCACAGTGGGTAGGTGTTACGCTACTGCTACCCAAATCCTGCTTCTACCACAGTAACCTGTGCTCTGTGAGCAGTTCTGGCCACCAAACCCGAGGAAGAATTTTTCAAACCTGAAGGAGTGTATCATAGATTTGCCAGAATAAAATCTGGATTCCAAGGAATGAATAATCATGGACAGGTCACACCCTGGCCACTCTCTTCTCCCCTTCCCATCGGGAAAAAGGTACGGAAGCGTTAAAACGCACAACTCCAGATTCAGAAACAGTTTCTTCGCAACTGTTATCAGGCAACTGAACCATCCCACCAACAATAGAGAGAAGTCCTGAACTAATATCTACCTCATTGGAGACCCTGGGACTATCTTTGATTGAACTTTACTGGCTTTATGTTGCACTAAACGTTATTCACGTTATTCCCTTTATAATGTATCTGTACAATGTGGATGGCTCAATTGTAGTCATGTATGCTTGGTTAGCACGCAACAAACGCTTTTCACTGTACTTCGGTACACGTGACAATAAACTAAACTCAAACTCGAATAATGCAAACTTGTGCATTTTTAAAGTTTTACAGATGCAGCAGGGAAACAGGCCCTTCGACCCACCGACTCCATGCTGACCATCGATCACCCATTTACACCCGTTTAGTTCTATGTTATCCCGGTTTTTCATCCACTTCCTTTACACTTGGGGCAATATACAGCTATAAATCCACACGCCTGTGAGGTGTGGGAGGAAACTGGAGCATTCGGAGAAAACTTGCTATCACAGGAAGAACGTGCAAACACCACACAGACAGTAGATGAGGTCAGGATCAAACCCGGGTCACTGGTGCTGCAGCAGCTCCATCAGCTGTACCACTCTGCCGCCCTTAGTGAATCAAATCACAAATAAGATGCAAATCATGAACAATGATTTCTGGTCCTTCAAACCATCTTGTATGTCTTTTGTGGATGTTTAAAAGTCAAAGTTTTCTACTGAAAATAGTTACACATTCCATTGTTGAATTAAATGATTTATTTTTGTTGATCTGGGAATTTAAGAATGCTAAGAAAAGAAGAAAGGATATATTTATATCATAATATTTGGGTGGCATAGCGGCAGTTGCTGCTTTACAGCTCCAAAGACCTGGGTTTGATTTTGACTACGGGTGCTGTCTGTACTGAGTTTTACGTTCTCCCTGTGACAACGTGGGTTTTCTCCGAGTGTTCCGGTTTCCTCCCACACTTCAAAGATTTGGAGTACAGGTTTGTTCTGTAAATTTTCCTAGTGTGTAGGTAAATGCTAGTGTACATCGATGATCCCACACTCCAAAGATTTGGAGTACAGGTTTGTTCTGTAAATTGTCCATAGTGTGTAGGTAAATGCTAGTGTACGGGATGATGACTGGTCAGTGTGGACTCAGTGGGCTTAAGAGCTTTGGTCAAAAGCTTTAAATGATCATCGATGTACTTTGGTCTGCACTACCAATCATAATGTAAGTTAACAAGCGAGCATTCCCTTTTTCACCTTGTAGTGTAAAATGTATTATCTATGTTGCATTCTATATATAATACTAGATGTAAACACAACTTTTATGTTCTTTTCTAGTAGCTGTACCTGATGGGGAAAAATGTGCATGGCGTAAGTACATATCCTAACAACTTTAAATCTTTTCAAATCGGAAAATGCTTATGCTTCGAAAGAAAAGTGTTTATTTTTTATCTACTAATATTAAAATACTGGCAATATACTGGGATAACAAGGCCCAGTTTAAAGCGGGCACGTTTGCGACAAATAAATGTTTGTACAGCTGTGTGAAATCTACAAATATTCTGGAAGTTTTGACCACCAATGGAAGCAATGAAATTATTCTTTAAGTACAAGAAATTATAAATGAAGATAACAAATGTAATAAAAAAGAACTGCAGATGCTGATTTATACCAAAGAAAGACACAAAATAGTGGTGTAACCCAGCGGGTCCGGCAGCATCTTTGGAGCAAATAGATAGATGATGTTTTGGGTCGGGACCCTTTGTGAGGTGTCTTTTTACAATACTGCACACAAAAATGTGACAAAGGTGGTCAAATTTCAAATTTAAAAAAAAAAGTTGACAAGCACTTTATTGGGTTCATGACTAACATAGTATCAACAAAAAATATAAGAAAAGAAAGCATATTGATGGCAAGTTTCCGAAAATGGCATCAGAATACACAAATACATTTTGTATAATGGTTGTCGCGTGGTGTCCACCAGTGATCTGGTCGGCACAGTAAGTGCACGTATTTCTTATTCCTTTCTATGTTTATGAATACCACATGGAACAATAAAATTGCAAACACCATTTCCACTTCATTCACCTGATCATGTAGTGGAATACTGCATCCATCTGAGTGGACACCGTAACGCGCGTTACACATCATACACACAAATGTACATTGCAGTGGACACTAAAAGGTGTGGTGTCCCAGAAAATGAACATTCCTAATGTGATCTAAACGGTACATTACCTTATGGATTTGAGCTATATTGATGGCCGATGATTCGTCAGAACGTTTGATTTGGGATGATTTTTTAGTAAGTAAAATGTCTCCGTAACAGTTGTTGTGGAGCTTCCCCAAGTTGACACGAAGGAATGAAGTTAGCGACTTGCTCCGTACGAAAGGTAAACAAGAGACAGTGTGTTGTCAAATTGAAGATTGGCTCAGTTTCTTAGTTTTGATGACCAATTTATGTCCACTTTTTTTTTTTAATTGATTTTAAAAAGTCGGAAAATATATCGTAATTGGTCATTGAGTTTTTGACACCACGATGTTTTTCATATATTAAATGTGAAAATAAGAAAAAGAATTAACTCGCCCAAATATCGCTACTACCAAGGTTACCTCGGTGGGTTTTTGAATAGCATTAGAGGTTTGGCACCTCCAAGGTTTAACTTACAGAGGGAGGTACCGATCCCGATGACGATCGTTGTGACAATGGACACCCAGCACAACGACCGTTATGGAATCTTTACTGTATTGTATTATCTTTATGTTAAGTATTTTTCTCCTAGTATTGATAAGATATTTCCCCAGAACATTATCAAAATGTATACGTACGAGGGGCCATAAGAAGTTAATTTATGAATTAAATATTCATGAGTAAATGTGGCAGAGTTTTTATGTCACCTTTTTGGTGTCCAAAATGGTGGTAAAACGATGAAAATTTGTCTGTCATGAAAATTTTTTTTGACTTTTGGTCTTGAAATTATCTAATTTATATCTGTTATTTATAAGGTTTCACATGAAGGGTAGCTTTTTTGTAAGAACAGTGTACCGGTGTAAAAAAACTGAAAGTAATAATTTTCCTCAATATCTCTCCAGTATTGTAAAAAGACACCGAGGCAAATAAATAGTGAATTCTAAAATATAAATAATACATTCTGATAAATGTCCAGTTCACCTATGAGATTCTTGGCAATTGCACAATTGGTTGAAAGTGAAATGGTTAATTTACCATATTTATCAGTTTCTGTCAGTTATTGTGCAACAATACACATATTTGCATGCAATCCCAGCAAATGAAATCTCAAGGAAACATTGCACAGAAATTGGATCTCACTTTCTCCTTGCATTAACCATGTGATTGTTTCTAGTATTTGTGCTCACGGTGATCTCATATTTAAAAAAATGCTGAATGTGGGCAAAAGTCCATTAAAAGTTTCATGATTGCATTCCACATTCAGAAATTGTGGTTGTAAGTGGAACCTGTGTGATTCCCATCAGGAGTTGTACAAAGAACTCACAGCTGCTGAATAATTGCCACTCGTGAAAAGAGCACCGGCATCTGAAGAAGCCTCCCTGTGGAAGCCACTGTACAACTGCACAGAAAGGCTGCCTGTGACGGTAGACGGTGATCTTCTGTTTAGATCAAAAGACATAGGATCAAATTAGGCCATTCGACCCATTGAGACTGCTCCTCTATTCGATCACAGCTGATTTATTTTTCCCTCTCAACCCCATTCTCCTCTCTTCTCCTTGTAACATTTGACACCCTTACTAATCAAGAACCCATCAATCTCAGCTTTAAAAATACCCATTGATATGGCCTGCACAGCCGTCTGTGGTAATTAATTTCACAGATTCACCACCCTATGGCTAAAGAAATTCCTCCTCAGCTCCATTCTAAAAGTACGTCCTTTTATTCTGAGGGCGTGCCCTCTGGTCCTAGACTCTTCCACTACTGGAAACATCTTCTCCACGACCACTCTATTTTGGCCTGAGTTTGGCTGAGTATCTTCCCATGCAATGGTCTGGCCCCATTGAATGTCCTTGTCACAATTGGCATTGCAAGGTGCAGTGAGATCACAGGGTCAGGGATTACTGCATGCAGTTTAGAATTAATATGCGTATAGAGACTGCAAACAGTGAAAGAAACACTGCTGAATCATTTTCCATTGAAATCTGAGCCTGACAGATGTTGTGTGCAAGACATTGATGTCATAGTGCAGCCCTATTAATTACTGATTCATTTTCGCCGCTTGTGCAATGTTCTCCCAGTTTATCAGCAAGTGACGAGCAAAAGGTTTCACAATGTCCTAAAAACTCCACTTTCAGCCAGTACTACATAAACAGTCAGTAAACTTACGCAACAGCTCAAATGTGATCAGGCCAATGGGCACTATTTCACACGGAATTAATCATTACTCCGGATAAAACTGCTTTTATGCACATTTTGATCACAAAGCAAAACTAATGGGTTCAATTTTTTGACTTTTATTTAAACAAAGTCTCTCAAATGTGTGTATAATCAGTTGGCCATCTTATCAGTGTCCTGTTAGCTTTTTGTTCACTAAAATACTAGTTTACACTCCTCCTAAGTTATATGTAACAAGAAAGGTATAAAACAAGACCAAAAACAGGTATTTAAAGAAGTTAAGATTCTCTCAACAAGTTACAACCTGCTAAAGTGAAATTCCATAGCTTCTGTGTTTCCTTAACGGGTCCTTAATTCCAATGTCTGAGACTAGACTTTAGAGATATAGAGACCCACGGCGTCCACGCTGATCAGCAATCATCCTGGACTATCCTACACACTAGGGACAATTTACAATTTAACCGAAGCCAATTAACCAACAAACTTAAACGTCTTTGGAGCGTGGGAGGCAACCGGAGCACCTGGAAAAAAAGCTCTCCCCATTTACAGCTTTCTTCTGTTCCCCACCCCCCCCTCTCTAAAATCAGTCTGAAGAAGGGTCTCTGCCCAAAATATCATCCATCCATGTTTTCCAGAGATGCTGCCTCACTTCCAGAATTACTCCACCATGTTGTGTCCTTAGTCATAATAATGAATTAACTTCCCAGTATTTCTGTCTCTGATTAGAACCAGGCATGTACAGCAAGACCATGTCATATCAGTCTGGAAAATGTATCAGCAGTTAATATGAAGAGCACTTCATTGGTTTACTTCTAAGATTTATCCTTTTCAGAACATGGTTGCTTACACATTGTCCTTTTTCTTAAAGCAGCATATCCATGTAATCTTAAACAATGCATGAGTTTTCATTACTTCAGATGATATGTATAAATATAAACATCAGTAGACAAATTGGCTTCTTGGCTGTATGATATTCTGAGAATTTCATTGCTAAGATAACCCATCTCCTTTTAAGTGTGTTTGTCCAATATTCCTTAATTCCTTAGCAATGACCTGTTAACAATAACACAATCTTTCATCAGAAAGACCATAATAATTGATTGTTTAAGAAAGAACCGCAGATGCTGGAAAATCGAAGGTAGACAAAAATGCTGGAAATAGGCAACGTTTTGGGTCGAGACCCTTCTTCAGAATTGAAGATTAATAATTGATTGCTTTATTTTAGACAAGATCTCTGTAATATACATCACTTTCTTTCTTTCTTGCAGGTAGCAAAAATTTCTTGCCAACAATATTAGTTGTCACTTTTTCTGTGATTTTGGTGATAATTTCAATGGTTTCGTGGTATGTATATAAAAGAAAATATCTCACTGCAAATGGATTTAGTTCTATCCAGAACAATACAGCAGATCAAGTTATGGATAACAGTGCATTGGTAGAAAATGAAGAAAGGGAATATGAAGCGTAGCCTATTAATCAGACAGGATATTAAATAAAAGTGTACAATACATAATGAAACAGAGCCATGTCGCCAGTGGTTAATAGCTGGAATAATTTTTTATATGTTAAAACGTTTTACATATTCAACCTATTTTACGAAAACATACCAAAAGTTAGCTTTTAAAACTGGCAGAAAGACCTGTTTCAAAAATTAGTTAACCGATTGTATTATCTACGTAACTTAGCAAGATCTTTCATTTTGTCTTGCATATTTATGGAAAGTATTAAGAACAAAAACAGGTGTGATTCATTATGGATATTTGCTGTGTATAAGATTCTGCTATTTAAGTTCAGTCATTTCAATGAATTTTTATTTTTTACCCATTTTGACCACTGATTAAAATTATTGTTATAAACATTGCAGTGTTTTATGTTTAAAACTATAAAGATATTATAAAGATATTGGGCCTATCACTTTCTTCACTGAAGTTTCTCAGAGGAGGACATTTGCAGTCCAATCTGGGCTATGTGTGACTCCAAATTCATAGCAATGGTGTTGACTTGTTATAGTAACAAAGAACTGCAAATGATGGTTAATACACAAAAAGACACAATGTGCTGGAGTAACTCAGCAGGTCAGGCAGCATCTCTAATTCAATGATACATTTATTGTCACATGTACCTAGGTACAGTGAAATGCTTTGTTTTGCATACAGCATGGTAAAATTATGTTGCAGACCTCACCTCGGTAGGACACAAGTGTTGCCACGTTTTGGCGCAGACAAAGTTACAACGTTCGGAACATTCCTCTCTACTGCCTGCTGCCGCACATGCCAGTAACCTCCCGTCAGGTTCCCCTTCATTCTCGGCGCCCCTCCTCGCTCTCCAATGGCCCTCCTTGCTCTCCAACGGCGCTCCTCACTCTCTGACCGCCCTCTGACGGTCCCCACGCTCACCAACAACCTTCCTCACTCTCCGACCGCTCACCTCACTCTCCAATGACCTTCCTCGCTCTTCGGCCCTCCTCGCTCTCAGCGGTTGCTCGCGGGTCCTTCCTTGGTCTCGCGGAGAAGGTCCCATCTACCTCCATGGTGGGTAAGCTGGGCCTACTAGAGGCCTTGGTCCCACGTGCCGGGAATACTCCCGGTCGCAGTACTCACCGGGAACAAGGGTGGGTGATGTTTCAGGTCGAGACCTTTCTTTGGACTGCCTGACCTGCTGAGTTACTCCAGCACTTTGTGTTCTTCTGCGGTTGCCTTCTTAATTGCTCTTTAAAATGTCCTAAGCCATTCAATTGCATTAAAATCATCATGTTAAAATCATATGGCGTCAACTGAGTCACGAAATCCAGACATTAGAGAATTACTCAATCTTGCAAAGTCCTTCACATAATCATCTGGAATCTTGTATATAAACTGTCCATTAGACTAGTCGAGCAATGGTCTTTGTTTCAGATTGTGCCTTGCAGAAAATGTACCAAACTATTCCAGGGCAGAAACATAGAAACATAGAAAATAGGTGCAGGAGTAGGCCATTCGGCCCTTCGATCCTGCACCGCCATTCAATATGATCATGGCTAATCATCCAACTCGGTATCCTGTACCTGACTTCTCTCCATACCCCCTGATCCTTTTAGCCACAAGGGCCACATCTAACTCCCTCTTAAATATAGCCAATGAAGTGGCCTCAACTACCTTCTGTGGCAGAGAATGCCAGAGATTCACCACTCTCCGTGTGAAAATTTTTTATCTCATCTCGGTCCTAAAAGATTTCCCCCTTATCCTAAAACTGTGATGTTCTGGACTTCCCCAACATCTTCCTGCATCTAGCCTGTCCAACCCCTTAAGGATTTTGTAAGTTTCTATAAGATCTCCCCTCAATCTTCTAAATTCTCGTGAGTACAAGCCGAGTCTATCCAGTCTTTCTTCATATGAAAGTCCTGACATTGCAGGAATCAGTCTGGTGAACCTTCTCTGTACTCCCTCTATGGCAAGAATGTCTTTCCTCAGATTTGGAGACAAAAACTGTACCCAATACTCCAGGTGTGGTCTCACCAAGACCCTGTACAACTGCAGTAGAACCTCCCTGTTCCTATACTCAAATCATTTTGCTATGAATGCTAACATACCATTCGCCATACTATATAACATACCAGATGAACCCTCAGGACGCGAAAAGCGATGAAAATTCAGCACGCGAAAAGTAACAAAATTTCAGCATGCGAAAAGTGACGAATCTTCAGGACACAAAAAGCTACGAAAATTTAGCACGCGAAGAGCGAATAAAATTGACAAAATTACAAAAATTCAGTACACGAAATACAACAAAATTTCAGGCCGTGAAAAGCAACTAAATTTCAGCACAAGAAAAGCGATGAAAATTCAACACGCGACAAGCGACGAAAATTGAGCATTCGAAAAGCGATGAAATTTCAGGACGTGAAAAGTGACTAAATTTCAGCACACGAAAAGCGATGAACCTTCAGGATGTGAAAAGTGATGAAAATTCAGCACGCGAAAAGCAATGTGAATTCATGACACGAAAAGCGACAAAATTTCAGGATGCATAAAGTGCCGAAATTTCAGGACGTGAAAGGCGACAAACTTTCAGCACATGAAAACGGAGAAATTTTAGCACGCGAAATGCGACGAAAATTCAGCACGCGAAGAGCAATGTAAATTCAGGACATGAAAAGCAACAAAATTTAAGGATGTGAAAGGCGATGACATTTCAACACATGAAAAGCGACAAAATCAGATGTGGAAAACTCTAGGAATACTCAACGTTGACTTAAGATAGCATAAACATCATGATAACACGTTAAACGTGGGCAAGAGATTGACAGCTTTTGACTATCGGTAATATTAAACAACATTTAGAAGAAGCACAATAATGAGGGTCCCAGCATGTACTCTGGGAAACGTTCAGCACTGATAAAAACTTGGTACCAACACCACTGACTACACTGTCTGATGTAGATAGCTGTCAGATTGGACTGTAGAACATGGTGAGTAAACCAACATGAGGGAAGAACCTCCTTGATTCCATCTTTGCCAGCTCAACTGAATTACTGTATATGGATCATGAGGCAATTAGAAAGCAATCTTACAGATAGAAATCAGATCAAATACTTATTCAATTTTGCTAAAACCTCCTAACTTTATATACAGTTGATGTTGAAAGGAGATATTTGATAATAATGTAATTCAAAGACAAAAGGGATGGTGTTAGACTCTTGTTGAACATGGACATTGCCTAATGTTACTTACCACTAAGGACATAAAATGCTGGAGTAACTCAGCAAGTAAGGAAACATCTCTGGAGAACATGGGTAGTTGACATTTCAGCTCAAGACCCCACCTCAGCCACCTTTCCATGTCCCCCAGAGCTGCCTGACCCTCTGAGTTACTTCAGTATTTTGTGTTCTTTTATGTATTAACCAGCATCTGCAGTTCCTTATTTCTATTTACGTCCACTTAGCTTGACAGATGTAAGTTTATGAAGAGGCTAAGCAAATGCCATTAGCAAAAAGCATGCAGAATAGAAAGAGATGTTCTGACAAGACACTGAAAACACCAAATGCATTTCTCAATAGATTTAGGTTTATTATTGCCACATATACCGAGATACAGTGAATGCTGTCTAATCAGATCAGATAACACTACACATAAATGCAATCGAGTCAAACTCGAAGTACCACAGGTAGAGCAAAGGGGAAAATATCATTAGAACATTTAGAAAATGGTACTAGATTTACAGGTGGAAAATAAATTTAAAGGAGTAGAGTGATATTAATGGATGATAGTAGATCCTTCTCTGGAAAGTGCACTCAAAAAATCACCATGGTCCAATGCAGTTCTCTTGCTGATTAAAAACATTGCTGTTTCCATGCTGTTAACGCTAGGACTATGACTCAAGACTGGATATGGGGTTACTGCACTTCTTCTTTCGTGTGGCGTGCACAGCCGAAAGTTGTAGGACAACTTGTTCTATTTGATCTTCTGTTTGTGCACGTCGAGTTGATTGCATTAGTCAAAACAGGGCGGACCACATTTAGGTTGCAATCTTCCACCCCGGGTTACTGCACAAAAGTGGTATTAAGATAAAAGACCAGTCTTGATTTTATTGAATAGATCAGACACAATTAGTTGTTTCCCACTTCTATTTATTTTCTTTAATAAACGTGGCACTTCTTTTAGAGTTCTGCTCACTATTATTCTGAAATCCCTATAC
This sequence comes from Raja brachyura, assembly GCA_963514005.1. The sequence continues at coordinate 59,828,683 of OY740787.1, forward strand.
AAGAACTCAAAAGAGCACATTGCTCATATTTCTCCATTTTGTATGATCTATGAACTTTGAAATTACATCCAAGCTAAGATCGTTTGTGATTTAACCACAAACTGATAACAGGCCAGGCAGCATCTCTGGAGGGAATGGAAAGGCAATGTTTCTGGTCAGGACCCTTTTTCAGACTGGAAAAACTGTATAGCCAACCAACTATCCCTTCGGACTGAAGATCTTGTGGCAATGTGACAGGAAATTATCCAGTTGGGTTATCAATTCTTATATATCCCAGATCCAATCGTAAATTATTTTTAGCTTTTATAATAATGATGCTGCATAATAATTAGCAAAATAGAGAAAATAGGTTTAAGGTGAGGGGAAAGAGATTTCATAACAACCTGAAGGGCAACATTTTCACACATGTTGGTGGGTATATGGAACGAGCTTCCAGAGGGGATAGTTTGGGCAGGTACTATAATAATATTTAAAATACATCTGGGGAAGTTAATGGATAGGAAAGAAGGATTGGGGCTTGTTTAGATGGGAATCTTTTGTCGGCATGGATGAGTTAAACCAAAAAGGGCCTGTTTAACTGTTGTATGACTGACATCCTCCATTGGTTTATCAGTTTGTGTTGGAAGGAACTGCGGATGCTGTTTATACCAAAGATAGACACAAAGTGCTGCAGTAACTCAAGCAGCCATCTGGAAAAAATATGGGTGGCATTCGGGTCCGAACCCTTCAGACTGATCAGTTTGATCTCCTAAGTCCTTATGAGTTATACAGAACAGAAACAGGCCCTTGGGCCCAACTTGCCCATGCAGACCAAGATGCCCCATCTACACTAGTCCCACCTGCCCGAGTTTGACCCATAAGTTCATAAGTTCATTTATTGTCACATACACCAATTGGTGTAGTGAAATTCACTGGCCAGGTCAGTCATACAATTTAAAAAAGCAACAGACTCAGAAAACACATTTTAACATGAACATCCACCACAATTACTCCTACACGTTCCTCTCTGTGATGGAAGGCGATATAAAGTTCACGTTTCTTCCTTTTGTTCTTCCCCGGTCTTGAGCCTCGAGCCCCCGTTGACGGCTTTCCTATTAAGTACCTGTCCTTGCAATGTTGTTCTCTTAAAAGAGCAATAAAATGCAAATTATTGTAACAGATCTGAAATGACTATGACTTGTGCCTGACATTTTGTGTTTGTCAACCATAAGAGAGCTGATACTCACTGACTAGCTTAGATGGGGCATCTTGTTCAGCATGGACTAGTTGGGCCGAAGGGCCTGTTTAACTCTGAGCCCGACACGTTGCGAACTGTGACCACAATGACAGTCAGTAAATGGACATTGGAGCTCCGCTCTCTGATCTACGGTCTGTGATTGGAAGCCAGCAGCGCTCGCCTCTCCCCCGTCCGCATTAACAGGCGCCCGCGTCGCTCGGCAACACAGCGACCCCGTGACCTCAGAAAGGCTGTCGCCGGAAGTGAGGTGAGGTGAGGCTGGGCTTTCCCCTCCCCTCCCCTCCCGCCTGGGCCCAGCTGCCGCCATGATGGGGGCGGTGTGATGGTGCGCCTCGACCCGACCGATTAGTTGTCTGAGCCCATCTGACGGCGGGTCCGGCCTCTCCTCCGTCTCCTGCTTCGCCCTTCACGAAGGTTTGTGGTGCAGTTTTAATAACGACGTTTGTCTCGGAAAGGCCGCGCCCACAGTGTTTTGGAAAGCTTGGGCCCTGGACCAAGCTGGGAGGTGGCTGAGGTGTTGCTGCGGTTTTTAGGTCGAGGTACTACTCGTAGGCAACATATCTGCTCATCTGTTCTGAAAAAGCGCAATGCATAAGTCACTTCCACGTGTCTGTTTAAATTTATATATTTACTATGAACCGTAAAGTGTCCATTTTGCACAATCAAATTAATTCGTAGTCGCGGTGGAGGCCAAGTCATAGAAACATAGAAAATAGGTGCAGGAGGCCATTTGGCCCTTCGGGCTTGCACCGCCATTCATTGTGATTATGGCTGATCATCCACAATCAGTAAACCGTGCCTGCCTTCTCCCCACGTCCCTTGGTTCTGTTAGCCCCTAGAGCTATATCTACGCTGGGTATTTTTAAAATGGAGGTGGATAGAGCGTCAAAGGTTCTACTGCCGGAGAAGGCAGGAGACTGAGGTTGAGAGGGATAAATAGAGCAGCCATGAAATAATGGCGGAGCAGACTCGATGGGCCGAACGGCCTACTTCTGCCTGTCTAGTCTTACAGTTTGGAAACAGGCCCTTCGTCCCAACCTGTCCATGCTGACCAAGATGGTCTATCTCAGCTAGTTCCATTTGGCCCATATCCTTCTAACCTTTCCTATCCATGTATCTGGCCAAATTCTTGATATAACAGTCTGCATGTGTATTTAAATAGATTTTAATCACCTCTTATATTACTTCTAGTTTTGGTGCTATCAATAATTAGAGAAAGGCCTTCAAGTAGATTGCCCTATTGTCAGTGATACAGTGTGGAAACAAGCTCTTCGGCCCAACTTGCCCACACCAGCCACATGTCGCAGCTGCAGTGTACACAAAATGCTGGAGAAACTCAGCGGGTGCAGCAGCATCTATGGAGCGAAGGAGATAGACAACATTTCGGGCCGAAACCCTTCTTCAGACCCCTTCAAGATGTTCCAGCTACACTAGTCCCTCCTGCCTGCGCTTGGTCCATATCCCTCCAAACTTGTCCTATTCATGTACCAGTCTAACTGTTTCTTAAACGTTGGGATCCAGCCTCAACTAACTGCTTTGGCAGCTTGTTTCATACACCCACCACAGTTTGGGTGAAAATGTTACCCCTCCTATTAAATCTTTTTACCTTCATCTTGAAACTATCTCTGGCCCTCGATTCCACAACTCTGGGCAAGAGATTCTGTGCATCTACCCGATCTATTCTTCTCATGATTTTATACACCTCTCTAAGATCACCCCTCATCCTCCTGTGCTTCAACTACTCAACCTCTCCCGATAGCTGAGACCCTCTGGTCCTGGAAACATCCTCGTAAATCATCTGAATCCTTTCAAGCTTGGCAATATCTTTCCTATAACATGGTGCCCAGAACTGGACACTATACTCTAAATGCGGTCTCACCAATGTCTTAATATGACCTCCCAACTTCCATACTCAATGCCCTGACCTGTCCTATCCATGTACCTTTCCTAAGTGTGTCTTAAATGTTGGGTTAGTCCCTGCCTCAACGACCTACTCTGGTAGCTTGTTCCATATAGCCACCAACCTTTGTGTGAAAAAGTTACCCCTCAGATCCTATTAAATCTTTAATCTTTAGAAGCATTTTCTTTTTGCATGTAAAAACCCACTTCAGAACCATGGGCGATTTAAAAAAAATTGCAGCCAGATTTATCACTTCTGAAACGTTTTAGATACCAAAGGAATCAAGAAAAAACACAAATAATGCCTTACTGTTGATGAAATGCAGTGAGCAAATGCGATTTCCCAATATTTTCAATCTCGATATCTGCATGGCCAATGTTCGGCAAGCACTTTAGCTGTTGTTGTCCCTTCAGCTCTTGCTTCTGTCTACCATCATTTCTCTTCACTTTTGCAATTCTGAAGTAGGATAAATGTCTCCGACCCTTACCCCGATTTCCACAATAATTTACAGTGCAAAAAATGACCTTTTCAGCGGTCTTTAATGGATTGAGCTGTTCCGTGCATCATGCCCTTTGTGCACCTTACATGCAACCCCCCCCCCCCTATACTCAATACTCTGATGAAGGCCAATGTGCCAAAATACATTTTGAACATCTTAACTACCTGCGACTCAACCCTCAATGAACTCCACCTGCACTCCTAGACCCTGCACCTGTACTGCTGCTTAAATATATTTGGCATCTATTAAACTGGTAAGAAACTCCTAACGGCATTTCATGCAAGGCATTTTAGTCTAGATCTTGCTTTTGCAAAGCTTTAATAGTACTGTACAGGAAAGGGTGGTTCGACCCTGTGCCAAATATATGCCAAGACTGACACTTATCAGCCTGCACACGATCCATATCTATCCATTCCTTGCATGCCCATGTGCCTACTCTATTTATTCTTAAAACTTTTATTTTATTCCTTGCCCTTATCCAGAGTTCTTGTATTGGTTTTAAATGACCATCTAGTCCCCATCTTGCACTCGTGTCCTTTTGTCTTCCTACATTTTACTCAACTTCTCTCCCACAAAGTAAATGAAAATCATTCACTGTAAACTTCTTTTATCCCCATGCTACACCAAGCGGTAATTGAGAGTGACCAACTACTCTACCAACCTGTATGTCATGTAGGGGCAAACTGTAACGTCTTACTGAAACCCAAGCGCATTTTGCATGCAGCTGCTACAATTTCGGTTTCCTGTTCCTTAGACTAAATCGACTGCAACTCATCGACCACATGACATGATTTGTACTGGCCTCGCCTCTGACGCGTTGATTGCCATCTTAAAGTCAGTCGTACAGCACGGAAACAGGCCCTTAGCCCAACTTGCCTATGCTGACAAAGATGCCTCATCTACACTAGTCCCATCTGCCTGTGCATGACTCGTACCCCTCTAAACTTTTCCTGTACCTGTCCAAATGTCTTTTAAATGTTGTTACAGGAGCTGCTTCAACTATCTCCTCTGGCAGCTCATTCCATACACCCACCAACCTGTGTGTGAAAAAGTTGCCTCTCAGGTTCCTATTAGATCCTTTCCCTCTCACCTGAAACCTATGTCCCCTGATCCTTGGTTCCATTACTCTGGGTAAAAAACTCTGTTGGTGCTAGTAGTTTTGTTTTTACTTTAACTGTTCAATAATAGACACAAAATGCTCGAGCAACATCTGCCTGATCCACTGAGTTACCCCAGCATTTTTAAAGGTTTTTTTTGTAGCTTAGAGATACAGCGTAGAAACATGCCATTTCGGCCCACTTGGTCCGCGCCAACCCACGATCCCCGCACATTAACACTATCCTATACCCACTAGAGACAATGTTTACGTTTATCAAGCCAATTAACCTACATACCTGTATGTAGTGTGGGAGGAAACTGAAGATCTCGAAGAAAACCCACACGGGTCATGGGGAGAACGTACAGACAGCACCTGTAGTCAGGATCGAACCTGGGTCTCCGGTGCGGCATTCGCAGTAAGGCAGCAACTCACCAGCATCTGCAGGTCCTTTTCATTACATTTTAACTGTTCGCTTGTTGCCTCGTATTTGTAGTCTAAATTAATGATCTGGATGAGGGAATTGAAGGTAATATCTCCAAGTTTGCGGATGACACTAAGCTGGGGGGCAGTGTTAGCTGTGAGGAGGATGCTAGGAGATTGCAAGGTGATTTGGATAGGCTGGGTGAGTGGGCAAATGTTTGGCAGATGCAGTATAATGTGGATAAATGTGAGGTTATCCACTTCGGTGGCAAAAATAGGAAAGCAGACTATTATCTAAATGGAGGCCGATTAGAAAAAGGGGAGATACAGCGCGACCTGGGTGTCATGGTACACCAGTCATTGAAATTAGGCATGCAGGTGCAGCAGGCAGTGAAGAAAGCGAATGGTATGTTAGCTTTCATAGCAAAAGGATTTGAGTATAGGAGCAGGGCGGTTCTACTTCAGTTGTATAGGGTCTTGGGGAGACCACACCTGGAGTATTGCGTACAGTTCTGGTCTCCAAATCTGAGGAAGGACATTCTTGCCATAGAGGTAGTGCAGAGAAGGTTCACCAGACTGAATCCTGGGATGTCAGGACTGTCTTATGAATAAAGACTGCAGAGACTCGGTTTATATTCTCTAGAATTTAGGAGATTGAGAGGCGATCTTATAGAAACTTACAAAATTCTTAAGGGGTTGGACAGGCTAGATGCAGGAAGATTGTTCCCGATGTTGGGGAGGTCCAGGACAAGGAGTCACAGCTTAAGGATAAGGGGGAAATCCTTTAGGACCGAGATGAGAAGGGCTTTTTTCACACAGAGAGTGGTGGGTCTCTGGAACTCTCTGCCACAGAGGGTAGTTGAGGCCAGTTCATTGGCTATATTCAAGAGGGAGTTAGATGTGGCTAAGGGGATCAGAGGGTATGGAGAGAAAGCAGGTACAGGATACTGAGTTGGATGATCAGCCATGATCATATTGAATGGCGGTGCAGGCTCGAAGGGCCGAATGGCCTACTCCAGCACCTAATTTCTATGTATCATCTACTATTGTATTCTATCATTAGCGCTATCAATAAATCAAAATTTAACCTCTGATTTTCTTCTCATTTACCTTGCCCTGCATAAGCTTCTAGAAACTAAACCAACTGAAATGTTAAATTTCACTTTGATGCCACATTCTACCTCTTGTATTTTCTTTTTTTTCTGGCTTTGCCTCGGAATTCTAGCATTTGTAATATTTAGCTTTCCGTCCTGCTGTGAGGTATTATGCCTCTTGAGCCGCTCTAAATTCCTAAGTTATAGGAGCAGAATTAGGCCAAATCTACTCTGCCATTCAATCATGGCTTGGCTATCTTTTCCCTTCAAACTCATTCTCCTGCCTTCTCCCCATAATGCTTGCTCATCACAAATCTGTCAATCTCAGCCTTAAAACTAAATGTCAACGCCTTTGTGGGTGGGTGATGCTGTTAAAAGTTGTTCAGCTTATGGCTGATTTATTAAAATTTGAATTCTAATTCTGGAGATGGGTGGAAGGAAGGGAGAGAAGCATATCGTGCTTCTTAATTTGTATACTTTGTCCTGAGCTCATGGGGAAGTTAATCTTAATTAGAAACGTTAAGTGTGGTCTTGCACTGTCATTGTGCTACACACAGTGACACATTTATGTCTGAAGTACTTGTCTACAGTACCAGTCAGGCTGTCCAAAATGTCAGAAGCAATGAAATTACTAGTTGGGATCTAACAAAATAACTAGAACATTTTATTATTATGGTACCGTATTGAGCATGTTTACTGTCTTCTGTTTGGGCATTTATTTGGGTAAAATGCAGGTTATTTCCCTAAAGATTTGCTGTGCTCTCAACCTTTTCAAAAGAATCCACAATCCATGTGTACAGAAAGTGCCTCAAATCTTCTGTTCCCGGCACAGAGGATATGAGATGGCCTGGAGATTTAAATAGCACAGCAGTAGAGTTGCTGCCCTACAACCGGAGAGACCCAAGTTTGATCCTTACTATGTGTGCTGTTTATACAGAGTTTGTACGTTCTCCCTGTGACCATGTGGGTTTCCACTGGGTGTTCCAGTTTCCTTCCACATTCCAGACAAGTGCAGGTTTAGATTAATGGCTTCTGTAAAGTGGGGGTGTGAGGAAGGCTTAAACAAATCTTAGTGTTTCTGAAGATGATATCACAGTTTCAATTGTGAAGAGCCTGATCAGCTATGGCTTGGATCAGATGGCTTTCTAATGGTAAACCGAGCCGGCTTCTTTTAGCTCACCAGGCAACAAGATCTGGGCCGATTTAGAAAGATGAAACATCAATGTTAGATGTAAGCTTTATTAAACAACACCTTTTTAACCAACATTGTAATTGGAAATAATTGTGGTTATTCAGTAATCTTAATATCTGAAGAGTTAAAATGCACAGGTCTGATTCGCTGTCAAATGTAAAAGCACTTTGCCATGTTTTAAGGATGGATCCCAAGCCTACAAGAAGAGTATCTGAAGTGCATAATGCTTCATCAACATCTGCATCAGGAGCAAAAATGTTATATGAGGGTAGATCAAATGTCTTGGATGACTTCTACGCAACAAAAGAAAATGAAAAGCATGAAGCTGAATTTCAGGTGATGCCATTTTTCACCTCTCTTTGTTTTCTGCAGCTGTAAAATAAATAGCTACATTAATGCTTTTTAATTAATAATGCCCAAGTCACTGAACAGAAAAAAGGAGGGAATAAAAGAACACAGTGCTGGAGTAGCTCAGCGGATCAGGCAGCATCTCTGTATAACATGGATAGGAGCTATTTTGACTCGAGACCCTTTGTCCATTGTCAGTGTTCGTCCAGTTTGGTTGAAGGATGGTGTCGTAGTGGTAGGATTTGGTTTTTTTGGATGGGGAGGGGGGGAAGGACAGCCATGGTTGCATGATGTGAATTAATGGGAGAAGACAAGATTGCTTTTAAAGAGCAGTTTGCTGAAATTTAGTCTGGTGGTAAATTGGGCACGTCTTTTGATTGGGGACAAAAAAAAGATTTGAAATGCCCTAGTGTTTCATATGATGCAAGCTTAACAGATAACTAAAGTATGGCCAGTTATTGTTAAAGGTGTTGTTTGTGGTTTGGTCTTTAGAAATATTAATGCCATTACTCTCAAATGTGTCTTTCATTGGTTTCAATCTCCAAAAGACAGCAATGCTAAATCAGACCATGTAAGTGAATTATGCAGCAGTAACTATTTGCATTGGATTACAACACGAGTTTCATTGAACAAGCCCGAGTCCATCCCAGCTGCCTGAGATAGTATAGCAGTTTGTGTCTTTGATAACGAATTAAGACTCGAACGTATTGATGTGGGACCTATGTTACAGGCTAGATTTGATCCCGTACTCAGCCTTGAATTGCTCCTGGTATATCTTTCCATCTCCATTTTTAAAGTGTTGGTTTGCTTGTGTTGAACAGTTGGTTCAATGTTTCTCCACAATAGATTTGCAAGGTTAAAGTTGACATTAGATAGACATAAAAAGCTGGACAGGCAGCATCTCTGAGGAGAAGGAATGGGTGACGTTTTGGGTCGGGACCCTTCTTCAGACATTGTTGACACTGTTTCCTTTGAACAAACTAGCTAAATGTTAGCCTTAATAGATAACGCTTCTATCTTTCAAGGTCCGAGAGTAATTACTGTGTCTATACTTAAATATTGGGTAGAGTTGGCAGTTTTAAAGGTTTTTTTTCACATGACATTCATTTTTTTTTAAAGAAAAAGGAATCTGGCCGTTAATTTAGAGTATTAGACGTGCATTCTGCAGCTATAGTCTCGAGCAATTTAATTGTAGTTGAATTTGCTTGTGATAGAGGCATCAGATGGCAGGACAGATCTGCTGAGTATCTTGAGTTGGATCTCATTGGCATTGGAACTGTTAATCTTTGTTTCACAAGAATAAGTCTAACCTGTGAGCATGTGCTGTCAAATGCAGATTTTCTGGACGTATATATGGAACACAGAGGCTGGCGACGGATTTGAACTGTCATTGATTTTAGTGAGTTGTAGAGCTGCAGACTAGAAAGTAAAGGAAAGCTTGTTTTTCTTGTTCTTTTGTAGCTTTTTAAAATCTTCAATTCTATTCAATATTAATTTCTAGCTATTTCTATGTCTCAAGGTTAGATATTTACAAAAAAAAGATACAATTATTTGGCCAAACATAGGCAAGTGGCACTAGTGTCGATGGGGACATCTTTTTCGGCATGCTGCATCTCTATGAAGGCTGGAGTAACTCAGTGCGCCAGATAGTATCTCAAGGACATGAATAACATTTCGGGTCAGGCCCCTTCATCAGTCATGGTATTGGGGTGGAGAAAGCTGGAAGAGATGTGGGGGCAGGACAAAGCATATAATCCTCCAACACTTTTGCCACCTCCAACGGGATCCCACTACTGGCCTCATCTTCCCATCTCCACCCCTTTCTGCTTTCCGCAGAGACTGTTCACTCCGCAACTACCTGGTCAACACGTCCCTTCCCACCCAAACCACCCCCTCCCCAGGCACTTTCCCCTGTAACTGCAGGAGATGCAACACCTGTCCCTTCACCTCCCCCCTCGACTCCATCCAAGGACCCTGACAGTCTTTTCAGGTGAGACAGAGGTTCACTTGCACCTCCTCCAACCTCATCTACTGTATACGCTGTTCTAGGTGTCAACTTCTGTACATCGGTGAGACCAAGTGCAGGTTCGGCGATCGTTTCGCTGAACCCCTCCGCCTAGTCCACCTTAACCTATCTGATCTCCCAGTTGCTCAGCACTTTAATTCCCAATCTGACCTTTCTGTCCTGGGCCTCTTCCATTGTCAGAGTGCGACCCAGCGTAAATTGGAGGAACTGCGCCTCATATTTTGTTTCAGTAGCTCACACCGCAGCGGTATGAACATTGACTTTTCTAACTGCAAATAGCCCTTGCTTTCCCTCTCTCTCCATCCCCTCCCTCTTCCCATTATTCCTACCAGTCTTACTGTCTCCGACTACATTCTATCTCTGTCCCACCCACTCCACTGACATCAGTCTGAAGAATGGTCTCGACCCAAAATGTCACCCATTCCTTCTCTCCAAAGATGCTGCTTGTCCCGCTGAGTTACTCCAGCGTTTTGGATCTACCTGGCGGCAGGACAAAGCCAGGCGAATGATAGGTGTCAAACATTTTATGAGCTGTGTTAGTTTCTAAAATTGTTCACGTTTTATACTCTGCTGATTGCATAGGTATAGGGATAATGTTTAATATTAATTTACTTGTTTCTTTTAGCATATACAGTTTTCAATATCTGAAATTTGCTATTTATGTTATGTTCACCTTTGCAGCCTACTTTATATAGTGAACCAGATACACCTCCAGGGACACCTTCTGGATTTTTAACTCCGCCTGTGAACAGTGATTCTAAGAGGCCTAAGCTTGTATCAACATGTTCATCCAGCAATAATACCAATTGCTTCAGCAATTGTTCAGGTATTTTCATCAAACTTGCATGTACACGAACTTGCATCGATTTTTAGTCTATAGTTTGTGTAAAGCATTGAACTGCCTCGGGCAATCTCCTTGTGGAGAGTACACCCCTCCCCCTTCGTTCTATTTCTTGTGGTAATGCAAGGGATCCATTGCCAGAGGGCTAGTTGTCTATTTGGTGGGGTGCCTGTAGTGCCAAGGTTTCTAATGGGGTTAGGCAATGGACTGGATCAAGCACCCATCAGGCTTTCTGCCAATGAATTACTGTGGGGAAAATCAGTTGTATGGTTTATACTGTAGAGTACTGTTTGGTATTTAAAACAGTGATTTTCAATTTGGGTAGTATATATATCCAGGTGAATATTGTACTGTTTACATATCATAACATTGGTCTTTTGAATTTTAGTTCATGCCTGGTATAGTTCAATTATCACAAGATTCAAACCAGATCATTCCTCCCCAGATTCGATTTGGGCGAGTCGGTTCCCAAGGTCACCAGTACCATTCAGTTCAACATCAAGAACTGAAGCTCCCCTCTGCAAAGAAACCGAGATGGAAAGAACAGAATCCAGTCAAAGAGAAGGTGATAGTTATAATTACCGCTGTGTGTTCTTGATGTTATTCACTTATTGAAAATAGAGCATGGCTAATATGGAAAAAAAATGCATGTTTAGGTAAAACATTTACTGGAATAGCTATTCATGTAATGCAAAATTTTAATAATTACTGAATGTTTTAAGTGCTTTTTCTCATAGTTTATAGTCCATAACCTTATGCAGTTATCATTTATGTAAACATAGAATAATGCAGCAGAGGATAGGGCCCTTTGGCCCACATTGTTTGTGTTGCCCATGATGCCTAGCTGATCTGATCTCATTCGCCTACATATCCCTCTATTCCCTGCATTTTCATGTGCATATCCACAAACCTCTTAAACGCCACTATCATATTTGCCTCCGCTACTACCCGTGGCAGTGCAATCCAGGCTCCCACCACTCTCTGTAAAAAAAATTAAGTTGCTCGCCTATCTCCATTAAAATTTCCCCCTCTCACCTATTAGCTATGCCTTCTAGCGTTGGATATTTCTACCAATGGAAAAAGGTTCTGACTGTCATGACTTCATGACACTTGTACTCAATGCCCCTAGCGATGAAGCAAATCATATGCCTTCATTACCACCTCATCTACTTGTGTTGCCACCTTTAGAAGCTTTGAACTTGGAATCCAAGATCCTTCTGCACATCAATGGTGTTCAGGATCTTGCCTAGGGCTAATTTTTGATTTTATCAAAATGCTGCTGATATATATTAGTTACTTGAGGTGTAACTTTAAAAACATTTTTAATTTGAATTTGTTATATTTTGCATATTTCTGAACAAATTGTGTGGAACATGTTTATTTACCTAACACTTGTAACTTGATGGCCCACTTGTCCTGATTAGAAAAGTGCTGACATTTGAAAGATAAATATGCATGCAAATTGTCTGTCGGATTTAAATTAATATTTCCATGTGGATTCTAATGGGCTGGACTACATCCGCACTTTCTTGCAGTCTTTGGCACAGCTGTGTACAAACCAAGTTTTGATGCATCTGATAGGATGCTCACTACGGTGAGAGATGTTGAAGAAAGGCCACACTTCCTTAGCTTTCTGACTGGGGCATGTCTACCACATGGTTTCCAAGCAATAACTAGCTCCTGTGTCTAGTTGACGTTGAGGGAGAAATTGTGTAGGAAGGAACGGCAGATGCTGGTTTAAACACAAGATAGACACAAAAAGCTGGAATAACTCAGCGGGACACGCGGCATCTCTGGAGAGAAGGAATGGGTGACGTTTCACGTTGAGGTCCTCTTCAGAGAGAGGTTGTTGTTTGACACCATGTTACTAATCGCTCTATCTTGTAATAGTTCAAGATCCAGCCCACTACAGTGGTGTAATCTGCAAACTTATAGATGTAGAATTTAGTTGTATAGAAGCGAGTATAGGGAGTAGAGTACGGGGCTAAGAGCGCATCCTTGTTGTAAGTTACGTGTTGGGTTAATAACTAAATGGACATTGGTTTCGTTCTGGTAACTCCAAATCTGGTGCAAAGATGTTTTGAATATTTAAACACATTTCAAAGATTTTCATTTTCAGTTATTCATATTGCAGGTTTCGGAAGAGTTTTATCATCACACGCACAAGGTGCAAGACCAAGGGAGACGTTGTTTGGCTCTTTAAGACGTACCACATCCAGCTTAAGCAGAGCACTGTCCTCCGCTTCTCCAGACAATCCCTCTATGTTCTCCAGAGACTCCAGAAATTCTTCCCGATCTTTTGAGAGCAGCAGTTCTTCATCAGCTGTTGGAATAATACAAAGGAGTACAGAGGGTGGTTTCCTGCGAAGAGCTAGCACTTCAGAATCTGAAAGGAGAAATGCGTCTCTTTTGCAGACAAGGCCATTGGAGGACTTGGCATCGGAATCGCCCAGTAGTCGGTGTAGACCGAGACAGCTCCTGTCACGCCTGGCATCAAGCATGTCTTCGACTTTCTCTAGCAGCCGAATTTCTAATCGGGGCTATTCAAGTACAAGGTCTTTTGAAAGAGCGCCTTCCTTGCAACAAGCTGATAACGCATCATTTAGGGAAAGACCTGAAAATGTGGCACAGGCTGATGTTAATGGCAGAGCAGTTGCTAACTTTTCTCCTAATCAATCCCCAGAATCTTCTCGGGGATTCGGATTTTTGAGGTGGAGAAGAACCGGGTCGCCTGCTGTTCTACAATCTCCAAACTCGATTGTTGGAGCAGAAAATTCAAGTTCAAGGCCAAATGAATCTGAAAATAGAATGACTGGCTCTTGGTTTTCTTCACTGCAGAGTCGCTGTACTCCTCTCTCCAGAAGAGAAGGCAGAGATGAAACTGCTAATGGTATCATTAGTGACGCCAGGGAACATCAGTCACCAATCCTCCAAAGGGCAGTTGGAACACTTCAAAACTCAAGCAGACAACAGTCGGAGCGTGTTCAAGGCGCTACAGCACCACCTACCAATGCTTTGCCTTCTACGGTTTCAGGCAGCTCTTCAGCCCGCAACACGGCACCAGAGACCCTGCCAACAAGAAGTACCTCAGAATTTAGAGAGGTTTTTTCTAATTCTTTCATTCGCCTTTCTGTGCCTTGTGGCCCTGAACATGATTACTCCGAAGATGTACTGATAGCAGTAGACTTTGTAAATCCATCCAGAAGTCCTACTGAGCAAGAGAAACAGAAAACTGCAAGTGCATCTTCAAAGGATCCGGAAAAGCTGAGAAAAATACAAGAAAGGTATATTTTTGTGCATTTAATATAAACTGTTTTCTCCATTGTTAATCTACTCTGCGCTGTTGAATGGCTTTCAGATAGAGAATTGTAATTCATTTCAGTGGAGATTATCGTCCGTTTGAGGTAGTTTTTATGTGGGTGGAAAGTAGTATCAGTCATTGGATAGAAGGTGTAGTCTGAATTGATGGGAGGAATGAGGGACCTTTAGAAGATGAAGATCAAAAAACCTGCAGGTGCCAGAAATCTGAAATAAAAACAGCAAATGATGGTGATGCTACCCCAACACCTGTGGCAAGAGGAACGGTTAATGTTTCATGTCCAGGAGCCTTTGCTTAAGCTATGAAGAGCCTGAGACCTGAAATGTTACCTATTGCTCTTTCACAGATTATGACTGCCCAGAATTGTTCTAGCAATTGCTGTTTGTTGGTCATAAGGTTGCGTAACACAAAAACTGGCCCTTTAGCACATTTGAGTCAATGCTGACCATGCACTCATATATTCCAAACTCATTTTATTCTCCCTACATTGCCTTTTCAACTACTTTTGTCCTCAGCACGATTTTGCCTACACTGGGCAAATTTCACTAGCCAATTAACCTGGTATGTAGACAGAAAGCAATGCACCTGGAAAATGTCATGCTGTTACAGTGAGAACATGTGAATGCTACACAGACACAGGGAGGTCAGGATTGAGTTGCTGGAGTTGTACCGCAATGGCTCTATCACCTGGTGGAAACCATCCATTTGGGGATTAAATTCATGTATAATAAAATGATTTTTGTGTGTGCATATCTGTAATATGAAAGTTGTTGCAATAATCCAAAGGGTCTGGTAACTTTCCTCTTTTTTTGCGATGAAGATGTGAGAAATACATGACCCAACTGTCCGTTTTTAGTCTGAGATCAAATTAAAGTTCAGATGATTGTGTTTGGATTAAATATTTAACTTTATCCAAGATGGTGCCTACCTGCGGCAACATTTTGCCAGCAGCACGACAGAATTTCATCAAATATAATATTTCCCAGCTCACCTGTATAAAATAAACTGCAGAAACCAGCGATGTAAGTGACAAGCTGCTAATGCATTTAAAGGCATTAGCGCAACTGGGATCTCCCGGAGGTGCCGTATGTATGGGAAATCTCGATCGAAGGGGAATCCTCATCCTCGTGGAAGCTCGCAGGGACAGTAAGTACTTTACCTGTAAATACCGGGGTAGCCTCCATGGAGCTCGAAAATGTGGCCCTCGGGCAGGATCTCCCGGAAGCAACGGAGCTGGAGGTGCCGACTGCAAGGGAATTCCCAATTGCAGGGAATCCCCGACCTCACGGAGGCCCGCAGGTACAGTAAGTACTGTACCTGTGAACACCGGGGAGGCCTCCATGGAGTCCGGAAACGTGGCGGACGGGCAGGATTGCAAGTAAGACTGAAGCGCAAGGGGACTACGACCCCCTCTCCCTACCATACTACTAGCCAATGTACAATTATTGGAAATTAAAGTGGAGGACTTAAGGTCAAGGCTGCTTTACCAAAGGGAGGTGAGGGAATGCTCTTTGTTCTGTTACACAGAGACATGGCTCACCCCCAGCTCCCCAGACTCAGCTGTCCAGCCTGAAGGTTTCTCCATCCATCATATGGACCGCACAAAGGCATCTGGGAAAAGGAGAGGCGGGAGTGTCTGCCTCATGGTCAACTCTTCTTGGTGCTCAGACGTGGCAGTTTTGTCTAACCTGCTCCCCGCAGGAGTTCTCAAAACCTGTGCAGACCAACTGGCGGTGCATTGCCGCCCCTTCTACCTCCCGAGGGAATTCTCCTCCATCGTCCTGACCACGGTCTACATCCCACTCCAGGCAGATGTCCGTCTAGCATTGGAGGAGCTGCACGCCATGGTCAATAAGCATCAGACAGCTTACCCCGAGGTGTTCAACACCACCAACATGTCGCCTGCAGCACCAGAGGATCAAACGCCCTTGACCACTGCTACACAATCATTAAGGATGCCTACCGCTCTATTCCTCGCCCTCACTTCAGGAAATCTGACCATTCAGCGGTGCTGCTTCTTGCAGCATACAGGCAGCAACTGAAGAGCGCACCCCCAGATGTGAGGACTGCACAGAGCTGGTCTGGGGAGGCAGAGGAACAATTACAGGTCTGCTTGGAGTCAGTAGATTGGGCAATGTTCACGGACTCGGCAACGGACCGGAATGAATATGCCACAGTCGTCTTCATAAGCAAATGTGTGGAGGACTGCGTTCCTACAAAAACCTTCTGAGTGTTTCCTAACCAGAAGCCTTAGATGAAACAGGAGATCTGCATTCTTCTGAAGACCAGATCCCGGGCATTCAGGTCTGGTGACGCAGAGGTCTATAAGAAGTCTAGATACGACCTTGACAAGGCCATCAAAAAGGCCAAACGGGATTTTCGCTCAAAGCTGGAAGATAGGGCAGATGTTCGGCAACTCTGGCACGGCTTGAATGACATCACCTCTGACAAGGCAAAATCAGGAGGCAGCTCAAGCTACAGCGAAGCATCACTCCCTGACGAGCTCAATGCGTTCTACGCAAGCTTTGATAGGGAGATCACTAATGTGCCTTCCCGAGCCCCCATATGCCCTGATGGTATTACAGTCACAGAGGCCGACGTCAGAAGATCCTTCAGAGGGGGTGAACCCTCGGAAAGCACCTGGACCTGATGGTTTACCTGGTCGAGTTCTCAAAATCTGTGCAGACCAACTGGCCAGGGTTTTTACGGACATTTTCAACCACTCACTGCCGAGGTCTGAGGTTCCCACATGTTTTAAGAGGCCACCAATAACAAGAGTAAGGTGACGTGCGTCAATGACTATCGACCAGTGGCACTAACATCCATTGTGATGATGTGCTTTGAGAGGTTGGTTATGGGGCATATCAACTCCTACCTCAATAAGAACTTCGACCCACTACAGTTCGCCTACCGTCACAACAGGTACACGGAGGAGACGATCTCACTGGCTCTCCTCTCCGCACTGGACCACTTGGACAATAAAAATGTTTATGTCAGGCTGTTGTTTATAGACTACAGCTCGCCGTTCCATACCATCACCCCCTCCAAACTGGTTACCAAGCTCACGGAACTGGGTCTCTGTGCATCCCTCTGCAATTAGATCTTCGACTTCTCATCCACAGATCACAGTCTGTTCGAATTGGCAGAAACATTTAATTCTCAGCAATAATCAGTACGGGAGCACCTCAAGTCTGCATGCTCAGCCCCCTGCTCTACTCACTCTATACTCATGACTGTGCAGTGTGAACTCCATTTTCAAGTTTGCCGACGACACCACCGTTGTGGGACGAATTACAAATGGTGATGAGTCCAAAAGTGAGACCGACCAACTGGTGCCAGAACAACAACCTGGCGCTCAATATCAGCAAAACCAAAGAACTGATTGTGGACTATGGAAGAGGAAGGAAGAGGACCCACAATCTTGTTTACATCAATGGGATGATGGTGGAGAGAATCAAACAGTTCAAATTCTTGGGTGGGCATATTTCCGATGATCATTCCTGGACCCAGCACACTTATGCAATTATAAAGAAAGCACATCAGCGCCTCTGCTTCCTGAGAAGGTTACGGAGATTCGGTTTGTCAATGAAGATTCTCTTGAACTTCTACAGGTGCACAGTAGAGAGCATATTGACTGATTGCATCGTGGCCTGATTCGGCAACTTGAAAGTCCAGGAGCGGAAAAGACTGCAAAAAGTTGTGAACACTGCCCAGTCCATCACCGGCTCTGACCTCCGCACCATCGAAGGGATTTATCAGAGTCACTGCCTCAAAAATGCACCTAATATCATCAGAGACCCACACCATCCTGGCCACACACTCATCTCACCACTGCCATCGGGAAGAAGATACAGGAGCCTGAAAACTCTAATGTCCAGGTCCTGGAACAGCTTCTTCCCTACAACATAGTTTTTTGGTTATTTTGCTGTTGATGAACCTTAACCAAAAGGCAGCACATCAGCGTAGTTGGTAGAGCAGGTTTAGCACCATATAGCGCCAAGAGACCCGGATTTGATGTTGAGCTTGAATGCTGTCTACAGTGCCCTCCATAATGTTTGGGACAAAGACCTATCATTTATTTATTTGCCTCTGTACTCTACAATTTGAGAATTGTAATAGAAAAAATCACATGTGGTCAAAGTGCACATAATCAGATTTTAATATTGGCCATTTTTATACATTTCGGTTTCACCATGTAGAAATTACAGCAGTGTTTATACATAGTCGTGTCCCCCCCCCCCCCCCCATTTCAGGGCACCATAATGTTTGGGACACAGCAAAGTAATGTAAATGAAAGTAGTCATGTTTAGTATTTTGTTGCGTATCCTTTGCATGCAATCACTGCTTGAAATCTGCAATTCATGGACATCACCAGTTGCTAGGTCTACCCTGGTGATGCTCTGCCAGGCCTGTATTACAGCCATCTTTAGCTTATGCTTTTTTGGGGAGCTAGTCCCTATCAGTTTTCTCTTCAGCATATAAAAGCTATGCTCAATTGGGTTCAGATCAGGTGATTGACTTGGCCACTCAAGAATTGATCATTTTTTAGCTTTGAAAAACTCCTTTGTTGCTTTGTTTGTGATCATTGTCTTGCTGTCGAATGAACAGCCAGCCATTGAGTTTTGAGGCATTTGTTTGAACTTGAGCAAAAAAAGGTCTATACCCTTCAGAATTTATTATGATTATAGCAGTTATATCATCAATGAAGATAAGTGAGCCAGTACCTTCAGCAACCATACATGCCCAGGCCATACCGACCACCATCGTGTTTCACAGATGAGGTGGTATGCTTTGGATCTTGGGCAGTTCCTTCTCTCCTCCATACTTTGTTCTTGCCATCACTCTAATATAAGTTAATCTTCGTCTCATCTGTCCACAAGACCTTTTTCCAGAGCTGTGGTTGCTCCTTTAACTACTTCTTGGCAAACTGTAACGTGGCCATCGTATTTTTGTGGCTAACCAGTGGTTTGCATCTTGCAGTGTAGCCTCATGAAGTCTTCTATGGACAGTGGTCATTGACAAATCCACACCTGACTCCTGAAGAGTGTGTCTGATCTGTCGGACAGGTGTTTGGAGACTTTTCTTTATTATAGAGAGAATTCTTCTGTCATCAGCTGTGGAGGTCTTCCTTGGCCTGCCTGTCCCTTTGCGATTGGTAAGCTCACCAGTGCTCTCTTTCTTCTTAATAGTGTTCCAAACAGTTGATTTTGGTAAGCCTAAGGTTTGGCTGATGTCTATAACAGTTTTATTCTTGTTTCTCAGTCTCATAATGACTTCTTTGATTTTTATTGGCACAAATTTGGTCCTCATGTTGGTAAACAGCAATAAAAGTTTCCAAATGTGATGGAAAGTCTGGAGGAAAGACTAGGTGCTGAGAGCTCTCTTATAGTTGCATTAAGCACACTTGATCAATTAAATGCCTGTGAAGCCATGTGTCCCAAACATTATGTTGCCCTGAAATGGGGGGGGACAATGTATAAACACAGCTGTAATTTCTACATGGTGAAACCAAAATGTATAAAAATGGCCTTTAATAAAATCTGGCAATGTGCACTTTAACCACATGTGATTTTTTTTTTTTCTATTACAAATCTCAAATTGTGGGAACTTTTTAAGGACACTTGGTAAGGAGACTTGGTACACTTTAGATATGGCAGACCATGGAAATATATTTGCCTACTTGTGTGATGGCAAAGTTTCAGCGCCTTTTCTGAGATCCTTCCAGGTAGATTGCTTGCCTGTGAACAGTAGAAACAAAGAACTGCAGATGTAGAAACAGAACTGCAGATGCTGGTTTACAATAAAAAAACAGCTGGAGTAATTCAGCGGGTCAGACTGCATCTGTGGCGAACATAGATAGGTGACATTTTGAGTCAGGACCTTTCAGATTGATCCAGGTGAATCATATTGCTTTCACTCCATTCCCAGTCTTTTGTATTTTCGACTAACTGCCCAGTATTCTGTTGCTCAAATCTAAATCTCCTTTGCAGTAACAACCAGACCACTAACATGTTTCGTACTTTTAAGAATGCCTTTATGTTTTACAGCTAACAGAATATTCAGAGAGTGTGGTTGATAATTTCACTGGAGAAGAAATGTATTGTAGGGACCGACCACAGTCACTGTTGCTTTAGATGCTCAGCTAAGGGACGTTTCCGTTCATTACAATACTGACTGAAAGAACCAGCAAATTCAAAAACTCAATGTTTAAGAAAGAACTGCAGATGTTGGGAAAATTGAAGGTAGACAAAATTGCTGGAGAAACTCAGCGGGTAAGGCAGCATCTATGGAGCGAAGGAATAGGTGATGTTTCGGGTCGAGACCCTTCTTCAGACTGATGTGGGGGTTGGGGGGGGGGGGGGAAGAAGAAAAGAAGAGGCGGAGATGGTGGGCTGTGGGAGAGCTGGGTAGGGAAAGGGGAGGGGAAGGAGGGAGAAAGCAAGGACTACCTGAAATCGGACAAGTCAATGTTCATACCGCTGGGGTACGAACCACCAGGGTAGAGAACATTTCTCCAGCAATTTTGTCTACCTTCAAAAACTCAATAGTGGGTGAGTGAAGTGAGAAGGATTTGTGAAACTTCCTGGATTGATGGCGAATCTCAATTCCTATTTTTTGCCTGTCTTGTTTGGTCCTGGGTCTTCAAGAGGTCCCACTCAGGACTTTAAAAAGAAAATGCAAGTGTCACAGAAGGCAATGAAGAATAGTTCAGCCTTCCCAAATTATTTTCACTTTAGTCAGAATTACTTGATATCCTATCTCATTTGTAGCACCAGTTGAACCAATGAAACACCTTTCACTGCAGCTGGGGTCTTCTGTAATTGGTACCACCGACACAGTTTGATAAATACTTGTCCGAAAATGTGATGGTGTATAAAATTTAATATATTTTATATATTTAGTTTTACACGTGGAAACAGAGCCTTTGGTCCACCGAGTCCGCACCGACCTTCGATTACCTGTATAGTTCTATCCTATGCCATAGGGACAATTTACAGAAGCCAATTAACCTACAAACCTACATGACTTTGCGATGTGGGAGGAAACCTGAGCACACGGAGAAAACCCAGATGGGAGAACGTACAAACCCTGTACCGACATCATGAATAGTCAGGATCAAACCTGGATCTATGGCACTGTAAGGCAGCAACTCTACCTCTGCACCATTGTGCCGCCCTCATTTTATCACTTTATGACCCTTGTTATTTTATGGTTAACTTGTCTGTCCTCCAGTTTATAAATATAAAAGTTACTACTTGATTTTTTTTTTTACATGGACAGAGGAATATTGTGTGAATTGGGAAAGAGCAGAGAGGAAATTTGTATCTGATATTAGATTGAATATGTGCATTTTGAATACTGCACACAACAATGTGACAAAGGGAGTCAAATTGCAAGTTCCTTCAAAAAGGTTGACAAGCGCTTTACAGAGTTCATGACTAACACAGTATCAACCAAAAATATAAGAAAAGATAGCATATTGATGGCGAGTTCCGAAATTGACATCAGAATACACAAATACATTTTGCGTAACAGTTGTCATATGGTGTCTACCAGTGATCTGGTTGGTACAGTATGTGCACGTATTTCTTATTCCTTTCTATGTTTATGAATACCACATCTATATCTCTATAACTTTAAAACACTCATCTTGTGTGAGTATATTTTCGCCAAAATGCTATTAAGTAACGATAATTTTTTTACATATTCTGACTCACATTTTTCTCCTCTCAGCAGTGATCAGCTTCACTTAAGATTTGATGCTATATTTCACAGCTTATTTTACGATGCTATATTTCACAAAAGTTTTTTTTCAAAGACAAAAATGTCCTTTAAGCTTCGACTGATGACATCACAATGAGGTTGGCGGCCACGTTGGCTCGTGTCAGCGCCCGAGGTTATTCCATGAACAGAATATTCCATGAGCTTCCAGTGACGTCGGGGAGGGCCGCATTTAAATGAACATTCCGCCTTTTCCGACCCGGGCTTCTACCCGCGATGCCCCAGCTGGGTGTTTTACGCGGCCATCAAGGAGTCATCAAGATCGCGCCAGTGAAGGAGACATCGAGACCGCAGCGGTGAGGCCTTGCGACGATGCGGCGGCGAGGCATTACGATGGTGGGGCCTCCCGGCAGCGGTGGGGTCCGAGCCTGGTGGTTGGCCCAGCAGGAGTTGAGCTGGGTTTGCCGTTTCTCGGCGCTAGCAGTCAGTTGGCCCGGCGGTAGTTGAGATGGGGTTGCCACCTGTTCTTCGCGCTGGCTGTCGCCCTAGGAGCCCCCCCCGGTTATTCACATCTCCCTCCTGCTCACCATCCTGGCCGCACAGTCATTTCACCATTGCCATCGGGAAGAAGGTACAGGAGCCTGAAAACTGTAACGTCCAGGAACAGCTTCTTCCCTACACCCAAGCAAACAAGAATATCATTGTCCTATCGGGGATATATGACAACCTGCTGGGTGTTTTATGCAGGCCATCAAGGAGTCATCAAGACCGCGCCAGTGAAGGAGCCACCAGCTTTAGAAGGGCATCAATAATACCAAGAAGAGCAAGGTGACGTGCTTCAACAGCTGTCGACCAGTGGTACTAACGTCGCTAGTGATGAAGTGCTTTGATAGGTTCTTCATGGCGCAAATCAACTACCTCGACAAAAACGTGGACCCACTGCAGTTCGCTTACCGCCACAACAGATCAACGGTGGATGCGATCTCGCTGGCTCTCCACTCCGCTCTGGACCACTTGGACAACAAAAACTCATGTGTCAGGCTGTTATTCATTGATTACAGCTCGGCATTTAATACAATCATCCCCTCCAAGCTAGTTACCAAACTTGCAGAGCTGGGTCTCTTCGCATCTCTCTGCAATTGGATCCTCAACTTCCTTATTTACAGACTGTTCGAATTGGTGGAAAGGTGTCAACCTCGATAACAATAAGCACGGGAGCACTTCAAGGCTGCATGCTCAGCCCCCTGTGTAGTCTCTCTATACTCATGACTGCGTAGCTGGTCATAGTGCGAACTCCATCAAGTTCGCTGACGACACCACTGTTGTGGGACGTATCACTGATGGGGATGAGTCAGAGGATAGAAGAGCGAGCGACTGACTGACCAAATGGTGCCAGCACAATAACCTGGCCCTCAACACCAGCAAAACCAAGGAACTGATTGTGGACTTTTGGAAGAGGTAGGATGGGGACCCACAGACCCATTTATATCAATGGGTCGATGGTGGAAAGGGTCAAAAGGTTCAAATTCATGGGCGTGCACATCTCTGAAGATCTCTCCTGGTCCGAGAACATTGATGCAATCATAAAGAAAGCACATCAGCGCCTCTACTTACTGAGAAGATTACGGAGAAGAAGATTATGTCAAGGAGGACTCTCTCTAACATCTACAGGTGCACAGTAGAGAGCATGCTGACCGGCTGCATCATGGCTTGGTTCGGCAACCTGAGCACCCAGGAACGGAAAAGCCTACAAAAAGTAGTAAACACTGCCCAGTCCATCATCAGCTCTGACCTCCGCTACCATCGAGGGGATCTATCGCAGTCGCTGCTGCAAAAAGGCTGGCAGCATCATCAATGACCCACACCATCCTGGCCACACACTCATTTCCCCGCTACCTTCAGGTAGAAGGTACAGGAGCCTGAAGACTGCAACGTCCAGGTTCAGAAACAGCTGCTTCCCCACAGCCATCAGGCTATTGGACTCAACTCAAACAAAACTCTGAACATTAATAGCCCATTATCTGTTTATTTGCACTTTATCTGTTTTATTTATTCATGAGTGTGTATATATTTATACAATGGTATATGGACACACTGGTCTGTTCCGTATTCATGCCTTCTATAATTATGTTGTGTTGAAGCAAAGCAAGAATTTCATTGTCCTATCTGGGACTTAAACTCTCTTGAATCTTGAATGAAACACTCTTGACCCCTCCTTGGAGACGATTGATTGTCTCCATGGGGGAGATTGATTCCAGACTCTTCACCCTCCAGCCGCACCCACGCGCACCCCCAGCCCCCCAACGGGTCCCACCTGGTCCGTATCTCTCGAAATCTCACCTTGTCTCCTGTGGGGACTATGGGTGAGTGGTATAATATTTCGTTGGGGGACCAGGCCTCCCGTGGGGACTATGGGTGAGTGGTGTAATATTGCGTTGGGGGACCAGGCCTCCCGTGTGCAGGAACCCAATGGATCCCAGTTGGTTTAGTACTTATTAGAAGTCTCATCTTGTATGTGTATGTGTGTATATATATATATATATATATATATATATATATATATATATATATATATATATATATATATATATATATATATATATATATATATATATATATATATATATATATATGTGTGTGTGTGCGTGTATGTCTTTCTACCTTTGTCAAAACGCCACACGCTAGCGCAGAAGTTTTCACGGATTATTAATCACATTAACCAGTCGACAAAATAAACTGCTTCACTTCACATTTCATGTTATATTTCAAGTTATTCATCATTAAAGTTTAAAAAATACAGCCTTTCAAACAACTCACAGATTCTTCAAGCAGCTTCGACTGACGTCACAATGCCCCACAAGGGGAGGTCGCCGCCTGTCCACCTCCCCAACGGCAGCTTCTAATGATGCCACAATGCCCCCGCAAGGTCGCTGCCCTCCACCTCCCCAACAGTTTTAACTTCATAAACCACTGATTCTTCGCAGGGGGGGGGGGGGGGGGATGGGGGGGGGGGGGGGGATGGGGGGGGGGGGGATGGGGGGGGGGGGGGGGATGGGGGGGGGGGGATGGGGGGGGGGGGGGGGATGGGGGGGGGGGGGGGGGATGGGGGGGGGGGGGATGGGGGGGGGGGGGGGGGGGATGTTCTGGAAGTTAGCGAACTTGGTCCGTACGAAAGATAACGAAGTTAGCGACTTGGTCCGTACGAAAGATAAACAAGAGACAATGTGTTGCCAAATTGACGATTGGTTTCTTAGTTTTGATGACCAATTTAAGCCCCCAAAATGTTTTTTATTGACTTTTAAAAAGTCAGAAAATATATCTTAATCGGCCGTTGTGTTTTTGATACCACAATGTTTTTAATATATTAAATGTGAATATAAGAAAAATAATTAACTCGCCCAAAAATCACTTCTACCATAGGATACATTGTTGGGGTTTGTGAAAAGCAGTAGAGGTTTGGAGCCTCCGTGGTTTAACTTACGGAGGGAGGTAACCACCCCGATAACGGTCGTTGTGACAATGGACACCAAGCACAACGACCGTTACAGGATCTTTACTGTATAGTATTATCTTTATGTTACTGTATTTGTCTCCTGGTATTGATTAAGATATTTCCCTAGATTATTATCAAAACGTCTATGTATGAGGGGCCATATGAAGTTTATTTATGAATTAAATATTCATGAGTAAACGTGGCAGAGTTTTTCTGTCACATTTCTGGTGTCCAAAATGATGGAAAACGATAAAAATTTGTCATGAAAAAAGTTTTTGACTTTCGGTCTTGAAGTTATCTAATTTTATACCTGTTATTTGTAAGGTTTCACATGATGGGTAGATTTTGTTATGGACAGTGTACTGGTGGAAAAACCTGAAACATGATCTTGTTCCTCAAAATCTCTCCAGTATTGTAAAAATACTCATATAATGATTTATATTGTTTGCTGAAGCTTGTCTTTTATTATGGATATAAAATAGGATGAAATTTAAGGTGTCTTCTTTATAGTTTACTTTTAGAAGATTCTGATGACGAAGGAGATGATATTTGTCGGATTTGCCAAATAGGAGCTGGATATACCACAACAAATCCTTTAATCAAACCATGCAATTGCACTGGCAGCTTGCAGTACGTCCATCAGGAATGCATCAAAAAATGGTTGCAATCCAAAATAAATTCAGGTAATGTGGTATCTTCAGTGTTTATGGTAGCTTAAAGAATGTTTGGTTTTAATTTTTCTTGTTGCATTGGGTGGGTCGCTGCTTGTGTTGTGTTCATTAGTAATTTGGACTGATTTCAATGCGTTACTGACCTGTGGATTTCTTTGTTCTAACACTTTGATTTTGTTCCATTAACATGAGATTTCAGAATGCTAAATACCAAGCGGGTTGCGCCTTTTCAGGTTTAATAACATTTAAATACAGACTTTTTTTTGTATTTTACATTTGTACAAATTCTCCATCTTTCAAAGACTAGCTGGAAATTAAACCACCTCTCTTGGAATCGAAAACAAAATCTTAAAAAAGGCCAGAGTGGTGTGGGACCTGTGGCCGGGGTGATGTGGGTCCTTGATATTAATGGCCGTCTTGAAGCAGTGTTTCCTATAGATTCCTTTCAGTGGTGGGTAGGTCATTAGCCATAATGGACAGGGCAATTTCTACAATTCTCTGTAATCTTCTTTGTTCCTGGCTGTCCAATTTACCAACCCAGAGCATGATGCAACCAGTCAGTATGCTCTCTACCATGCACTTGTGGACGTTCAGTGGAGTATTCGGCGACATGCCGAATCTTAAAGCTCTGAGGCAGTAGAGAGGTTGGTGGGCTTTTTAAAAAATGTTCTGGGCATGGTACATTGGAATTGTGGTTGACACTGAACCACCACCATCATGATGAAGACAGGTGCACAGTTTCTTGGCTTTCCCTTTCATCCCTGATCTACTCCATAAGTCGAAGAAAGTCTCCCGACCCAAAACGCCGTTTTTCCATTTCCCTCCACAGATGCTGGCCGATCTGTTGAGTTTCTTCGTCAGTCTTGTTTTCCTCATGATTCCTGCATCTCAAAGTCAAAGTCAAATTTATTTTGTCTCATCTCCACTGTAAACTTAACTACTAAGCACCAATTGTCCACATATCTCGTTTAAAAAAAAAAAGTATGACAAATGAATGGGAAAGATGCGAGGTAATCAAACACACTAAACGGATATTCACTACTGAATTTAATGCAGGTGCTGATTTGACTGCTGTTGTCACTTGTGAATTGTGCAAGGAAAAGTTACAGCTGGACTTGGAAGATTTTGATATCCATGAATTGTATAGAACGCATGAACAGGTGTGTGAGCTTGTTTCTCACCTACAATATTGTGCAAATATTACACTGCCTGAGGCATTAAATTGTTTAATTTATTTTTTCAATGAAACCATGCAACTGGCTGTTGCACTTTTTTTCACTAGGGTTTTTTAAACAAATGTTTAAAACACTTTTATAAGGGTTTTAGTTGTCAAGCAATTGGAGGAACCAAATTTGTTTGTCCTGCGCAAAGCTCTATTACAGTGTGTTCATGTGTAGGAAGGAACTGCAGGTGCTAATTTATACCAAAGATAGATACAAAATGCTGGAGTAACTCTGCGGGTCAGGCAGCATTTCTGGAGAAAAGGAATACCTATTCCTTTTCTCAAGAGATGCTGCCTGACCCGCTGAGTTACTCCAGCATTTTGTGTCTGCTGTTTTCCTCTTGGACTTGGATAATTATTCAGTTGTATTATATGTGACCAAACATTTACATTAGAAAATGGGATGCTAAGCCGAACGGTGCTGGAGAAATCCAGTGGGGTCAGGCAGCATCTGTGAAGAGAATGTAGAAGCAGTGATTCGGGTCAACTGATCAGTCTGAAGAAGGATCCCTTCCTAAACGATGTCTGCCATTTCCCTCCACGGCTACACAGTGGCTAGAATTGCTGCCTTACAGAGCCAGAGACCCGGGTTTGATCCCGAGTACGGGTACCAACTGTATGGATTTTGCACAGTTCTCCCTGTGATCGTGTGGGTTGTCGCGGGGTGCTCCGGTTTCCTCCCACACTCCAAAGATGTACGGGGTTAATTGACTTTGGTAAAAATTGTCAAAGGTTCCTAGTGTGTAGGATAGTGTTAGTGTAACAAAGTGATCGCTGGTCGGTGTAGACTCAGTGTGCCAAAGGGCGTGCTTCTATGGTGTACCTCTAAAATAAAATAAAGTAAATATACTATAACGGCCACTGTAACAACATTTAAAAGACATTTGGACAGGTACATGATTAGGAAAGGTTCAGAGGGATATGGACTAAATGCAGGCAGGTAGGACTAGTGTAGATGGGGCATCTTGGTTAGATGGGAAAGTTGGGCTGAAAGGTCTGTTACCATGCTTTATGACTCCAAGACTTTGCTGCAAACTCAAGTTTTAATGACTATTTGCTTTCATTTTTTAAAAACAATTTTAGGCACAGCACGACATCAGTTCTGGTCTTTACCTTGTTCTTTTACTTCATCTCTGCGAGCAGAGATTTTCCGACTTAATGGGTGATACAAGTGAGACAAGATCCCGACTTCGGGTAAGCATGAGCAATGGCTGATTATCACATATCCGAATGAAGCAGCAGTGCATTTTGTTTTTAAACTTGGTATTAAGCTTGCCACATCATGCATGTAAACAATTTTGCTATAATTTTGCAATTCGACTTGTAATCAGGGAATTTCAGCATATTCTCATCGTGGATCACTAAACCTGCATAACCATCTGGAATGCTGAGAGAGCAACCAGTCTTTTTATAGAGGGGTTCATAAATGTGTTTATTTGACAGCTTTGTTGCACAACAATTACATTTTCATTACTGTGCAATTAATTGCACTAGTTCAAAGACTGAAGTAAAACAGTTACTGCATGGGATAACCAGTCCTTATTTGGTGTATGCTTGTTGAACTTTTTAATTAGGCACAGCAGAACAGTCGAAGATTACCTACCAACTAGATGGTATTGTGCTTTGGAATTTTCCCTCCATTGGTATGTGGGGGAAACGTATGTGGTTTTGACATTGTCCACTTTTTACTTTCAGTTCATCCACTTGGCAAGAACTCTTCAACAGCACATACAAGATCTTGAAAGTAGGTTTCTCGGATACCGATAAGGGCCCTAACTTGGCCTGTCCAGTGCTTTTTGTTGCCCTTTATTGGAGGGTACTCTGCTAATTATGAGCAATTAAAACTTCACGTTGGAATTAAAAACAAATTTCAGACTAAATGCTTGTAAATGCATCTTAGATGAAGAGCATCTGTTCAACTGAACACATAACAGAGCTACATCTGATAGCATTTTAAGCTTGTTCTGTGCCAAACAAAAAAAAAATCATGAACTGCTCATTAAATCTCCCATCTTTTTGATGGTTCCCTGTATACCGAATGCACTATCGAATGTCACTTCCAAAAGAACATGTTACAATATTACCAGAGACCACAGAAACACCGTCACATTATCATGTGATCTTGCAGAGTGCCAGATCCTCCGGTGTTGTTTAAGTTGGTTGTGCCTCAAGAATAGTATTAACACGAGCAGTAAGGATGTAGTTTATGAAAGTTACTAAGTCTCATTCACATCTTTCCCATTCCCATCTATTGTACTTGACTTTGAACTAATTATATCCTAAATCCATTTTGTTTCTTCAACCATTTTTAATTCCTATATATTCTTCAGTTATTTAAAGCATCAAGATATCACTTGTTAACTAATGTCCACTAGCACCATCCCCATTTTCTTCCCACACATTAAACGATTATCAGTGCCACGCCCCACAATGCATCATTTTTCACATCTTGTGCATAATTTATTTGCACCAGCCTCTCTCATCCTCTGTTTTAAAGATGCCTTTAGTGGCTGCAACTTCATGCTTCATATTCACTGCTCTTAAAATCAACTTTAAACCCATCACCCCAAAATCTTGCTATGGTTTGCATATGTCTACCAAAATATTTGAATTACATTTTGTTGATTTAATTAGTAGGAAAGTCTGCAGAGAAAATTTACATGGATGTTGCCAGAACTCGAGGACCTGAGCTACAAGTCGATGTTGAGCAGGCTAGGACTATTCCTTGGAACGCAAAAGGGTGATCTTATAGAAGTGTACAAAATCATGTGAGAAATATATTGGATAAACACACACAATCTTTTGCCAAGAATTCGGCACTCAAGAATCAGAGGGCATAGTTTTAAGGCGAGGGGGCAAAGATTTAATAGGAACATGAGGGGTAACTTTTTTTACACAAAGGGTGATGAGTGCATGGAACAAGCTGCCGGAGGAGGTAGTTGAGGCAGGTATTAATGTTTAGGAAACATTTAGACGGACAGATGGATCAGATAAGTTTAGAGGGATATGGGCCAAACACGGGCAGGTGGGATTAGTGCAGATGGGACATGTTGCTCAGCGTGGCAAGTTGGATCGAAGGACCTGTTACCATGTCATGTGACTCTATGACTATAATAATAGATTAAAAATGCTGCATTTTGTGTTTTTCTTCTCCTCTTCCATGTGATCCGTCACACCCATTTTTCCACTTCCCTCACTCTTTTCACCTATATTCCTTCCTCCAGTTTCACAATTCGCACCACTTCTACCCTTATTTCATACTTTTTGTCTTTTTATCTCTGGTCTTTATTTAGTTTAATTTCGAGAGACTGTGCAGAAATGGGTCCTTCAGACCACTGAGTCCGCACCGACCAGCGATCACCGCACAGTAATGCAATCCAACACACACTCGGGACAATTTATATTTATACCAATCCAACGATTATCAGTGCCACACCACACATTGCATAATCTTTCACATCTTGTGCATCATTTATTTGCACCAGCTGCATCCTTTTAAAGATGCCTTTAGTGGCTGCAGCTTCATGCTCCACATTCATTGCTCTTAGTGGACATTAGTTACCAAGTAATATCTTGATGGTTATCCAACCATCTGCCCATCAACCCTCCCTCCCCCTTATCTATATCCATCTATCACTTCTGTCCCATCTGTCTTCATTTGGCCTATATCCTCCAAAATCTTTCCTATCCATGTACCTGTCCAAATATCTTTTAAACGTTGTGATAGTACTGTCTCGACGACCTCATTTGGCAGCTCGTTCCATATGCCACCCTTCTTTGTGTGTAAAAAAAAGAAGTTGCCCTGTATGTTCTTATTAAAACTTCACCCACCCCATCCCTCACCACCTATATCCTCTGGTTCTTGATTCTCCAACTCTGGGTAAAAGACTGCATTTATCCTATCTATTCCTCTAAGGTTATCCTATCTATTCCTCTATTCCTAAAGTTGTAGCCTGCTCAACCTCCCCCAGTAGCTCGAGTCCTGGCACCAAAAAATTGATATGTCATGATTAAATGACCAAGTAGACTCGATGAGTCAAATGGCATAATTCTGCTCCTATGACTTAAGAACTTATGAGTGCGTTTATTTTCTCCCAGCTATAAAATCCAAATGTGGATCATTCTTGGAAGTGTATGTTTTTGGTGAATAGTGTAGGCCAGTAAGTTGTTTAATTGTTTGTAATAGGGATATTTACTGGTAAGTTAGATGAGATAGCAAGCCAGACAAATTTTGTCCATTGCCACATGCCTGAAAGCCAGAAATAGGAAAAGCAATGGATATTGTATGCAAAATGACTAAGGAATTGTGAAACTGGGGGAGATGTGACTAATTTCAAACTACCTTCAGTGTTGAAGTTGTGTCATAGGGATGTTAATATATAATTGTGTACAATTGTGGCAAATGATAAACCTGGTAACTATTTGCAAGCTTCTCAAAGCAGTAAAAAGATTGTGTATATAGAAAAATGTTGTTTACAGGAGCAGGTGTATGGAGTTTCAAATCAAGATGTATTAAGTAACATTTTCTTTGTGTGTTATTTAAAATTACAGTGCAATTGTACCATGTCATTTTGATATGGAACCATTGTTCGTTCCTACAAATGAGATATTCTGATATGAAGTGATGAGGATATTCAGCTTACTGGCTTCTAATGATCAGTTTAACATTGTAAAGTTAAGAGCAGAATGTGAACTGAATACTTCATCCTACCAAAGAGATGCATCGTCAAGTTAAAGCTGAACTTTATTTGCCTCATCTATATTATTTTAACCATACAAAAAAAAATCATCCACTTTGATGCAATTTTCAAACAGTATTGTCATAGCAAGGGTAATGTTACATGCTCATTTTTTTGGGGTAGCTTTCTATTTTGAAACCATTACTTGCACTACAACAGCAAGCTTAAATTCCAACACAAAAATTGGTATTATGAGAATCCAGTTGAGAGAGAGAGAGAGAGAGAGAGAGGAAAGGGTTACTTTGAAATCTGTGGTGTTTTTTATTGTTGCCGTGTTTTTTTGAATTGCCACCTAACTCTTTGGAGACCCTTGGACTATCTTTAATCGGACTTTACTGGACTTTTTCTTGCGTTAAATGTTATTCCTTGTATCCTGTATCTGTACACTGTGGACGGCTTGAGTGTAATCATGTGTAGTCATTCCGCTGACTGGATAGCACACAACAAAAAGCTTTTTACTGTACCTCGGTAGATGTGACACTAAACTAAACTGCATATCCATGTGCCTGTCTATAAGCCTCTTCAATGCCACCATTGTGTAATACATTCACCCGTTTCCATTTCCCCACATCACATGTTATTTCTTCAAAGTACTCCAATGAACTGCTCAAAATTTATTTATTTTTCATAAACCAATTTTGACTTTACCTGATTATCTCAAATTTTTCTATGCCCCGCTATAACTATTTTAACTGGCCTATGGATTTTTAAGAGTACCTTCGGGGCTAAACCTGGGCCAGCCAGGTTATGATGGCCGTTGCTGATCAAAGACCAGGAGTCAGCATTATCTGGACTGCAGGTGTTGGAAGTAAATATGGTGGCCTGCTCACAGAGGGATAAAATAAATGGTATACTTTAAGTGACTGGGAACAGAGACCAGGAACATGCATGTATATGTGTTTTTTTGAAAACTATAGGCAATCTTGTGAAGCCTTCAAAACCCATGATTTAGTTTATTGTCACGTATACTGAGGTACAGTGACAAGCTTTTTTGTTGCGGACATCCAGTCAGCGGGAAGACAATACATGATTGCAATCAAGTTGTCCATAGTGTACAGAGTAAAGGGAATAACATTTATTACCAGATAAAGTCCAGAAGTAAGTAACATAGTCCAAGGGTCTTCAATGAGGCAGATGGTAGCTCAGGACCACTCTCTAGTTGTTGGAAAGATGATTCACTCGCCTGATAACAGCTGGGGAGAAACTGTCCCTCAATCTGGAGGCATGCGCTTCACACCTGTCCCTTTTGCCTGATGGGAGAGGGAAGAAGAAGGAGTGTCTGTTATTCCTGATTATGCTGGTGGCCTCGCTAAGGTAGCGTTAAGTGTAGATGGAGTCAATGGAAGAGAAGTTAGTTTGTGTAATGGCCCGGCCTTGTCCACAACTCTGCAATTTCTCGCGATCTTGGAAGGAGCTGTTCCAAAACCATGCTGCGATGCATCCCAATAAATTGCTTTCTATGGCGTATCTGGGCCATTCTTTGGAAAGTTAACCAAAATGTCACACACGTGACCAGATGGCATCACATAAAGTAATACATTAAACATTTCTTGTAAGAGATTAATCTTATTGCAGTTTTCCTACCTACAGAACTGTAATGCATGTCTGCTAGCGATATGAGCATTCTAGCATTTTTTAATTCAGAGTTTGTAAGGACCATTCTTTGGAAAGTGAACCAAATGGTCGCCTAATTATAGGAAGGATGTCAACAAAATAGAGAGAGTACAGAGGAGATTTACTAGAATGTTGCCTGGGTTCCAGCAACTAAGTTACAGAGAAAGGTTGAACAAGTTAGGTCTTTATTCTTTGGGATAGACAGAGTTGACGTGGATAAGTTTTGCCCATTGAGGGTAGGAAAGATTCAAACAAGAGGGCATGACATGAGAATTAAGTGACAGATGTTTAGGGGTAACATGAGGGGGAACTTCTTTACTCAGAGTGGTGGCTGTGTGGAATGATCTTCCTGCAGAAGTGGTGGAGGCAGGATCGATTTTAACATTTAAAAGTAAAGTGGATAGGTATATGGACAGGAAGGGAATGGAGGGGTATGGTCTGAGTGCAGGTAGCTGGGACTAGGGGAAAATAAATGGTCGGCACGGACTGGAAGGGCCGAGAAGGCCTGTTTCCGTGCTGTAACGTGACCAGATGTCATCACATAAAGTAATACATTAAAAAATTCTTGTAAGAGATTAATCTTATTACTATTTTCCTACCTAGAGAACTATAATGCATGTCTGCTAAAGATATGAACATTCTTGCTTTTTAAAATTCACAACGTTTGTAAGATTAAACTGAGTTAGGAAACAAAATGCTTCCGTGTGAGGTC
The DNA here is from genome assembly GCA_963514005.1 of Raja brachyura. The sequence continues at coordinate 59,862,831 of OY740787.1, forward strand.
ACACACATGACCGGTCATATTTGACCTCTGACCCTAAACAAACATTGTCAGCGTAACATTAAAATTTCACTTGATAAACTTTGAAAAAATATGAATCATATATACAGTATAAAACTATAGACCTGTAATACTTTCAGAATTAGAAGATGTATTCCACAATTGTTCATATTTTTGTTCACACGTGTGACCAAGAATGAGCCATCTGTAGTTGAGATCCTTAAGAAATAGTTTTCTCTTTGTTTGAATATCATTCCCAGTTAACGACAACTTATTTAATAATGGTGATGAAGCTTTTGAGGGATGGAGATTTCCAGGATTGCAAGTAATTAAAGGAGGTGGCACAGTGACGTAAGGGAGGTGGCCAGCGGTAGAGTTGCTGCCTCAGCGCCAGAGACTAGTGTTCAATCCTGATCCAGGGTGCTGCCTGTGTGGAATTTGCACTTCTCCCTGTTACCGCGCTTGTTTCCTCCGGGTGTTCCGGTTTCCTCCCACATCCCAAGGATGTCGTGTTTGTCAGTTAATTGACCTCTAAAATTGCTCCAAGTGTGTAGAGAGTGGATGCGAAAGTGGGATGACACAGAATTAGCGTGAATAACTGATTGATGGTCGCATGGACTCGATTGGCTGAACAGCCTGTTTCCTCACTGTATCTAAGACAGGCACAAAATGCTGGAGTCATTCAGCGGGCCAGGCAGCATCTCTGGGGAGAAGGAATGGGTGACGTTTCGGGTCGAGACCATTCTTCAAAAGAAGGATCTCGCAGTTACTCCAGCATTTTGTGTCTGTCTTCGGTTTGAACCAGCATCTGCAGCTCTTTCCTCACTGTATCTTTCAATCAAATCAATCAGTTGCTCGATAAATCTGAGATTATTCTTGGAGCAGAAAGTTGAAAGATTTTTTATTCACAATGCATGCTTTTGAGAGGAAATTAACAAAAGCTGTTTCCAGTGGCTGACTGGTCAGAAACAAAATTTGAGATAATTGGCATAATATACTGCTTCAAACCATAGGTAGGTGGTTTTAATAATGCAAGAATTTCAGGACCAACTTTGTAGAAGTCCATGGTAAGTTTAAAGTATGTTTAACTCATTATCTAACCTTCCAAAAAATAAATTCCCTATTAACATTTTAATATGGCCACTGAAATACACTTTACGTTCATGGGAAATTATTTCTGCATTTATCTGTGTACCTAAATTAACCAAAATTCATTATTTCCACAGCTACGGATGAAGATTCTGAAGATGAACAAGATAGATTTGAAAATGGAACACCAAGAGGTTCTACTTGACTTGTGTGATGGGCTTTCCCCAGTGCAAGTCTTTATATAAAGGCAAAGCATTATATTCACTTTTCACTTTTGCTAGAAATTGTTAATGTCCCATGAAATAGATGCTGACAATTTGGGTGTAGTTTTTCAATTTTGTGACTACACTAGAGATGAAAGGCTTTACAATTTGAGTTTTAAGTAAAGCTTTTTTATTTGTAGTAATTATGAATGAAAGAGAAAAAATCAATGTAATACTGTCACTGTCCAGGAGTTAATGTGGGCAGCTGACGTTGTGCTCAACTGCCTTCTTTTTGCTAATTAAAATTTTTAACTTCAAATATCACGCTTCGAATTGGAGATGCAAAAGCCACCTGTTAGAACTTTTTGGAAATGTCTGCATTCAAAGGCAATTTCCTGCAAGTTTGGATGTATACTTGGCAGAAAACTATCTGATTATTTTAAAGTGCAGCATTATCCTACTTAAAGTGACTAATCTATGTTGGAACTATGTATTCGGTAATGATTAATCAAATAAAGTGTACTACTTGAGAGAAGGCAAAACTGTCTTCTATCAAATCATAGATGGAAACTTTTCTCAATTGCAGTGTTTTCATAAAATTAAAGGTACTACACTGAATTAAGCTTTATAACTGTTTGAGTAAATGTGAAATATTAAACTTTGAGGCTTCTCTTAACTGTTTTCCAGTTTTGGAATCTCATTTGCACCACCTCCATAACATGGAGACAAGCATTCTATACATGTTTTGACTCCAAAGAATTGCTGAATACCTGAATAGTGGATTTGAGATACAGACTTAGCCATGACAATGGGAAATCAGGTTTTGGATAGAATTAAAATTGACTTCAAATCACAATGTTCATTTTGATTGAATGTGATTGCAGGTTCCGTCTGTGTTATGGCCAGTGCATTATGAAAATTCTCAATTCATTATCCAGAAGTTTGAGATGGGGTATAAAATGTGTGCTCACCATCTTGTGGGTGGGATAGGGGTATAAACACTTCAAACTCTCGTTTCTTGACACATGTTCAGACGAGGCAGCTTTGCGTTGCAGAAAATCACAACACAGCCTGTTTTCTTGGAATACATCCCCCCCTCCTGAATAATGTAGGGGATGCCCATATAGTTTATTATTAATTCTATCTGAAACCAGTTTCATAAATCTAAGCAAAACAAACTAATGTCTGAGACCTTTGGAAATCTATTGATGATATCTACCAAGTAATAATGAATATACAAATATTCTGATCTGTCGGACAGGTGTTTGGGGGTAAATACAAATTTTCCATTTGCGGTACAAACACACCACCAGGAAATGTCCTGCCATGGCTATCAAGAGAAATACAATACACTCCATAATGTTTGGGACAAAGACCCTATTATTTATTTGCCTCCACAATTTGAGATTTGTAATAGAAACCATCACATGTGGTTAAAGTGCACATTGTCAGATTTTATTAACGGGCACTTTTATACATTTTGGTTTCACACTGTAGAAATGACAGCTGTGTTTATACATTGTTCCGCACCCCCCCCACACACAATTTTAGGGCACCATAATACCATAATGTTTGGGACACATGGCTTCACAGGCATTTGTAATTGCTCGGGTGTGTTTAATTGGCTTCTTCATGCAGGCATAAGAGAGCTCTCAGCACCTAGTCTTTCCTCCACTCTTTCCATCACCTTTGGAAACTTTTATTACTGTTTAGCGACCAAAGTTGTGCCAATGAAAGTCAAAGAAGCCATTATGAGACTGAGAAACAAGAATAAAACTGTTAGAGACATCAGCCAAACATTAGGCTTAACAAAATCACCCGTTTGGAACATCATTAAGAAGAAAGAGAGCACTGGTGAGCTTACTGATCGCAAAGGGACTGGCAGGCCAAGGAAGACCTCCACAGCTGATGACAGAAGAATTCTCTATAATAAAGAAAAATCCCCAAACACCTGTCCAACAGACCAGAAACACCCTTCAGGTGTAGATTTGTCAATTACCACTGTCCGCAGAAGACTTGATGAAGAGAAATATAGAGGCTACTGGTTTGCCACTGGTTAGCTGTAAACCACTGGTTAGCTGTAAAAATAGGATGGCCAGGTTACAGTTTGCCAAGAAGTACTTAAAAGAGCAACCACAGTTCTGGAAAGAGGTCTTGTGGACAGATGAGACGAAGATTAACTTACAGTGCATTCAGAAAGTATTCAGACCCCTTCACTTTTTCCATTTTGTTATGTAACAGCCTTATTTTAAAATAGATTAAATTCATTTTTTTAATCATCGATCTACACACAATACCCCAGAATGAAGAAGCAAAAACAGGTGTTTAGAAATTTTTGCTAAGTAATTAAAAAGAAATAACTGAAATATCAGATTTACGTAAGTATTCTGACCCTTTGCTATGACACTCAAAATTGAGCTTGGGTTCATCCTGTTTTCATCGATTAACCTTGAGATGTTTCTACAACTTGATTGGAGTCCAGCAGTGGTAAATTAAATTGACTGGACATGATTTGGAAAGGCACACCCCTTTCTTTATAAGGTTCCAGAGTTGACTGGGAATGTCAAAGCAAAAACCAAGCCATGAAGACGAAGGAATTGTCCGTAGATCTCCGAGACAGGATTGTGTCGAGACACAGATCTGGGGAAGGGTTTAAAACAATTTCTGCAGCATTGCAGGTCCCGAAAAGCACAGAGGCCATCGTCATTCTTAAATGGAAGAACTTTGGAACCACCAGGACACTTCATAGAGCTGGCCACCCGAGCAATCGGGGTAGAAGGGCCTTGGTCAGGGAGGTGACCAAGAACCCGATGGTCACTGACAGAGCTTCAGAGTTCCTCCGTGGAGATGGGAGAACCTTCCAGAAGGACAACTATATCTGCAACACTCCACCAATCAGGCCTTTATGGTAGAGTGGCCAGACGGAAGCCACTCCTCAGTAAAAGGCACATGACAGCCCGCTTAGAGTTTACCAAAAGGCATGAGAAACAACATTCTCTGATCTGATGAAATCAAGATTGAACTCTTTGGCCTGAATGCCAAGCGTCACATCTGTAGGAAACCAGGCACTGCTCATCACCTAGCCAATACCATACCGACGGTGAAGCATGGTGGTGGCAGCATCATGTTGTGGAGGTGTTTTTCGGCGGCAGGAACTGGGAGACTCATCAGGATCGAGGGAAAGATGAACGGAGCAAAGTACCGAGAGATCCTTGATGAAAACCTGCTCCAGAGCATTCTGAACCTCAGACTGGGGCAGAGGTACACTATCCAACAGGACAACGACCATACAGTGGCTTGCAAAGGTTTTCATACCCATTGAACTTTTCCACATTTTGTCACGTTTTACAACCACAAACGGAAATGTATTTTATTGGGATGTTATGTTAAAGGCCAATGCAAAGTGAATCAGAATCAGAATCAGAATGCCTTTTATTGTCACTATACACATGTACAATGAGATTAAAAGCTGCTCCTACTCAGTGCAAAAAAAAACAAAAAGGGGGGGGGGGGGGGGGGGATAAGGTGCACAGTTTCTGCAGCGCTATATACATATCTTTAAAAAGACAATGGATAAATAGAATGGATAATAGGATTCCTATATCCAGTATGGGTTATTGTGGCGCATAATTGTGAAGTGGCGCATAATTGTGAAGTGGAAGGAAAATGATACATGGTTTTCAATTTTTTTTACAAATAAAAAACTGGAAAGTGTGGCATGCAAACGTATTCAACCCCCTTTACTCTGATACCCATAAATAAAATCCAGTGCAACCAATTGCCTTCAGAAGTCACCTAATTAGTAAATAGAGTCCACTTGTGTGTAATCTAATCTCAGTATACATACAGCTGTTCTATGAAGGCCTCAGAGGTTTGTTAGAGAACATTATTGAACAAACAGCATCATGAAGCCCAAGGAACACACCAGACAGGTCAGGGATAAAGTTGTGGAGAAGTTTAAAGCAGGGTTAGGTTATAAAAAAATATACCAAGCTTTGAACATGTCAAGGAGCACTGTTCAATCCATCATCCGAAAATGGAAAGAGTATGGCACAACTGCAAACCTACCAAGACATGGCCGTCCACCTAAACTGACAGGCCGGGCAAGGAGAGCATTGATCAGAGAAGCAGCCAAGAGGCCCATGGTAACTCTGGAGGAGCTGCAGAGATCCACAGCTCAGGTGGGAGAATCTGTCAACAGGACAACTATTAGCCGTGCACTCCACAAATCGGGCCTTTATGGAAGAGTGGCAAGAAGAAAGCCATTGTTGAAACAAAGCTATACGAAGTCCCGTTTGCAGTTTGCAACAAGCCATGTGGGGGACACAGCAAACATGTGGAGGAAGGTGCTCTGGTCTGTTGAGACCAAAATTGAAGTTTTTGGCCTAAATGCAAAACGATATGTGTGGCGGAAAACTAACACTGCACATCACCCTGAACACACCATCCCCACTGTGAAACATGGTGGTGGCAGCATCATGCTGTGGGGATGCTTTTCTTCAGCAGGGACAGGGAAGCAGGGAAGTTGATGGGAAGATGGATGGTGCCAAATACAGGGCAATCTTGGAAGAAAACCTGTTAGAGTCTGCAAAAGACTAGACCATGCGGTCACTGGGGCGGAGGTTCACCTTCCAGCAGGACAACGACCCTAAACATACAGTCAGAGCTACAATGGCATGGTTTAGATCAAAGCATATTCATGTGTTAGAATGGCCCAGTCAAAGTCCAGACCTAAATCCAATTGAGAATCTCTGGCAAGACTTGAAAATTGCTGTTCAGACGCTCTCCATCCAGTCTGACTGAGCTTGAGCTATTTTGCAAAGAAGAATGGGCAAAAATGTCAGTCTCTACTTGTGCAAAGCTGGTAGAGACATACCCCAAAAGACTTGCAGCTGTAATTGCAGCGAAAGGTGGTTCTACAAAGTATTGACTCGGGGGGGCAGAATACTTTTGCACGCCACACTTCTTAGTTTTTTATTTGTAAAAGGATTTGAAAACCATGTATAATTTTCCTGCCAGGAAAAGGCAGGTAAGAGGTGAACGCGGGCGAGGAAGATTTTTGATACGCAGATGGTTGGAACAAGTGACAGAGGTTAAAACAGAAGGTGAGACAAAAGTATTGATGCATTGTGAAGCCTGAGGAAGGAAATAGATGCAAGTCCAGATGGGTGATGAGAAAAGTGGGGGGGGGGGGGGGGGTTGTCCGAGGTTGCCTAAAATTGGAAAATTGAATGTTCATTCCATTGGGTTGCAAGCTACCTAAGATGAGGTGCTGTTTCTCCAGTTTGCATCTGGCCTCACTCTGGAAATGGAGGGCCAGGACAGAAAGGTCAGTATGGGATCACATATCCCATCTTTTAATAGCTGAATTAATAGTCCTTTTAACCCATGTTCTGGCTTTTCTATTGACATCAGTTTGTTAAACATTAAAACAGAGAGGAGTTGGCTCTTTAGTTCACCTCAGGCCCTGCTGCTGCAGTTTGGGGATGTGTGACCAGAGAACAATCTACAAATTGCTCTGAGCTTTTTAGAAGTAAAGTCAGAAAACAAAGATGCAAGTTTGGAATGTGGGAGGAAAATGCAGCATCCAGAGTAAACCCATGCGGTCACAGGGAGATGGTGAAAACTCAGTCAATCACCCGATCTGAACCCAAATGAGCATGCCTTTTATGTGTTGAAGGGAAAACTGAGGGGGACTAGCCCCCAAAACATGCATAAGCAAAAGATTGATGCAACACATGCCTGGCAGAGCATCACCAGAGAAGACACCCGGCAACTGGTGCTGTCCATGAACCGCAGACTTCAAGCAGTCATTGCATGCAAAGAATATGCAACAAAATACTAAACATGACTACTTTCATTTACATGACATTGCTGTGTCCCAAATGTTATGGAATGGATGAAAAGGTACGATAACATTGTATAGTACAGAGGCAAATGAATAAATGATAATATCTTTGTCCCAAACATGGAGTGCACTGTAGCTGTAATTTCATTGGCAAAATTGACCGCTATATGTAGATAGTAACTCTGGATATTAGCCATCCCTCAAATTCACAGGCAGTCCAGATCTTCCCTAAATTAATCCACTGCATTCCCTTACCAACTGAAAATTGAAACTATTCAATCATTCTGCAATGTTAATTACTAATTCTAGTAACTGCTTGTCAATTATGCTGATCTATAATCTGTTTTCCCCCGTCATTTTTCAGTAGTGAAGTTACATTTAATTTTGCTCTAAAGGGATCTTTTTCAAAATACAAGCCTTGCAGTTGTCTAGATGGAGTAACATAGCTGCTAGAGCTGTTGCCAGTGATTCGGGTTTGATCCTGACCTCTGGCGTTGTCTAGCTGGAGTTTGCACGTTCTCCCTGTGATAATGTGGGTTTCCTCCGGGTGCTCTGGCTTTCTCCTGCATCCCAAAAACGTGCAAGTTTGTTGGTTAATCGGCCTCTCTAAATTGCCCATAATATGTATGGAGTGCATGAAAAAGTAGGATTACAAAGAACTAGTGTGAACGGGTGATCGATGATCGGCGTGGACTCGGTGGGCCGAAGAGCTTGTTTCCATACTGTATCTCTCAACATAAGCTAAAGGGGCTGTCCAACTTGGGCGACCTAATGCGCGAGTTCTGGTGAGTTTGCCCTCGGCTCATACTCGCAGCATGGTCGACACGAGGTCCTAGGAGGTCTTTGTAACTCTCCATGCTCGAGAGTAGTTCCCGTGTACTCGAGGTCTAAGCTACATCGCGGCATATTTTTCAACATGTTGAAAAATGCCCGCGAGAAAAAATGGAAAAAAATCAATACTTTTTTTACTCGTAGGTTTAGTCATAGTAGGTCAGCATGTTAGTCATAGTAATCGAGGGTAGTTTTCATCATAGTCGAAGGGAGGTCGTCTTCACCCTCCACTATTCGGTGTCCAATTTTCCCGAAGTTAGTCGAAGCTAGTCTTCAACATAGTCGAAGGAGGTCGAAGGAGGTCATCTACATAGTCGAAGGAGGTCTTCAACATGATATTTTTTTAAAACTCTCCTAAACTCTTCTAAACTCGCCAATTAGGTCGCCCAAGTGGGACAGCACCTTAATTGTAATAACACATATTATTGGAACGGCGTTCATGTTTCTGAGCTGTCTCTCAGTAGTCCACTATTGCCTTTCCTATGCTATTTTGCATTTTATTTTATTTTTGTGCTTAATTGTGCTTTCTTTAAATCACCTCTCACTAATCGGGGTAGAGAGGTTTCCACGAGACAGTGTAAGTCAATCTCCCTTCAGGCAGAAGATATGAAAGCTCGACTGTAATTACCACCATATTCTTCTCCGCTGTTACCTGGAGCGAACCTCTCATATTCCAAAGATAAAGTCTCAATCTTCCAGTCTATCTTGTTGCGGCCATTGCATTTTTATTATGTGCATTTTCGCTGCAGCTGTAACCCTATATTCCCCACGTTTATTTTCTCTTCTGCTTTACCTGATATACTCGTGTATGGTACGATTTGCACAGATAGCGTGCAAAACACTGTATCTTGGGTTTGATAAGACCTTATGCAAAGGAATTCTGATTGTAAATCTTAAGTTTCAAGATTAAAAGATGGCCAGTGAGGAACATATTCCATACTGTAATCCATTCACGGGAATGATTGCTGTACTATAAGATGATGGATAATGCTCAAAGTTATTTTTTAAACTTGAGGAATACTGATTTCAAGTATAACTAGGTCAGGTACCGAGTAAAACAGCCTCAGCGATAACTGAGCAATGTGTCTTAGCTCATTTCCATGAAGACTCTGTGAGATGTTTTAATTAGCACCATTTTATACAGTGAGCCTTCACCTGTTATTAATTGTGCTGAGATTGTCAACATCTTTTCATGTTTCATATTTTATAATGAGCCAATGCAAGAGACTTCAAATGTATTAAATGGGATTGCATTTCAATACACATCCCAAGATTTCAAATAAAAGTATGTCACCTAAACATCAAAAGGTTTAAATATCTAATTACTATTTAAGGCTTTCCGAAAACATATTGAGATGATTAATCTGATATTGGAATAAATATTTCAGAAAGATATTTTATACATTAGCTATAAAATTATTGAGTTATAACAAATTGGGGTATTTAAAATTGTGGGAGGCATAGATAGGATAGACAGAACCTTTTCCCTCGGGTGAAAATGTCAATGATTCGAGAGCATAGCTTTAAGGTAAAGGGGGTAAAGTTTAAAGAGGTTCTGCGGAGCAAGTTTATTATACAGCATGGTGGGTGTCTTGAGCACACTGCCAAGGTAGTGGTGGAAGCATATATGATAGTGACTTGTAGATAGGCACATGGATATGCAAGGAACGAGGGAATATGGATCACTTGCAGTCAGAGGAGATTAGTTCAGTTTGATATGTGTAGCACAGACATATTTCCAATACTGTACTTATCTATGTTCGAGAGGAAAGGATACTCATAATCAAAAGGATTCATTCATCAAACATGGCTAATGGAAGTCAGAGTACATTTGTTCATAATCTATAAGACATTGGAAATAACATATGTCTGTGTTTCTCTTTGTAAAATCTTGTCAATTTTCTTTGTGTTATCATTTTCCATTACAGATTCTTTGTTTTTCTCCACATCTTGCCTTCGATGTGGACAGTATGATACATCGGAATGCGAACACCAACAACTGCAGGCTGTACTCAGGCTAAGGTTTGTCCTTAATGGTTCTCTTCCCGTCATCTCCTCAATAGATTTTTCCTCCCATTATCTCTGAATTCAATTGCAGAATCTACACCTCCAGTTCATTTTACCCTATTAATGTCTCAGTTTAGTTTAGACATACAACATGGACGTAGGCCCTTCGGCCCACACTGACCATCCATCACCCGTTCAGTCTAGTTCTATGTTACCCCACTCTCTCATTTACTCCCTACGCACAAGGAACAATTCGCCGAGGCCAATTAACCTGCACACCCATGCATCTTTGGAATGTGCAAGGAAATTGGAGCACCAGGAGGAAACCCAAGCAGTCACAGGGAGAACGTGCAAACTCCACATGGACAGCACCCGAGGTCAGGACCAAAACCTGGTCTGTGGTGCTTAGAGACAGCAGCGCTGAATCTCATTCTTTTTACCTTGAACCACTCGCATTCACCTCAGCCTTTAGTCCTGTTCGTATAACTTTCCATTGTCATGAGAACCCATTTGTATTCCATGTGTGACTATGAAGTTAACGTTTGATGGTTATATAATTTTACCATACCACAGATGATGCCTGACCTGATGACCCGCATTTTGGATTTTTAGTTTTGTTTTTAAATTTGGATTTAGTTACGGCTATATTGACTTTAGAGATATATTTTAGAGATGACAGTCCCACCATCCCGTGAATTAACCTCGTGAATCTACTCTGCACTCCCTCAATAGCAAGAATGTCCTTCCTCAAATTTGGAGACCAAAACTGCACACAATACTAGGTCCCACTAGGGTCTGTACAACTGCAGAAGGACGTCTTTGCTCCTATACTCAACTCCTCTTGTTATCAAGGCCAACATGCCATTCACTTGCATGTTTACTTTCAGTGACTGATGAACAAAGACCCTCAGATCTAATTGTACTTCCCCTTTTCCCAATTTGACACCATTCAGATAATAATCTGTCTTCCTGTTTTTCCCACCAGAGTGGATAACCACACATTTATCCACATTAAACTGCATTTGCCCACTCACCCAACCTGTCCGAGTCACCCTGCATCCTCACTGTATCCTCCTCACAGTTCACACTGCCACCCAGCTTTGTGTCATCTGCAAATTTGCTAATGTTACTTTTAATCCCATCATCTAAATCATTAATGTATATTGTAAATAGCTGCGGTCCCAGCATCGAGCTTTGCCGTACCCCACTAGTCGCTGCCTGCCATTACAAAAGGGACCCGTTAATCCCTACTCTTTGTTTCCTGTCAACCAATTTTCTATCCATGTTAGTTGCTATATTTAAGAGGGCGTTAGATGTGGCACTTGTGGCTAAAGGGATCAGGGGGTATGGAGAGAAGGCAGGTACGGGATACTGAGTTGGATGATCAGCCATGATCACATTGAATGGCGGTGCAGGCTCGAAGGGCCGAATGGCCTACTCCTGCACCTATTTTCTATGTTTCTATGTTTCTATGTATCCTACCCCCAATACGATGTGCTCTAATTTTGCCCACTAATCTCCTCTGTGGGACCTTATCAAATGCTTTCTGAAAGTCAAGGTACACTAATCCACTGGTTCCCCCTTGTCCATTTTCCTAGTTACATCCTCAAAATATTCCAGAAGATTAGTCAAGCTTTGTTTCCCCTTCATAAATCCATGCTGACTCAGACCGATCCTGTTACTGCTATCCAAATATGTCGCTATTTCATATTTTATAATTGACTCCAGCATCTTCCCCACCACCCACATCAGACTAACTTGTCTATAATTTCCTGTTTTCTCTCTCCCGCTTTGCTTAAAAAGTGGGATAACATTAAAGTGAATTTCTTTCAGTTCCTCTGGCACCCTAGATCCTCTGGCCACTAGTACATTAGGGAGATTGTTTGTGTCTTCGTTAGTGAAGACAAATCCAAAGTGCCTGTTCAACTCGTCTACCATTTCCTTGTTCCCCATAATAAATTCACATGTTTCAGTCTTCAAGGGTCCAACTTTGGTCTTAACTATTTTTTTCCTCTTTACATACCTAAAGAAGCTTTTACTATCCTCCTTTATATTCTTGGCTAGCTTACCTTCGAACCTCATCTTTTCTCCCCGTATTGCCTTATTAGTTATCTTCTATTGCTCTTTAAAAGTTTTCCAATCCTCTGGTTTCCCGCTCATCTTTGCTATGTTATACTTCTCTTTTATTTTTATACTGTCCCTGACTTCCCTTGTCAGCCACGGTCGCCCCTTACTCCCCTTGGAATCTTTCTTCCTCTTTGGAATGAACTTATCCTGCACCTTCTGTATTATTCCCAGAAACACCTGCCATTGTTGTTCCACTGTCATCCCTGCTAGGGTATCTTTCCAGCAGTGGCATAAATCCTCTGTTTTGAGAGGTGGGGGTGATCCCACCCCCCCCCCCATTTTTTGTAATCTGGATTTTAAAACCCGGTGAAATCTCCGCTTTTCATGAGACAGTGGCGGTGGGCCTGCTGATCGAGGGTGCCGAATGGACGAGACAGACATCGGTCGGCAGGCAATGGGGGCGGGATATGATGATTCAGCGCGATGATTGTAGGAGGGAGGTGTCGGTCAGAGGCGGAAATAGGGGGGTGGGACTGAGGATAGAGTGCGGTGATTGGAGGAGGGAGACGTGCCCAGGTCATAGGGTCAGGAGAGCAGCCCTGGACACAGACCAGCGCCTCATCCGCAGCCAGGATCAATCTCCTGCTCTGCAATCGCTGCTGAACCGCCACTGGACCATCCCCGTCCCCACCCGAGTTCCCCCCCCACGCCCAGGGGTGGCCAGAGACGTCGGGAGTCAGATGGACGCGGTGCCCCCAGGCCCACAGCTAGCGCAGAGAAGCAGCGCTAAACCCAGCTCAGCTCTGCCTGTCACGCCGGGTTAACCTACAGCCCTGCCTGGACTTAAGGGAAATATGGCCCAGGCTTGCAGCCAGTGCGGAGAAGCAGTGCTAGCTCCACAGCTCCGGACTGGTATGGGAGGGCTCTAGGTTAACCCGGCGAGACAGGCAGAGTTGAGCTGCATTTAGTGCTGAATTGAGCTGTAATTACCGTCCACAGGGCCCACGGCAGAAGCCTTCGAAGCCTCGCTCGCGCATGTGTGTGAGTGTGCACATGCACACGCGGCCACCGAGAAATTGTGTCCCCCCTGGCCACCGGTCCCCTCCATATTTTGATAGCGATTTCCGTCACTGCTTTTCAGTCAACTTTGGACCGCTCCTCCCTCATGGCTCCTCATGGGATAATAATCCATGGTCCCCTTTGTTCAACTGTAATACTGATACTTCTGATTTTCCCATCCTCTCAAATTGTAGATTAAAATTTATATTATGGTCACTTCCTCCTAATGGTAAAAAAAAGGTCACAAAGTGCTGGAGTAATGCAATGGGTCAGGTAGCATTGGATCCATCTGATCCGCTGGGCTGTGGTCTTCCAGTGGAAGACGACACCTGGGGACTTGGTCCAAGAAAGAACAATGGCAAGCTATGTAGGAAGAAACTGCAGATATTGGTTTATACCAAACATAGACACAAAATGCAGGAGTGACTCAGTGGGTCAGACAGCATCTCTGGGGAAAAGGAGTAGGTGATGTTTGAGGTCGGAAATATACACAAAATGCTGGAGTAACTCAGTGGGTAAGGCAAGAAAGGTTGCGACATGAAATGTCACCTATTCCTTCTCTCCAGAAATGCTGCCTGACCCACTGAGTTACTCCAGCATTTTATGTCTATTTAATGGCAAGCGATGTTTGGGGCAGCATTGTAATTCACAGCAGTGTTGCTTGCTCAGCAACTTTATCATATTGCTGATTTAAAGTAGACTGAAAGGGAGAATAAAATCAAATAAATTTGATTCACCGTTCAATACTCACTCAAAGAATTCCTTGTGATTTTTTTCCCCATAGGTTGCTCAGAGCTGAGTCCACAAGATTATGTTTTTAAATTCCTATGGATTGTCGGAGAAATGAGGATTGACGACTAAATCGTATTACACATTATGTTTCATCATTCAAGTTGAAATACTTACAGTTTGTAGTCTACAAGATATTGCTGACACATTTAATGAATTTCACTGAACTGGATGCCCCATATAAGATTTAATAGAAATTTGGAAAAAGTACCTATGTAAACATATGGTGTCTAATTTTAACTCTGATCAGAGGTGGCACTATATGTTTTTTTTATATCCTAGTCACGCCCAGCTAAAGCTGCAGAGATACACAGAAGTGTCAAATAAGTGAATTTATTTAATACAACATTAAAGTACTACATAATATGTATTACTTTCAGTTGGTGAGTTTTGATAGAGGACTGAGCCAAAATGGATTTATGACAGAAAAATAGTTTGACTAATCCAGTGGGGTTATTTAAGGCTGTGACTAATACAATAGATAAGGAGGAACCAGTGGATAAGTTGCATTGGACTTTAATAAGATCCTACACAGATGTTTGATCAGCAAGTTTGGAACACGTGGAATTGGGGATTACATATTAACGTGGATTGAAAACTGGTTATCAAATAGAAAGCAAAGATTGGGGATAAACAGTTGTTTCTCAGGTTGGCTGGCCATGGCAAATGGGGTAATCTAAGGGTTAGTGCTTGTGCCCAGACTTTTCACTTTCCATGTCAATGATTTAGCTAAGGGAAGCAAATTGAGATTGTGAAGTTTGCTGAGGATACTCGACCAGGACGGGATGTGGGAACTGAGGAAGATGTGGACAACAAAGGCAGACACAAAATGCTGGAGTAACTCATCGGGACAGGCAGCATCTCTAAAATATTGTAGATTGGGTGTGGTTGACGCAAGGTGCTGGAGTAACTTTGCGTGTGAAGGCAGTATCTCTGGAGGACATGAACAGGCAATGTTTCGTCAGGATCCTTCTTCATAAATTTGGTGATGCTAGTGTTTAAAGGGAATAAGATGTGTTTGCATATAAGACACAAGGTCAACAACAAGTGACTATGAAGACAAATGGTACGTTTGACTTTGTAACATAGATGATTTGATTATGGTTGTAAGGAAGGCTTATTGCAATTGGATAGGGCACTGATGAAATCACACCAGGAGTATTATGTAGTTTGGGCCTTCTTATCTGAGAAAGGATGTATTTGACAAACTCTTGAACTTCTACAGGTGTATGATAGGCAGCATATTGACTGATTGCACCATGACTTGGTTCGGCAACTCGAAAGCCCAGGAAAGAAGGAGATGACAGCGAGTGGTAGGCACTGCCCAGTCCATCACAGGCACTATCATCCCCACCATCTATATAAAGGCAGCCAATATCATCAAACACCCACACCACCCTGGCCACTCTCTCATTTCACTCCGATCATTGGGAATAAGGAATAGGAATCTGAAAACCATGATAACCATGTCCTTGAATAGCTTTCCCCCAACAACCATTACCAACTGGATGGAGTTTTTGCAGACATCTTCAACATCTCATTACTGAGGTTTGAGGTTCCCACCTGCTTTAAGAGTGCTTCAGTAATACTGGTGCCCAAGAAGAGTTGTATAGTTTTAAGGAGAGAGTGGCAATGTTTAAAGGAGATGTGCGGTGCAAGTCTTTTTTACACAGAGAGTGGTGGGTGCCTGGAACACTGCCAGGGGTGGTGATGGATGCAGATACGATAGTGGTGTTTAAGAGGTTTTTACATAGATACATGGATAAAACATAGAACAGTACAGCACAGGAATGGTCCACAAGGCTGTGCTGAACATGATGCACGGACCAACTCTTATTTACCTGCACATAATCCATATCCCTCCATGCCCTTTATATCCATGTCCATCCAAAAGTCTTTAAATGCCACTATCATATTTGCCTCCACCACCACCTGGGAAAAAGGTTCTGCCTCTCTACCCTATCTGTGCCTCTCATAATTGTATATACAGTTGGCAGGTCTCCCCTCAACCTCAGCATTCCAGAGAAAACAATCCAAGTCTGTCCAACCTCTCCCTGTAGCTAACACCCCCTAGTCTAGGCATCATTCTGGTAAACCTCCTCTGCAACCCACTCATTATCAATTTCTAGCTCAGCCAACGTTGCACTTAAATTTTCTTTGCAGAGATGCCCTCTGTGGGGAAATAGAGGGATATGGATCATATGCAGCCAGAGAAGATAACATGGCATTGACATTGTGGGCCCAAAGGCCTGTTCCTATGCTGTATTGCTCTGTTCTAAGTAAACAAAAAAATAAGAGGTACGAAAAGAATGAACGAGGAAAGACTGGTGAGAAACATAAAAGGGAATTCAAGATTTTCTGTAAACAACTAAAAGAGCTACGAGAGGTGGATCGAATTAGTCCAACATGAGATCTGCTCTTGAAGGCAGAGGGCATCTTTGGGAAGGAAAATCTGAGTGCAATGCTGGTTAAGCTAAACGCTGATAAAGAGTAGGTATTAGTTTAGTTTAGTTTCGAGATACAGCGTTGAAACAACGTTCGGCCCACCAAATCTGCACCGACCAGTGATCACCCCAGTCACAAGCACTATCCAACACACTAGAAATAATTTACAATTAACCTACAAACCTGTACGTCTGGAGTGTGGAAGGAAACTGTAGCACCTGGAGAAAACCCACACAGTCATGGGGAAAATGTATAAACTTCGTACAGACAGCACCCATAGTCAGGATTGAACCGGGGTCTCTAGCACTATAAAGCAGCAACTCTACCACTGTGCCACCATGCCGCCCTGTAAGGAATATAGGAAGGCTAGCTCTAGAGATGGTCAAATAATCATGTCATGATGGGAGGCATCCTTGGTTAGCGAGGGAAGGTGGAAATTGGAGACATTAGCCATAACATTCATATATCTATTGCTGTGAGGGTGGTCTCCAAGGTTTGGAGAATTGCAAATGTTTCATCCTTGTTTAAAAAAGAGTGTAGGTATAATTCAGCAACAACAGGCTATTCAGTTTAACTGCATGATTTAGGTTTATAGGTTTATTGTCACATGTATCAAGGTACAGTGAAAAGCATGCAATCCAATCAGATCAGATAATACTATATATAAATATGATTAAATCAAATGGGGAAGATACAGAATGCAGAATATAGTTTTCAGCTTTGTAGCGCTTCGGTTCCAGACAATGTTCAATGTCCGCATTGGGATAGAGGTGAATCGGACAGTATCCGAGCTTGTGGAAAGACCCTTCAGAAACCTAAGGGAAGAAGCTGTTCCTGAGTCTGGTGGTGCGCACATTCATGCCTTTATGTCTTTTGTCAGACAGGAGCGGGGAATAGAAGGAATGACCGGGGTAAGACAAGTCTTTGATTATTTTGGTTGATGTTCCGAGGCAGCATGAAGTGTAGATGATTTCAATGGTGGGGAGTCATGTCTGTGATGGACTGGGCTACATCTACAACTCTGCAATGTAGAAATAATACAATGATCAAATACAAAATTAACAGCCACTCAAATGTTTATGTTGATAAAGAAAGCCAATATACGTTAGTTAAAGCCAATTTATGTTTAACTAATGAGCTTTATTGAACAGGTATAGAGATGGTTGATGAGGGATGTTTTGTTGAACAGGTACTTACAAACTTTTAGAATGTTTTTGATAAAGTGCTGCTCAGTAGATTTCTCATCAAGATTTATGCATGCTGAATAAAAGATTTATGTTGTGGGAGAATCATTTGCAAATGGTTGTGTGGCAGGAAATAGAATAGTAGTGAGCAGTTGATTTTCAGATTGTTGTCAGATGTACTTTGGAATTTCTCAGCATTGGTACCAAGACCACTGCTTTCTTTAATGCACATTAATGACTTAGATATAAAGACCACAGTTTCAAAATTCTCTGGATGCTTTCAAGAGAGAGTTAGATAGAGCTCTTAAAGATAGCGGAGTCAGGGGATATGGTGAGAAGGCAGGAACGGGGTACTAAATGTGGATGATCAGCCATGATCACAATGAATGGCAGTGCTGGCTCGAAGGGCTGAATGACCTACTCCTGCACCTATTGTCCATTGTCTAAAATCTGCAGATGATGCAAAACCTGGAGCTGTACAAACTTAACGAGGATACGAACAGGCCGGTAGAATGGGCAGATACTTGGCAAGTGAAATTCAATGTAGAAAAATGTAAAGTGTTACATTTTGTTTGGAAGAATGAGGAAGGCAATATGAACTAGGGACATTCTTCACTGGTCATCAAGCATTTGGTTTACGTTAATTATTGTCACGCGCACCACCAGACTCTTCCCCTCTACTATCAAGCTTCGGAACAGTCCTTCCATCCGCTTGAGTACTGTCCGATCTACTTGAACACCATTACAGACATAATACTTTGTCTATGAAACTAGTGGTCTACAATGCTGAGAACTATATTCTGCACCGTATCTTCCCCTTTGCTCTAGCTATTTTACTTGAGTTTGACGATTTTTCTATATTTGTGTAGCATACAAAACAAAGCTTTGCACTTTTTCTTGGTAGATGTGACAATAATAAACACAAACTTAAAGCTGCCCTGAGGCTGAAATGGTTGTGATTTTTGAACACCTCCAAAGTGTTTTGTATGACCCCAGCAAGGGAGCACAAGCCTTTTATTTCCCATTTACTTCAGTTTTACTCAGATCCTGAATGATCAAATGCTAAATTGATGTCAAGGGCTGTTAATCTCATCTACTCTTTGGGAATGAGCTCTTTCGTCCATATGAAGAATAGGTCTGCTTCTGTACCTGCTGCCCAATGGGAGCAAGGAGAAGGAATGACCAGGGTGGGATGTGTCATACTGCACGGAAACAGATCCCGCGGCCCAACTCATCCATGCCAACCAAGATACAATCACAAGGAACTGCAGGTGCTGGTTTATACCAAAGAAAGACAAAATGCTGGAGTAACTCAGCAGTCAGGCAGCATCTCTGGAGAACATGGATAGGTGTTGTTTCAAGTCAGGATCTTTCTTCAGACTGGGCCATTTTATGGACGTGTGTATATGCATGTATGTGTCTGTGAGAGTGTTTGCTCTCTCTGCTTATCTCAAGACTAACAAACAAAACTTTGAGGTAATATAGAAAATACATAAACTTCAGCCGACAATCACAGGATTACATATCTCAAACCCACATTTACATGTAGCGCCATTTACCTGCAGTTGGCCCATATCCATCTAAACCTAGCTTATCCATTTACCTGTCTAAATGTTTAGGAATAGGAATATTTTATTGTCACATGTGACTAGGCACAGTGAGATTCTTTGCTTGCATACACAATGCATACAAATTGCAGCCACCTACGGCGCTGATTCTTAAACATAGTGATAGAACCTGTCTCAACCACTTCCTCCAGCAGCCCGTTCCATGAGCAGATTGCTGGTATGTGATACTTGAGAACCTTAGACTTTAGAGATACACTCTATTGACAACAATGTTCATAGTTTTTCTGATGATTGAATGTAGAATAATGTGCCAGTCAATGTCCAGATTCGATCTGTCTGGCTCTCTTTTATGTCGTGGGATAGATGTTAATGCTGTGACCATATAGAAAGACCTTGGTCGATACTTGGCAAAATCTGGAGCACAAATTGTCACTACATTTAACCTATGAATGCTGCAATGTTTAGATCTGTTATCATAGTTGTTTAATTTAGTTTGGTTTAGAGTTGATCATCTTTAGCTTAGAGATGGAAATAGGCCGTTCATCCCAACGTGTCCACGCGACCATCGATTACCCATTCACACTTGTTCTATGTAATCCCACTTTCTCATCCACTCCCAACACACTAGGGGCAATTTACAGAGGACAATTCCCTCCAAACCTGCACGTCTTTGGGATGTGGGAGGAAATGGGAGCAACTGGAGAAACTGGAGAAAACTCACATGATCACAGAGAGAATGTGCAAACTCCACGCAGACAGCACCCGAGGTCAGGATTGAACATGGGGTCTCTGGCACTGTGAGCCTGCAGCCCTACCAACTGTGCCACTGAGTATCCCATGCATTCAATAATCTTTTCATGTGGAGTAAATTGAATTTGCCAAAGAACACCATCCGCTGTGATGAGAAACAAAAAGCTGCCATAACTGAGTAAAAAAGTTTGAGATTTCTTTATTGTTTACACTAGCTCTACTTCCCTTGCCCTAAGTAGCTAAAATTCTGCTTTTGCTCCTTGCTAATTCTATCTGTGCTTTAGTGAGGGGAACGTCTTCAATCATTTGCAAAGGTGGTTCTTCGCATCTGACGAAGTGTTACTGGCAATGGACTACATATGTTGTCAAATCTGGTCTCTGCCAAACCTGTGCATCTATCTGTAACAAACTCAAATGAAACATAGACAGACACAAGAAACTGCAGATGCTGGAATCTTGAGCAAAAAAGCAAAGCGCTGGACGAACTCTGTGGATCAGGCAGCATTTGTGGAGGGACCAGCGATGTTTCTAATCACAACCCTTCTTCAGACTGATTGGAGTTGGGGAAGCTGTTAAAGAGAGGTGGGGGTAAAGCCTGTCAAGGACAGTTGAGATGGTGGTGGGGGGGGGGGGGGGGGGGGGGGGTGATTAGCAGATGGGTAGAGTTAGTGACAAAGGCTGACGGTAATAAAATATAAAAGGGCAGAAACTACTCCCAAGTCAAATAAAAGAAAAACAAAGTGCTGGAGTAACTGAGTGGGTTAGGCAACATTTCCAGAGAACATGGATAGGTGATGTGGGTCGGGACCCGTCTTCAGACTGATTATGGGGGGTGGGGGAAGAAAGTTGGAAGAGAGGAAGACAGGCAGGTAATAGGTGAAATGCACTAAAAAGGAACTGCAGATGCTGGTTGATACCAACGATGGACACAAAAAGCTGGATCAGGCAGAATCTCTGGAGAAAATGGATAGGATGCTTCTTCATAGCTGGCAGGTAATATGTTGATACAGGCGAGGGAGGATTTTGGTGGGCAGATGGTGGACAAAGATCAGAGGTGAAAATACTGAAGGTGTGAGAACACAAGGCTGATGAGTTGTGCATTGTTGGTGCATGGAGAGGGAGGGGAAAGAAGGGAAAAGGGGGAGGCATTTTTGTGTGTTTTTATTAGCCAGCATCTGCAGTTCCTTGCTTCTTCCAAGGCAAGCACAGGTCCATCACTGGTTTTCCGGAAACGGGTGGTCTGGCACCTCCTTTAATCTGGACAAAATTACGAGAGAACACCTGAACCAAGGGTGCGGGAAAATCGGTGGTGGACCTGTACCTGGTTTGTCCTCAAGCCTAATTTCTGCTCTTGCAGATTGAAATGCGTTGAAGGTAGGAAATTGGTAACAATTTATATAACTAGGTTACAATGTCAATGGCCAGCTATAAAATGAACAAAATTAAAACAGAGACCTGTGAGTCACTTTTTATTATGCAGGGTTAAGAATTCACATGGTCAATAGTTCTGGGTAAGTTGGAGTCTTCTGAATATCCTGGATCTTTTTAGGATTGTTGATTTTTTTATAGAATTGTAACCTTTACATTATGCTTTAATCAGCAATAAAGAGACAATAAAAATAATGGGAGCTGATCTAAATGAAACTTACAAAAGGCTCAAAGTGAGGGAGTAAATAAAAACATGGTTAATCAAAAATTGATTAACTACTAAATGATAGCCTGAGTTTCTATCTACACATTTCTTCACAACTTAAAATCCCACAAAAATTCTAATATTTATTTTTCTGCAAAAACTGGTACAAACATGAGAATTAAGTTGGACCTTTAAGCCTGCCCTACTAATTATTCAGATTGTGGCTGATCTACTTCAGTCCCATTTTCTTGTAATATTCCCAGACCCCTAGATTATATATTGAGATATCTAATGATCTCTGTTTTAAATTAATAAAATGAACGTCTCCATAGCCCCATGAAAGGATAATTCCAAAGATTCACGATAATCTGAGTTAAGGGATTTTTCATCTTAGTCCTAAATGGTTTAGCCCATTCTGAGGCTGTGACTCTGGGTTCTAGGCTCGTTAGTGAGGGAATAACACTTGCCTGCATTTATCTGGCTGAGCCTTTTGTTTCAATTATTCTATTTGTTTTACATTGTTGTTATATCACCATCGTAGGGATCTATAGGAGGTGCTTTCTCAAAAAGCTAGCCAACATCATCAAAGACTCACACCACCCTGGCCACACTCTTATTTCCACTACTACCACTAAGGAGGTCTAAAAACCATGATTACCAGGTTCATGCACAACTTCTTCCCAACCACCATCAAGCACATGAACGCTGTACTAAACTAACCACAGCATCTATTAACTTCTGTGGACTGCCTTTGGTTGCACTACAGAGTTTGGGTTTTGCACTCTTGTGGCTACTTAGTATTACGGTTATGACTTTATTATATTTTAACAAGTATATTTTATCTGTGTGTATTGCATTTACGTGCTTGTAAATCTGTTGTAAGTGAAAGTTTAGTAGAAGAAACAAAGAACTGTAGATGCTGATTTACCAAGGACACAAAGTGCTGGAGTAACAGCGCATTGGGCAGTATCCCTGGAGAACATGGACAGGTGACGTTTTGGGTCTTTTAGTTATAAAGTAAGAGTTTAATTGTGCCGTTGTCAGTACATATGGCAATGAAACTGTCTTGACTCTTGATATATTTTCTTTACAGTTCTTCCTCCATTTCCTTTCTGCTGGTTTGTAGTACATCCCCAATGTGCCCAATCCCTTTCTACCCATTAAGTGCATTTTTACAGAATGTTTCTACTTTTTAAATTATATCCTTCTATGGTTTTTGATGAGCAGTCATCCGGTGTTTTTTTTTTCCCCTTTCATATCTTGTAGAAATACTTTATTGCCAATATTTAGTTGTCAATCTGTCTGCAACTATATTTCTGATTTCTCATTGCATCTAATACTTTATTTAAAATACATTCTACTTCCCCCAATTCTCTGTATATTGCTGCATTGACACATTTATGTTTTTATTTTTATTATTCCTGTATTTTAATAAATCAGATATTGAATGACTTTGTACATCTATTTCTAAGCATTTATGCATCCACATTTTTGTACTTTGTTGTCCTTTTTATGAGGTTTAGATTACTAATATATCCATGGCAACCCTTACCATCCCCCTCCCCAACTGCTGTCCATTGTTAAAGTCATTTCAATAGTTCCATTTATTCATTACAATACGAATTTTGTCTAAAGAAATTAAGATACTGAACCAGGAAACATAACAGCGTATGCAACAAATAGATATCATTAGCAAAATAAAAGAACGAGTCTGATTGTTGAACATTCACTGAACATGCGGACGCAACTTGAAGCAATTATTAATGAAGGTGTAAACAAAAACAGATAATGCTGGAGGTACTTAACAGGTCTGTAGCATCTGTGGAAAGAAAGGCAGAGTTAACATTTTAGGTCGATGAACCCATCTGAACGGGAGAAGTGCTAAAACAAATGTTTTAAAGTGTTACAAGGTGAAATAAATAACTAAGTCAATACAACATATAAAAATGCAGAATAATTTTAGACACATTGTCATCAAAACAATATTGAAGGTCATTTGAAGAACATTTAAGTGAGGATTATGATTTGCTCTTAAATCTGAAGAATCAAATGACTTGGAAAAATAATTGAGAGCAAAGCATATAGTAATGTACAAATATGAAGAATTTGGAGTAGCTCAGTGGGACAGGCAGCATCTCTGGAGAGAAGTAATGGGTGATGTTTTGGGTCGAGACCCTCCTTCAGACTATGAAGTTGGATAATCTAAATAGACTTGAGAGATACAGCGTGGAAACAGGCCCTTCAGCACACCAGTTCCGCAATGACCAATGCTCCCCGTACATTAGCACTATCCCACACACTAAGGACATACTGAAGCCAATCAACCTACAAACCTGCATGTCTTTGGAATGTGGGAGGGAACCGGAGCACCAGGAGAAAACCCAGGTGGTCACAGGGAGAATGTGCAAACTCCGTACAGTCAGCACCCATGGTGTGGATAGAACCCGGGTTTCTGGCACTGTAAGGCAGCAACTTGACCGCTGCGCCACTATGCTGCCCCAATTCTGAAGCAGAATTCGCCAAGCATTGGATTGTTCACCCACTAATAGGGAACATGAAGATAGACACAAAAAGCTGGAGTAACTCAGCGGGACAGGCAACATCTCTGGAGAGAAAGAATGGGTGACGTTTTGGGTCGAGACCCTTCTTCAGACTGGTTAAGGATAAGGAAAACGAGAGGTATAGAGGGTGATGTAGAGATAAAAAACAATGAATGAAAGATATGCAAAAAAGTAACGATGATAAACATGAGTTGGGTTTAGATCATCGTGAGACAGGTCAGTTTTTCCCTACTGAAATAGAAGCAGCTCATTTATTCACACTGATACCAGAACTACAAAATTAGATATAATAAAGATTCTGTCGTAAATGTAAAATTTGTGTTAATTATAACATTTAATTTTGTAGATAAATACATTTGGTTTGAAGATTACATTTACAGTTATGGTAATGGTGCAATCTTGCTCCATTGTACTGCAGGTGCATGAATACACTACATGCAGGGTGAAAGACTTGCGAGTTAATGGATCAAATTTGTGTTTGCTTTAAGTTTAATAATGGTGATGCATTGAAGGCTCAGGCCTCTTGCAATGTCTCATGCTGTGGTCTTAGTTTCAAATTAATTTAGAAAAGATATTTAGTTATCTGAAAACATTGTAGTGTTATGTATTTTGTGTGGAATTTAAAAAAAATTGAATTGTACAAGTACATGCAAACTGGACATGGTTGTAAAACTAACTGGACTGATCTTTACTTTAGAGATACAGCATGGAAACAGTCCCTTTGGCACATTGAGTCCACGCTGATCATCGAGCACCCGTTCATATTAGTTCTATGTTATTCCTCTTTCTCATACACTACACCTACATGGGCAATTTTACAATTAACCTATAATCACATATGCTTTTGGGATGTGGGAGGAAGCTGGAACACCCGGAGAAAACCTATGTGGTCACAGGGAGGATTGAACCCGGGTCTCTGGCAGTGTGAGGCAGACCTTTGGGGTGGAAGATTGCAACCTTCACGTGGTCCGCCCTGTTTCGACTAATGCAATCAACTCGACGTGCACAAAACGGAAGATCAAATAGAACAAGTTGTCCAACAACTTTCAGCTGTGCACGCCACACAAAAGAAGAAGAAGGCAGACCTTTCTGGTCTGATTTGACTTCATTTCTGCTGCGTTTATTTCTTATGGGAAAACAATATCACTTTCAGGTTGAATGTCTATGGTTTGGTTCCAATGTTGTTGTATGACTTCACTTTCTTAAACCTTTGCCCTTTTTTTCTCCCTAGTTTTTTTTCTGAAAATATGATGATGCTGGAATATACTTGTACAGCCAGCAGGCATCGGCATTAAGTCACGTATAAAGTTTGCTTGTAATTGTCAATGGGATGTTATATCATGGATAATTAGTCCTGTTGTAGAGGCGCCAAACGTCGTGAATAAACGGTTCCTTTATTCAGGCATTATGGGTTAGATATACATGCACGTTTAGTCTTTTAACACAAAAGTCATTGTTGCTGCTGCAAGGCTGTTGCCTCGTGGGATTGAGCTGGGCTCTTGCTGAGGTGGCAGGACACTCACGCAAAGAGAGAAGAAGAGGAAGAGAGAGGGAAGGTTGACCCGGGGTTCGTTATATATACTAGGACACACCCCTATACCTTGTTACAACTCCTCCCTGCCATTACCCAGCTACGTGACCCTACCCCCGGGTCCGCATAGCAAGTGGCCTAACCACCGGGTGCTGCCACACTGTGCTCATAAAACATCCACTTTGGGTTCCAAAATGGGTTCCCTGGTTGATTAAGCTGCTATATTGTGTGAGCCTAAATATAATTTCCTTCTAGCCTCATTTTGTTTTGATTTGTATTTATAGTCATACAGCATGGAAACAGGCCCTTGGGCCCAACTTGCTCATGCTAGCCAAGATGCTCCATCCACGTTAGTTCCACTGCCCGCATTTGGCCCATATCCCTCTAAACCTTTCCTCTCCATGTACCAATCCAAATCTTTTTTAAATATTGTTATAGTACCTGCCTCAACTACCCCCTCTGGCAGCTTGTTCCATATACCCACCAATCTCTGTGTGAAAAAGTTGCCCCTCAGGATCCTACTCAATCTTTCCCTTCTCACCATAAACTTACGTCTTCTGTTTCTTGATTCCCCTACTCTGGGTTAAAGACACAGTGCATCTACCCTATCTCTTCCCCACATGATTTTATATACCTCTATTAGTTCACCCATCATCCTCCTGTGCTATAAGGAATAAAGTCGTAGCCTGCCCAACCACTCCCTACAGCATTTCTATAATTATATCTACATATCACTGATAACTAGTAAGGGTGGAACAGAGGCACAGTTGGTAGAGCTGCTGGCTCATAGCACTGGAGACTCGGGTTCGATTCTGGCCTTAGGTGCTGTCTGTGTGTAGTTTCCATAGTCACTCTGTGACTACGTGGGTTTCTTGCAGGTCCTTTGGTTTCTTCCCACATCCCGAAGATATGCAGGTTTGTAGGATAATTGGCCCTCTGTAAATTGCCGCTACTGTTTAGGGAGTGGATGAAAGTGGGATAACATAGAACATGGGTGATCGATAGTTGGCTCAGACTCAGTGGACCGAAGGGCCTATTTCCATGCTGTATCTCTAACCTAAACCAAATGGATTGGAGATCTCATTCTAGAATAATACAAAAATGATTTATTGTTACGTATCACATTTTCTTATAGTAATTTGTAAACTATAATATGACCAATAGAACTATGTATTTATTTTGGCTAAATTATACCACATATCATTTAATACTCTTTACCTTTGTGAAAATTTGTGAACAATAATAAAATAATGATAATTTGATTTGGGAAAGAATCAAATACACAGGACAAGGTGTTAAGAAGTCCCTTGTGCCAGTAGGTGGGGAGCATTTCACGACATTCGTTGATTGTTGAGAGTGGTAGACGCTCAACATCGGGGGGGGGAGGGGGGGGGGATACGTATACGTATATCTTGGCCTGGGTAACCTTCAGGACAGTTGGGCACAGGACACATCATCAGTAGTGTACCCTTGCATCACTATTCTCATTCTGATTTGGGAAAGAGTGGTACACAAATTAACATTTATTTGAAGCATATGATATAGTTGGTTGGTTTTGTAAGGTATAAAAATATACCACATGCCATAATTATAATATATCACAGTCCTAGTTGATCTGACAGTTATTTTTGATGTTGTAGTGATGTAGGAACTTTCATAGGTATGTCGTACAGTCTTGGATTGTTTTCCCTGGAACATCGGAAGTTTAGTGGAGAACTGATAAAAAATATGTAAAATTATAAGTGGCATGAATAGGGTAGGCAGTCAGAACCTTTTTCCCAGGATGAAAATATCAAATACTTGAGGGCATACTTTTAAAATGAGAGGGGCATAGTTTAAAGGAGATGTACCTGGCAAGTTTTTTTTACAGAGAATGGTGAATGCCTGGAATGCGCTGCCAGGGATGGTGGTGGAGGCAGATGTGATAGTCGGGTTTAAGAGGCGTTTAAATATGCAGGGAATGGAGGGAAATGGACCATGTGCTGGCAGATAAGAGTTTGTCTTGGCATTATGTTTGGCACAGGCATTGTGGGAAAAAGGGCCTGTTCCCGTGCTGTAATGGTCTATCTTTCTAGGTATATGTCATAAGCATAATTGATTGTAGTATCCAATTAACAAACATTTATGAACTTACATT
Source organism: Raja brachyura (assembly GCA_963514005.1). Next base: position 59,890,530 of record OY740787.1, read on the forward strand.
TTCTGAAAAAAAACTGAATAGAAATGCTATGTTGACTATCTTGTTTTCAGATGAGCTATGTGGGAGTAATGCACTTCTTGTGATAATACTTTGTCCAAAGTTGCTATTGTAACACAAAAAATAACATTAGAATTCAAAAGAACCCTGATTTAATGTTAAAATACATTTAGAGCTAGTTTTATTATTTGCTGCTTATTTTTATACTTTTAACATCCACCTATAAGATAAATTATGTTAACACATAAAATATAACATTCCTTACTTATTTATAATTGGATTCTAATTGGGTTTTCCCTGCAAATGTAACTCAAGTTAAGGTCACTGATTATTGAGGTTTTGTTTTCACTGACATGGATAGGAAAGGTTTAGAAGGATACCATCCAAATGCGGGGCAGGTGGGACTAGTGTAGATGGGGCATCGTGGTCGGCATTGGCAAGTTGGGCCGAAGGGCCTGTTTCCATACTGTGTGACTATATGAAAATAATTTGCAAGCAGAAGTCAGAAACGTCAAAATAAACACCAATGTCTTGTTACAAAAATATTTCACTTAATGTAAATAAAAGTTGTAAATAGAAATCAGTAATCCAATAAATAAGTTAAAAACATTTAGTAAGCTTGGGTTTTCAGAAGTATTCCATCTTTCTGATGGCAATGAAGACAATTTGCATTCCCTTGAAGTTAAATGTTTTGTTTTCTAGTTTTGATAAAATTACTGCCCGTTATACCGAAGAGATCAAATTTGTATTCCCGGAATGTAACAGTGAAAAATCAATAAGGGCAAGCAGAACGCAGCTGCCTCTGCAGATCCTTTGGTCAGTTCTGACCAAAATAATTAATACCGAATATCCAATTGAACACCGTTTATTTTAACAGAACAATCCGTTCTTCCTGCATTAAAAAAAACTATCAACCCATGTAACCTCAACATGAATGCAAGGATTTCCACCCAAGATGTTTTCTTGTAAAGACTCCAAATTTGAATACTTATATTGTACATCTTTCCCCGTGTGTGCGTGCAATGGATTCCAATCATTGTACTTGCACTTATGTTACAAATGACCGCGGTAAAGCTGAGCTGACATTGCATCGCCTGCAACAACAAAAAAACAGAGGACGAGAAGCTTTTATAATGAATTACAGGAGCCATGCAGCTCTCACGTGGTCAACGATGTAGTAAATTTAAAAAATGCTCAGAAGAAAAAAGTATATTTAAAAAAGAAAAAATCTTGTAGTTGATTGAGTTAAATAACAAGGACTTTGATCTGTTGGTTTCTCTGCTGCACAATGTAGTGAATAAAAAATCCTTGAGGAAAAAAATCTTGCAGTTGATTGTGTGAAATGAAAAGGAGAACCCTGATCTGTTGATTTCTCTGTTCCATGGTGTAAATTAAAAAAACCTTTAGAGAAAAAAATGTATTTAAAAAGGAAATCTTCGTCGATTGAGTGGTATTAAAAGGAGAAACCCAATCTGCTGATTTGTCTGCTCCATAATGTAGTAAATTAAAAAATCCTTAAGAAAAAATATATTAAAAAATATTGATTGAGTGAAATAGAGGATTCTGAGCTGCTGATTTCTCTGGTCCACAATGTAGTGAATAAAATCATGAGCGGAAAAAAGGTATATTCAAAAAAAGAAATCATGCGGTTGATTGAGTGAAATAAAGAGGATTGGTGTGCTTATTTTTTTTCCTGCTCTAATGTAGTAAATAAAAAATCCTTAGGAAAAAATTGAATGTGGATTGAAATAAATATGTGTATGATGTGCTGCTTATCATGCTCCACTTAGTAAATTTAAAAATCCTCAGAGAAAAAAAAAAATAAAAATAAAATCTTGCAGTTGATTGAGTAAAATAAAAAGATTAATCCAATCTGCTGATTACTCTGTTCCACAATGTAGTAACTACAAAAATCCTTAATAGGAAAAAACATCATTTTAAGAATGTTGATTGAGTGAGATAAAGCAGACATAACATTTGCTGATTTTCCTGCTCCACCGTGTAGTAAATAAACTAACCTGAGGAAAGAAAACGTATATTTAAAACAGAGGAAATCCTGCATTTGATTGAGTGAAATAAAGAGGGACTCAGATCTGCTGATGACTCTGCTCCACACTAGTAAATTAAAAAAATCTCTAAATGAAATCTTGCAGGTGATTGAGTGATACAACAGGGAGAACTCCAACCTGCTGATTTCTTTGCTCCACGCTAGTAAATAAAAAATCCCAAGGAAGAAAAAAAGTATATTTAAAAAAGAAATGCTACAGTTGAATGAAATAAAGAGGACTCTGATCTGTTGATTTCTCTGCTCCACTTTGTAGTAAATAAAACCCCTCTAAACAATCCTGTTATTTGGGCGCTATTAAAAGAACGCAAATCTTCTGATTTCTCCGCTCCGCAATGTTGTAAATAAAAAGTTTTAAGGAGGAAAAATAAAGTATATTTAGAGCAGAAATGCTGCAGTTGTTTGAGTGATATAAGAAGGGGAACTCCAATCTGCTGCCTACTCTGCTCCACAATGACGTAAATAACAAATCCTAAGGAGGAAAAAGAAAATATATTTAAAGCAGAAATGGTGCAGTTGATTGAGTGAATTCTCATTAACAATAAAGTAAAGAACAAATAAAGAGGAAAAATAAAGTATTTTTAAGAAGAAATTGGGCAGTTGTTTGAGTGAAATAGAGGTCAAGATCTGCTGATTGCTCTGTTCCACAATAGTAAATAACAAATCCTAAGGAGTAAAAAGAAAGTGTATTTAAAGAAGAAATGGTGCGGTTGTTTGGGTGAAAAAGAAGAGTCAGATCTGCTGTTTTTCTGCTCCACGCTGTAGTGAATAACAAATCGTGAGGAGGAGAAGTAAAGTATGTTTGGAGGAGGAGGAATGGTGCAGTTGTGGAGTGGGGAGGACTGGGAGCTGCTTTCATTGAGCAAGCAGAGTGCTTGTGGTGGCAGCAAGTTTCATTGTTTGAGCCGCGCCTGACGTCAGCCCCGGGTGAACCACATGCACTGGAGCTGAAAAACTCTCCGTGTCCTCGCAGCTCCGCCGAATTAACCCAACCCCCCTTCAAATCTTTTATTTTCTCCTCCCGCCTCAATTACACACAAAAAAAAAGTTTGGAAAGGGGAAAACAAGGAAGGTTCAGAGCAAATAACCGCACCGTCTTGTGTTCTCTTTAAAACTCTCTCTCGACGTATCCGGAAGGGAAGTCGATGACATTTGCGGGGCTGTAGGTGAGTTGGGTTTTCCTGTTTTTTTCCCCTCTCTCCTATTTTCGGAGGTAAAAATGTAAATATACAGGGGCAGCAAGAGTGGCAGGGAAGATGGGGCGAGGTGTTGGTTGGTGTGAGGGGAGATTTCGGGCGGCCGAGGCTCGGGTTGCTCGGTAACGCTCTCCACTTTGTGTCTCCAACCGTCTCTGTCTCCTGTCGCTTTAATTAATCCTTTTGTAACTGCGGAGGAAAACACTTTTCCCCTTTCCATACCTCAGAATTGTTCAAAAATTCGTGAAATTGTCGAATGGCACCGGATTCGTGTTCCTCGCCTGCGTTTTGGGGGGTTTTCTCATTACATTTCTGAAGGGTTATCGTCCGATTTATTTCCCTCTTTCTCTCTCTTCCTCCTCTCTCGTGTAGTTTGTATTTAAAAAACCGTGAGGAAAACAAACGGACGCGAGCTGGGTCGAGGCCGGCGGGGCCTGTTCTCCGCTGCCGGGGCCTGGGCAGGAGGCAGCGGGCGGCCGAGGCCGCAGGCAAGGGGTGGGCAGAGGGGTTGGTAGGAGGCAGAGGGCAGAGGCTGGGGTGGGTAAAGGGGGGCAGGGGTGGGCAGAGAGGCTGGAGGGATAGGGTGGGCAGAGAGGGGATATGCAGGAGCGGGGCAGAGAGGGGATATGCAGGAGCGGGGCAGAGAGGGGATATGCAGGAGCGGGGCAGAGAGGGGATATGCAGGAGCGGGGCAGAGAGGGGATATGCAGGAGCGGGGCAGAGAGGGGATATGCAGGAGCGGGGCAGAGAGGGGATATGCAGGAGCGGGGCAGAGAGGGGATATGCAGGAGCGGGGCAGAGAGGGGATATGCAGGAGCGGGGCAGAGAGGCTGGGTGACAGGAGGGGGTGGGCAGGAGGCGGGTGGGCAGGAGGCGGGTGGGCAGTAGCTGGAGGGCCGGGTGGGCAAAGTGGATGGAGGAGGGGCAGTGGGGGGAAGGGGGGGGGGAGTGAATGAAGGGCGAGCAGGAGGGGTGGATAAAGCGGAACAAGATGCGGCTGGGCAGAGTGCCCGGAGGGGGCCAGAGAACAGGTAACAAGTGGCTGGAGAGTGGGCAGGTGGGGGTGGGCTGGGAGTGGGAAAAGGTGCAATTGAGTGAACAGGTGGGCAAGGAGGGGGGGGGGGGGTGTCTGAAGTAACTGGAAAGTTGTGGGGCAGGCAGGAGGAATGGCTTGAAGGCAGAGGCTTCGGGGCGGGCAAGGGGAGTGGACAAGAAGTGAGGTACAAAATAAGGCAGGCAAGGGGAATGGCCAAGATGCCTCACCTTTTGTTCACACACCATATCTCATCCTCCAATCTTATTCCCTCACACCACAACCTCACATCCTTCCTCACTTACACCCTCATTAATTCACATGCTCTCCCACTCCCTGGCACACTGCCCCTAACACCGGCGCGCACCCCCAGCCCAGCCTCTTCCCACTCCCCCCTGTCCCTGGCACATCCCCCCCCCACCCACCTCTCCTCGGCACGCTCGCTCCCCTCCTCGGCCTGGCACCCCCCCTTCTGTCGGCCTGGCATGCTTCTCCTCCTTCTTCCCTGTTGTGCGCTACACATATCCTTTCCACGCTGTCCCTCTGCCCCATCCTGACATGCTCTCCCTTGCTTTCGCTTTTTCGGTCTGACATGCCCTCTCCCACTACCTTCCTCCCTCGCCATCGCCCTTGCCCGATATCTTGGGCACGACATTCCTCCCCCCCACCTCTGCCCAATAACCACCCCCCACCCCCCGGCACACACCCCCTCACCCTGGCTCTCTTGATTTCACCTTCCCTTGCCCAATTCCCCCCTCTAGCCTACCCCCATTCACCCTCCTCGTCCGTCCCCTTCCAACTCCCTCACCATCTCCCTCACTCTCCTCCATCTCCCTCCCCCCCTCTCCACCATCTCCCTCCCCCCCTCTCCACCATCTCCCTCCCCCCCCTCTCCACCATCTCCCTCCCCCCCCTCTCCACCATCTCCCTCACTCTCCTCCATCTCCCTCCCCCTCTCCCTCCCCTTCTCCCCCTCTCTCCCATCTCCCTCTCCCTCCCCCCTCTCCCCCATCTCCCTCTCCCTCCCCCCCCTCTCCCTCCCCCCCCTCTCCCTCCCCCCCTCCCCTCCCCCCCCCTCCCCCCCCTCCCCCCTCCCCCTCCCTCCCTCCTCTCCCCCCCCTCCTCTCCCCTCCCTCCTCTCCCCTCCCTCCTCTCCCCTCCCTCCCCCCCTCTCCCTCCCCCCCTCTCCCTCCCCTCTCCCTCCCCTCCCCCTCTCCCTCCTCCTCCCCTCTTCCTCCCCCTCCCCCCTCTTCCTCCCCCCTCTTTCCACCTGTCTCCCCCCTATCCTCCATCTGTCTCCCCTATCCTCCATCTGTCTCCTCCCCCTCTCCTCCCCCTCTCCTCCCCCCTCCCTCCCCCTCTCCTCCATCTCCCCCCTCTCCTCCATCTCCCCCCTCTCCTCCATCTCCCCCCTCTCCTCCATCTCCCCCCTCTCCTCCATCTCCCTCCCCCCGCTCTCTCCCCCCCCCCCTTCTTCCCCTAATTATTCTTCTCCCTTCCTCCTCTTACCCCTCACTCTCCCCTCCACCCACACTCCCTGTCGTTGACAGCCCGGAGGCCGGGCGATCTGGGCCGGGTCGGGCCTCGCCTCAGCGTCACCCATCACAGCTGCGTCTCATCCTCGGCCATGCTAAACACCACCATTCATTCAGATCAATTAAAGGATAACTCTCTTTTTTCTGTTATTATTATTCAAAGAGCCCCGCTGGCTGGTCTTGCCCCCCGCCCCTCCCCAAGGTTACGTGTCCATGCTCAGCCTCTCCCTCCGCCGCCGCCGCTCCATCTTCTCCCCTCCCTCTCGCTTTGTACCTTCGCCGCCGTCGCCGCTTTATTCAGGCGAGTTGTTGAAATTTATCCCTTTGTGTATATTACAATATCCTCCATTTTTCTTCTCTTCAAAACAACAACCCTTCGCCATCTTGGGTAATGTGTTTTTTTTAAAAAGCCTTTTGTCTGGAGGAAGGTTTTTTTTTAAACAACATACGGACTCCCCAAAGTTAGGAATCCTTTCGGGGTCAGTGACGTCATATAAAGTTTGAGTGTAATCTCCCCCGTCTTGTGTTTCTGACTTTGTTTCTTATCTTGTTCATCAATAGGATTTTATTCCAACTCCTGAGCTGCTTTTTAAAATGAAACTGCACAGAAACTTTAGATAAGCTGTATAAGGCCTAGACTTGTCCAATATTAAACCCAGGGCAAAAGTGGACAGTTTCTGGAGCAAGAATAATGTTGCTGCTTTGTCGACAGGATTTTGTTGTTGTTGAGAAGGAATACAATATCAGTGGTGGTACTTGAAGAGTCGGTAGAAATATATGAATATGGTTATAAAATGAAAATTGGAGCGTTAGCTCTTCCCACTAAACGTGGTGCAGACAGTTTTAGAAATGTAAATATTTTAAATATAAATACATGCTGGTATTGTATTTTGATTAGTTTATTTGTTCGCTTATTAAAAGCATGGGAAACATTTTTACAAACTACCCACTGAATCGAAAATTAAAAAAAATAATAATAGAATTGTAAACATTTCTATAAATACAGCATGGTTTGGAACAGATTCCCACATTTCCTAGCATTATATTGATTCTCACAAGCTATCACCATTTCCTCAGAGGGAGGTCTTTTTGGAAATTTATGTTCATGTATAAAATTTCATATAACAATAATTACTGCCACCCATAGATGAAGAAAACACCCATGGTGCCTTTCAGACATGTCTTCATAATCTATCTTTTTATTTGTATCAATTTTGAAAGATTAATACATGTAACTTATTACAGTGTGTGTACAGTGAGAACAGCATATGCTGGTTTAAACCGAGGACGGACACAAAAAGCTGGAGTAACTCAGCGAGTCAGGTAGTGCAGCGACGAAAAAAGGGTCTGGATCCAAAACGTCAACAATTCCTTTTCCAGAGATGTTGCCTGGCCCACTGCTTTACTCCAGCTTTTTGTGCCTGTTTTAACTTATTACAGTACTTATTTTAACACAAGTGGCGGTGAAGGCTGTGTTTTTAAGATTTAAATTTGTTTAAAATTATACTCTTAGCACAGGCTATAAAATACTCTTGTGTTATGTTAGAGCAAGTTTAAAATAAGTTGTATTACTCTCTCTATAAACAATGGATTGCAGTGTATTGTTGTGCAAAGTTTAGTAGATAAGTTGACAGAAAAAAAAAAGTTGGAATGCTAACTAGAATTTTCAGTGTTCTAACTCGAAAATGCTGTCAGAGCTTTTAAGTGGTTTTGTGGTTTATGATCTACCATTTTTTAAATTGTTTGTAGTGGGCAAATTTAAAGACGGAGAAACATCTTTTATTGTGATTATATGTAATTACTAATCTGAGAGGGCAATGCACTGCAACCAAATACTTTGAATATTAGTAACAAACCCACTCCAATCTTGAGGTTAATTTTTTTTTGAAATGCAGAAGCCCAAACAGCAGATGGCTTTAAATTATACATGCAACAAAAGCCTGCAAGATTTGGCAGATTAAGCAGGGGAGATAAGCTGATCAAAGAAAAACAAAATATTGCTTGCATGATTATTGCATTTCTTCTGCAAAGTTGCTTGAAATGCTGCATTTTGTATTTGATATATTTCCTCCTTTTAACTATGGGTGATACTAATTTGTATGTGCCATTTAGGATAGTTGAGCAGCCTTCCATGTTGTTGATTGGAATACTACTAATGTGATATAACATCTTTGGTGTTCAAAAGTAGTAAATAAAATAATCAAATTCATGGGATGAGTTTATTGAAGCAGAAACCACCCCAAGAGAGGGAGAAATGTCGACATTCTTTACCTAATATTAAATAATAATGTGAACTTTCCAGCTTATGTCAAATGGGTTTTATTCAGATAAGCTTCCACACCTCTGCTCAACAGAAAAATATCAAAGCGCATTGTCCTTTTCTACTGGTAACACCAGTTGTCATCAATTATCAGTTTGACACAGGGCAAAAATGGATTCTGGTGTAATATTGCATGTTAAATCAAATAAGCAAAACACATCCGTGGGGCTTTAAAGCTTTTATTATTTATCATTTAAAAAAACTAAAAAATAAACATTTTTAGTTAATATTATGCTTGATTACTGATCATATGTTGTACAATAATGTAGCAGTAATATGCATTAAGGTCTTTCTATAATTGGTTTTGTACAACCTATCAGAAATATTTGAGTGTGAATGTTGCATGCAGTGTTAATGATATTTGAGGTAAACACTTTTTTGTTGCTAAAAATGTTAATGTGTTTAAAAACAAGAAAAAAATACAAGGCTGTGCTTGTATTTCTTTGTTTAGCTGTTTTTGTTGTGTCAGATGAAATATGAAGGAGCAGATGTTTTGCCAAACATCCTGATGTGCTCATTTCCTTATGGGAGTGTATGACTTTTTCTTCTGATGCATTGAGTTGACAGCTGCTTGATTTCATGGAGCTGCTAAGAACCCATTAGTGGTGTCATTGAATTGAAACAGAACAGTCACTCCCAGCTTGAATTGTAATTCCAAATGTCTTCAATTGTTGTATATCTGCAACACAAGAGATTTTAATACCACAATTTGATTAGGTTTATTCCCTACATGGTTGTTTTACATTATAGATATAAGAATAAGCATGGGATTGCTCTGTAAAATGGTATTTTGTTTTATGGAAATTTTTACAGAGCACGTGTCATTGCTGTAAGTCTATAGAGCTAGTAATTCGGGTGTTAATAATTCCATGGTCATTTATTAAGTATCTGAACAACCTGTCACTAGTAGTCTTGAGTCTTTTGTACCAAAATAATTGCATTAGCTTTTTTTTTTAGAGATTTCTACTTCTGTTAACAGAAACAAATCTCTTGGCCCAAATCATCGTGAGCTGTAACAGTGAAGACTTATTCACAATTTAGTCAGAATGTCCGGTGTATCGGTTGTAAATTTAAGTGGTCACCTGTATATTTAAATAGTTCTAAAGTGATGTGTGTCTATGATAAGTATACTTTCTGTTTTAGAGACTGAAAATATTGAAAGGCAGACTTTATTGTCATCCTTAAGTAACAATTTTATAACTGAAATTATTAAATACTTTTCCCATTTGTGGATTGGAACTACTGGCTAACATGTGACTTTCTTTGTAAATATTTTCTTGCTTCAAAAGTTTGAAGATTTGGGTCTGTTGCCATTATTTGTCAACCAAATAAGTGGTTGTTAATTTTTAAAGCCATAAATATCTTGAACTATTATGCATTATCTTGTTTTTTTGTACTGAAGGACTGTATCTACTAACGTAGATGGGGCATCTAGGTCGGCATAGGCTAGTTGGGCCGAAGAGCCTGTTTCTATGTTGCATGACTTTATGACTCTATGAAATAGAAATCAAAAGAACAAGTCTAGTTTAGTCACGACTCTAAACTGTTACAACAAAAACATTTGAAAGCTGGAAGTTATTTCACTGAATTACCACAATTTACACAAACATTCCCACTTTTATTGCAACATTTTATTTTTGTTTTATTTTGAGGAAGGTGTTTGGATACACTTTGTATAGCTAGGTCAATAAGTTTTCTGTACTTTAGTTTTAGGTTAAATTTTAAACCAAAATGTTTAAATTTGATTATTTCGATTAACGGCTCTTAATTAAAACAGCAACCCAGAGCGATTCCTTTCTGCTCCTGCTAGTAAATTGAAAATTTGCTGGAATAGTGACGATTTTTATTTATTGACCATTCCCTGCAATGTGGGCAGTAATCAGTAGTAGCTCGGATAATAGGTCCCTGACTTATTGTGTTTTTCTTTGCACTTGCTACATTTCTTCAGTGGCATGTCCTTGAATCTTCTGCAGAGAGCTGCAAAATCAAACAGGTCAGCAGTTTTTGTTGGTACTTTCACTAATCAGAATTTTGAAACAAAGGGAAATGTCCATAAAGCAGCTGCAGTAAAAAATTACCAGTATTTAATCACTGCCATTTTAACTGGCAATGAAAAAGTGTACCTTCAGCACATTTTTTCTAATATCAAGTATGATATTAATAAAGATCACAAAATGTTGAGTTGTGATTTGAGGGTGTTAAAAATGTAAAACTGGTTAATTATAATGTAAAATAAAGATGAAAGAATCCAAATGTGCAGGATCATTGGACTGATCATAAACAGTATACCAAACATACCGCTCTTGAAGAGAGGCATCCGAGTAATCATTTGAGGTGGTAGTTTAATGAAGGAGATAATTGTATTTTTGCCCTGTTTTTCGGTTCTTGGTCCTTCCATGAGCAGCTTCTCATTAATCACTTAAGCATTAGACTTGGTCAGGGCAGAGAGGTTCATCAAATTGGTCATTGGTTTAGTGTTAAGAACAGTGCTGAAGCTCTTGAAGGATGGACATAAATATATCTGGGGTCTTTGTATGCAAACCCTAGAGGTTAATACTGTATAATTCAATGTCCTTTCTCTGTTTTATATGATTGATGTTTTTTTTAAGGATTTGAAGCTTGATGCAAGTCTTTCAGTAGGTCATGGGTGACACCTTCTGATTGGTCAAATTTTTGTGTGTAGGGGGAGGGGAGGCCTTGAGTATGCTGCAGAGATGGCTGATTCTCCCTGAGATCATTGTCATATTGCCTGTGCAGTTATAAGAACATCGGAATGATTGACGTATCCCACTGTGATAATGGAGGCCGGTGTTTCAAATGCCAGTAGTTTTTGCCTGTTTGTACTGCTGATTAATGCTGTTTGCATTCTTAATATGGCTAACATGTAATACATGAATGAACTACTGAGTTTTTGTTGCAAAGATATTACTGAGATTTGGCTGTTTGAGGAGAGGTTGCCTCAATAATTTACAACCGTGATATCAAGCATGCTTCCATTTGCAGATTTCATAAAAGCTTGCACATCAAAACTGCGTTGGATAGCAATAGTTTGTATTGATCATCTTCATTTAAGAATCTGGTCACTTCTGTCACATAGGCTTTCTTTTTTGCTGCGCTGGCAGCGTAGCTACAATTGTGAATTAATAATGTAGATTAAATGCATAAAGTGGTGTCAGTTTGAGGCGGCATAGGGCAGTAATACAAATTGTGTAGTTAGTAATCTGAAGGAGAATACTAAAATTATGATTATTTAAGAATTCTACCAGCATTTTTCTTGGATTAGGACAGTGGCAAAGTATTTCTCCGAAATAAAAATCGGAAGGTGCTGGGAACGCTCAGCAGGTCAGGCAGCATATCATTTGGACGATAGGTAATGAACACGAGATTGTTAACTGTTTCGCTCTCCACAGGTACCTTTTCTTGTGTTTTTATTTCAGATTTCCAGCACCTGCTGTATTCTGCTTGTGGAAAAATGTCCTTCCTTGTGCTTTAGTTACCTTATGTCTTTGCAGTTGGAATTCATTTGATGCACATACTGCGTAATTAGTCAGTGTTAATGAACGGTTTAGTTTTTCACTTAACAAGCATTATCTGAAGCAGAAAGTATTACTTTATCACCAGTTTTTCAAATCTGAATTACTTATAAAACTGCTTAATCAGAATTGCAGCTGTTGCTGTTCATTATTTTATATCATTGCTTTTTACTGAATTCATTTTGGGGAAAAGTTAGTTTTTTTTTAAAATGTAGCTGTCCAAAGTAGTATTGTTCTTATTTTAACTTGTGATGCTGTGGATGCAAAATAAATGAAAAGTGGCAATTTCATGTATGTGAATTCTGATGAAGAATAATTGTCTTGATTAGTTTTTGGCTGAAATGCTAGTCTCAATGTTATTTCCCTGGAGGTGTGTCATTTCAAGTATTTGTAAAGACATTTTAAGGTAGTCAAAATGAATTAAAATAAATCACATATTAACAATGCTTTATTTAGGTCTTGGGGGTGCAATGTAGGCCCAAGTGCGATGTAATAATAACCAAACTTTTCTTCCATAAAAGATTTGACTAAGTTTCTTGCTGCAATGGTGGACTAATTTAATGTGCATTTGAATAAATAATTATTTGAAATTGTGGTTTAAAATTTGGTTCAGTCAAATCTATTCCCATTATTTATTTTTAAAAAATTGTTACGTTTTTCCAGACTTCCTGTGGCCATTGGAACATACCGGTATTACACAGTGGAGATGTAGTATCCTAATTCATCTGATTGAAATTTGCTCTTTACAGAATGCTTCATAGACCATGTAAAAGAAAATTTACAATAAATACTTCCATCAGAAAAATCATGGGTTGAAAATTTGGGAACAAAGTTGAGGGTTAGCGGATTAAAGTGTTACAAGTGTTACAAGGGTTGGACATCATTGAAATGGTAAATTGTTTTTGTCACTTGTTTTTAAGACCCTTTGAACAGTTATACTTTACTAAACAGAATGCACTGGAATAGTGCAAATATGATCATTATAAATCTTCATTCTGTTGAAGTGCCACACCTGTAGTAAATAAATCAATTTGAGAATTTATTTAGCACTTCCAATTTGCAAAGTAATGGGCAGTACTATAGTAACTGAGCTATTTAAAAGCAAGACTAAATTAATTACATTAACTTATCGATGCTGAGCGTAATTTTAAATACCTATATATCTGTCCACAATTTTTGTAGAAATGAATCTATGTTGAATATTCTGTTGATTCATTAATTGTCAAAGATTTAACGTCGTACTGAAGTAATTTCAGTGGATTTCAGAAATGCTTATTCATTTTCAAAACGAGTGTATACACAATATATAGATGTCACTGAGAAGGTCAGCATTTAGTAGTCATCCTTATTTGCACTTGGGATCGTGAGCTATTTCCTCAATTGTTGACATCATGGTGAAAATGCTTGCACAGTTTTAAGGAGTTTTAATGTTATGACCCACCAATAATGAATGACTGGTAATATAATTCAAAGTCAGCCTAGTGTGCAACTTGGAGGGGTTACCTAGCAATGATTGGAATTCCTATGCATCTGCAATCTTTTAGTGGGCAGCTGTCATAATTTCATGAGATTGGCAAAACTTTGGTTACCGTCGCTCATTTTGTGTGCATGTAGCCATGAACTTTTGGATGTGGAAGCTGATAGGAGTGTTAATATTTGTTTTAAATTGCCAAATGTTGGAGCTGAACGTATCTGGGCAAATAGAAACATATTACATGGAGTGTTCCTTAAATGTAGGTGGTGATAGATCTTCATGGAGTTAAATGGTAAATTGCATCTCCTAATACGTAAACTCTGATCTGTTTAGTTTAAAGATTCTTACAATATTAATGGGGGAATTCACTAATAGTAATGGAGTTGTGTGTTGAGTGGAGTGGTTAGACTTAATATTAACAATATTATCTTACTCCGCTTTGATTTAACACATCCAGAATGATAATAATATTTGCAACATTCCAAGAGCGTTATGTTCTTTGAATAATTTTCTCTTCTCCCTTACCATTGCAGATATTTCTTTGATTGTGTAGTATTTATTTATGGCAGTTTGAAGATAGCTGGCATTGTTATTGTCATGCGTACAGAGATACAGTAAGAAAACTTTGTTTTGCATGGTAATCAAGCAAATCGTGTGATACATGAGTACAAAAGGCAGTGAAAAAGAGACTGGAAACAGAGTTTAGAGTATAGTGTTACAGCTTCTGAGACTGCAGATAAAACAAAAAGTGCAAAGACTGCAGCAAAGTAGATTGGGTGATTGAGAATATATCCTCAGCATACGAGAGGTTCATTGCAGAGTCTGATAACAGTGGGGAAGAAGCTGGTCTTGAATCTGGTGGTACATGGTTTCAAACTTTTGTATCTTCTACCCGGGAGAGGAGAAAATGGTCAGGGCGCACGCGAGTGGTCCTTGATCATGTTGTCTGCTTTTGTCGAGGCACCATGAATTGCAAATAGAGTTGATTGGTTGGTTGGGATGGAGAGGGGGGAGCGGGAGCTGGTATGCATGATGGACTTGGCCGCGTTCACAACCATTTACAATTTATTTTTGCCCTGGAATGTGTAGTTCCACACCACCCAGATAGGATGCTTCGTATGTCATGTATGTATAAATTTGCAGTCATTGAAGACATACTAAGTTCCCTTAATTGTCTGAGGAAATAGAGACATTGATAGCTGTAATGTCAATGACTGAGTACTTTTGTCACAAGTGACAAGTCACAGTGACATTATTTGCTGTGTTGGACCAGGACAAATTGTTGGTGATATTTACATCTAAGAACTGGATCATCTTCACTTCAGCAACGTTGATACAGACTGGGATCCACCCTGCTTCCTGAAGTTGATGACCAGATCCTTAATTTTGCTGAATTTGAGGGAGTTTGTTGTCTTGACACCAGATGACCAAATTCTTGATCTCCTTTGTGTACTTTGTCCTGTCATTCAAAATCCGGCCCACTATGATGATGCTAATTACAAAAACCTGTAAGTGTATAGGGAGTATAGTAAGAGGCTGAGGACGCAGCCTTGCTGACCACCGTGGTTGCACATTATCATGGTGGCTGGTTTGTTCTCTTTTATGGGTCAGGAGTCAAGGATCCAGAGACAGAGAGGGTTGATGAGTCCCAGGTTCAGAAGATTGGAGATGAGTTTGGTTGGAAATAAGGAGTTGAAGGTGAACCTATAGTTAATAAATAGGACCCAGAGTGTAGGTGTCCTTGTTATACGGATGTTCCAGGGATGTGTGTAGGGTAGGAGGGTGGACCTATTGCACTGGTCTTTGAATCAACCCTTGTACATGGTTAAAGAAGGCACATGCAACAGAAAAAAACCCATCCATATGTTGAAGTAATCTATGTAATACAGGAAAACCTCAGTCTGAAGAAGAGTCCCGACTTGAAATAATGTGTGTCCATTCCCTCCACAGATGCTTTCTGACACCGAGTTCTTCCAACGCTTTTTTTTTAATGCGTTTTCCTAAAGAGCCTAAGGTGAAATGATTGTGGTGTCATCTTGGGTCCATGATTTCCACTTTTCCCTGAATTAGAGCTCTTCAATTTAAGTCCCACTTTAGCAAATGAATACACAATCCAGGCTAGCATTTCAGTATAGTACCCTGATAGTATTGCGTTGTTTTTTTTTTTAACTGATGCAAGTTAGACTTGGGCCTGGTTTGTCAATCTTTTACATCCTATAATGAAAACAAAAATTTTGACATACAGATCATGTGGCCAATACATTATCCTAATCAATGGCACAAAAACAGATTACCAGTTATTTTAACGCTTTCGGTTTTTTGCTAACGTGCTGGAAGCACGTTGACTGAAACATTTCCTTACTTTGTAACATGACATAGTTGAAACGTAATTGGATCTGAGGTGCTTTGAGATGTTTTGGGGGATGTGAAAGGCACAGTGTAGATGAAAATGTGTTCTTCTAAGACAAGCTCTTCAAAAACCATATTGGTAACATTTTGGAGCAATGAGCAAGGATGCAATATTTTATCATGAGCCTCTTGCAGTGTTGTCCTAACCCATTAGGTTGGCCATTGAATGGATGATGCACAAATAATTAGTTGTAATTGCAACGTGTAATTTTGGTTACTGATATGTTTGATAGGAAAGGAATTTGTGGTTAATGTCCAAGACGGAATGCAGTTTTCCCTGCTGCCTTCAGTGTATGTGATAGTGGGTGTGATGAATGTGATATAATACTTTGTGATTTTTCTTTTGGTTGCGTCATGAGAGGATCACGTATAGATTTTGGCTACAAGCAATTTATCTTTGGCCAGCAATTCAATATAAATAGGATAGGAAAACCTGGTTTGTAGGTTTGCAAATTTGGCCTGAGTTTCAATAGACAATGGATGCAGGAGTAGGCCATTTGGCCCTTCGAGCCAGCACTCCCATTCACTGTGATCATGGCTGATCATCCACAATCTGTACAGTGTTCCTGCCTTCTCCCCATATCCCTTGACTCTGCTATCTTTAAGAGCTCTATCCAACTCTCTCTTGAAAGCATCCAGAGAATTGTCTGTCCGGTCTGAGGCAGAGCATTCCACAGATTCACAACTCTCTGGGTTAAAGTTTTTCCTCATCTCCATTCTAAATGGCTTACCCCTTATTCTCTAACTGTGGCCCCAGGTTCTGGACTGAAAAAGCGGAATAAAATAGCGGAGTCAGGGGTTATGGGGAGAAGGCAGCAACGGGGTGCTGATTGGGGATGATCAGCCATGATCACATTGAATGGCTGAACATCTATATCTTATATGTTTCAATAAGTTCCCTCTCATCCTTCTTAATTCCAGAGTATACAAGCCCAGCCGCACCATTCTATTAACAAATGACAGTTCTGCCATCCCGGGAATTAACCTGGTGAACCTATGCTGCACTCCCTCAATAGTAAGAATGTCCTTCCTCAAATTTGGAGACCAAAACTGCACACAATACTCCAGGTGTGGTCTCACTGGGGCCCTGTACATCTGCAGAAGGACCTCTTTGCTCCTATACTGAACTCTTGTTATGAAGGCCAAAATGCCATTCGCTTTGTTCACTGTCTGCTGACCCTACATGCTTACTTTCAGTGAGTGATGAACAAGGACCCCCAGATCTTGTTGTACTTCCCCTTTTCGCAACTTGACACCATTCAGAAAATAATCTGCCTTCCTGTTTTTGCCACCAAAGTGGATAACCTCACATTTATCCACATTAAGCTGCATCTGCCATGCATCTGCCCACTCACCCAACCTGTCCAAGTTACGGGCCTGTCCCACTTGGCCGTCATTTGCGCCTCATTTACACGTCATATGTAAAAGAGGTCGACGTGTCGTTACTCGCAAATCGCGCGTCATCGTGCCGTCTGGTGCGCGTGATATCATTAGAACACCCTGCGGCAAGTGGCGACGCATGGTTACGCACGGTGATGTAACCATGCATCACCACGCGATACACGTGAGACGTTGGGACACAGCTAGCGATGTTAATGCGTCAGCGTGCGTACCCAATGCATCAGCGTGCATGCATCACGTATGTGGCGCGCAAGGATTTCATTAGGCACGAATGAACTCCACACTCTTCCACGCCTCTCCATGCGCCCGTCCCGCGCTACCCACACGCTACCCGGGCGTTACAACGCGTCAACCTATATTGCATATGACGCTTAAATGATGGCCAAGTGGGACAGGCCCTTCACCCTGCATCCTCCTCGCAGTTCACACTGCCATCCAACTTGGAGCAAACAATGGTCGAGTTTTGAATACTAAAATTGATATATAATATCGTGGTGTGTACTCCTCTCTTGTTAAAATAGATTAGCTGCCATATTCATGTGTAGGGATATTGTTTCATGGAATTTTATAGCAAATAAACCAAGGTTTTATTTTCACACAAAACCATGTAATCTAATCTAATCCTACTCTCCTGCTAATTTACCAGAATCTTTAATATTCCTCTTTTCAAATATACTGTCATTTGAATAGTCAAAACTTGACTAAGTTTAGTTCACAGTTACTAAGCAGAACAGGCTCTTCGACCCACCGAGTCTACAGAGACCAACGATCCCCGCACATTAACGCTATCCTACACTTTTATACCAAACCATTTAACCTACAAACCTGTACGTTTTTGGAGTGTGGGAGGAAACTGAAGATCTCGTAGAAAACCCACACAGTCACCGGAAGAATGTACAAACTCAGTACAGATAACACCCGTGGTACGGATGGAACCCGGGTCTCTGGCACTGCAAGGCAGCAACTCTACTGCTGCGCCACGGTACCGTATTTATCTTGTTGGGTGTATGTTGGGTGGCTAGTGGAATATTAGCTGAGAAAATTCTACATTCAACTGAGATCCAAGCGCACTTTTCACATGGGGATTTTTGAACACTATTTGAGAGAATAATGTATTTTTTTCATTTGCATCTTAAGTACACAAAGACTAATTCTAATACTCCCACCAATATTCCAGAAGGAATTGAGTTTGAGAATCATCTGTAATCTTTGGTGCTCCATCATGATATTGGGAAGGCTATTCTTTTTTTACCATTGTTACAACCGTAATGTTTTAACTTGGAGCAAACAATGGTCGAGTTTTGCAATATTAAAATTGATATATAATATCGTGTGTGTACTCCTTTCTTGTTAAAATAGATTAGATGTCATATTCATGTGTAGGGATATTGTTTCATGGAATTTTATAGCAAATAAACCAAGGTTTTATTTTCACACAAAACCATCTAATCTAATCCTACTCTCCTGCTCGTTTACCAGAATCTTTAATATTCCTCTTTTCAAATATCTCATTTCCTTATTAACAGTTTCTGAACTTTGCTCCCACAGCCGTTTGTGGTTACAATTTCACATTTTGTGTATTTTTTGCCTCTTATTTAGTTTCTATTCTATTTGTTTTTAATTGCTGTCCAATCAAGACACATAATTCATAATTGAGGGTCCCTCATCAAGAGTTCAGTTAGTGTGTTTTTAATATTTTTTTCTGCTGAAGCACTCCTGACCAATTAACCATTTTCCACTATGTATGAAGGAAGTTCAGATGCTGTTTTAAACCAAAGATAGACACAAAATGCTGGAGTAACGCAGCGGGACAGGCAGCATCTCTGGAGAGAAGGAATGGGTGACGTTTCAGGTCGAGACCATTAGTTAGACTGACGTCAGGGGGGGAGGGAGATAGAAACATAGAAAATAGGTGCAGGAGGAGGCCATTCAGCCCTTCGAGCCAGCACTGCCATTCAAAGTGATCATGGCTGATCGTCCCCAATCAATAACCCGTGCCTGCCTTCTCCCCATATCCCTTGATTCCACTGGCCCCTAGAGCTCTATCTAACTCTCTCTTAAATCCATCCAATGATAAGGAAGTGTTAAGGTGTGAAAACAGGGCAAATGGAATGGCGATCAAGGAAAATGTACAATAGATCATTGTTAGCTGGCAGAAGGTAACAACAAAGCAAACAGATAAACTGTAGTCAGTGACTAAGACTGGTTGGAGAACTGGGAATGGGGAGGGATGGAGAGAGGGAAAGCAAGGGTTACTTGATTAGAGAAAATGTTCATTTTCCACTCTTGGGCGCTTATTGGTTTATCTTCTTAGTTGGAATAGGCAGATTTGATGACCCTCAAAACTAGTCTGAGAATGCATTAATATGATCAGGTGATGAGTGTGAATTGGTTGTGATACAGACTGAAGAAGGGTCCCAACCCGAAGCATCACTCATTGTGATGAGTGTCCTGCTGAATTACTCCAGCATTTTGTGTCTATCTTCGGTGTATAACCAGCATCTGCAGTTCCTTCCTACACATGAACTCATTTTTGTTCTATTGAGTATTTTCAGTGTTCTCTTTTACTTCAGATTTTCAGCAGCTGCTGTATTCTGCCTCTCTTTTTCTTGTATTCTCATTCAATCTATGCAGTGAGCTCCTTCCCTTACCAGTATGAAAACACTTGTTCAGACTGATTGTAGGAGGGGAGAAGAAAGCTGCAAAGTGGAGAGGCAGAATAAAGCGTGGCAGGTAATAGGTCGACGCAGGCAGATGGTTGGAACAAAGACCAGAGATAAGAACTAAAGGTGTGAGACAGGTTTGCTGAGTTGCAGATTGTTAAGCCAAGGGAGAGAAATGTAGCAGGAGGGAGAGGTTCATGTGGAGGGGAGAGATAGGTGGGAGTCCAGGTGGGAGAGATGGGGGGTGGGAAATGTGTGGAAGAGAAAGGGGAGGGGGGGTTAGAGGTTACCTAAAATTGGTTCTTGGATATATACAGTACCCTCCATAATGTTTGGGACAAAGACCCATCATTTATTTATTTGCCTCTGTTCTCCACAATTTGAGATTTGTAACAGCAAAAATCACATGTGGTTAAAGTGCACATTGTCGGGTTTTAATTAAGGCCATTTTTATACATTTTGGTTTCACTATATAGAAATTACAGCTGTGTTTATACATAGTCCCCCCCCTATTTTAGGGCGCCATAATGTTTGGGATACAGCAATGTCATGTAAATGAAAGTAGTCATGTTTATTATTTTATTGCATATCCTTTGCATGCAATGACTGCTTCAAGTCTGCAATTCATGGACATCACCTGTTGCTGGGTGTCTTCTCTGGTGATGCTCTGCCAGGCCTGTATTGCAGCCATCTTTAGCTTATGCTTGTTTTGAGGGCTAGTCCTCTTCAGTTTTCTCTTCAGCATATAAAAGTCATGCTCAATTGGATTTAGATCGGGTGATTGACTTGGCCACTCAAGAATTGACCATTTTGTTAGCTTTGAAAAACTCTTTTGTTGCTTTAGCAGTATGTTTGGGATCATTGTCGTGCTGTAGAGTGAACCGCCGGCCAATGAGTTTTGAAGCATTTGTTTGAACTTAAGCAGATGGGATGTGTCTATACACTTCAGATTTCATTATGCCAATATCACCAGCAGTTGTATCATCAATGAAGATAAGTGAGCCAGTACCTTCAGCAGCCATACATGCCCAGGGCATAACACCACCGTGTTTCACAGATGAGGTGGTATGCTTTGGATCTTGGGCAGTTCCTTCTCTCCTCCATACTTTGCTCTTGCCATCACTCTGAATAAGTTAATCTTTGACTCATTTGTCCACGCAACCTTTTTCCAGAACTGTGGTTGCTCTTTTAAGTACTTCTTGGCAAACTGTAACATGGCCATCATATATTTGCGGCTAACCAGTGGTTTGCATTTTGCAGTGTAGCCTCTGTATTTCTGTTCATGTCTTCTGCGGACGTGGTCATTGACATAACACCTGATTCCTGAAGAGTGTTTCTGATCTGTCGGACAGGTGTTTGGGGAATTTTCTTTATTATAGAGAGAACCCTTCTATCATCAGCAGTGATGGTTTTCCTTGGCCTGCCAGTCCCTTTGCGATTAGTAAGCTCACCAGTGCTCTATTTCTTCTTAATGATGTTCCAAACAGTTGATTTGGGCGGGCCTAATTGTTGGCTGATGTCTCTTAACAGTCAATATGTCTCTTGTTTTTCAGTCTCATAATGGCTTCTTTGACTTTCATTGGCACAACTTTGGTCCTCATGTTGATAAACAGCAATAAAAGTTTCCAAATGTGATGGAAAGACTGGAGGAAAGACTAGGTGCTGAGACCTCTCTTATACCTGCATTAAGGAGGCAATTAAATACACCCGAGCAATTACAAATACCTGTGAAGCCTTGTGTCACAAACATTATGGTGCCCTGAAATGGGGGGACTATGTATAAACACCGCTGTCATTTCTACATGGTGAAACCAAAATGTATAAAAATGGCCTTTTTTAAAAATGTGACAATGTGCACTTTAACCATATGTGATTATTTTTCTATCACAAATCTCAAATTGTGGAGTAAAGAGGCAAATAAATAAATGATGGTATTTGTCCCAAACATTATGGAGGGCACTACATGTTCTTGGATACAGTGAAATTATTTATTTTGCATACAATGCCATTAAATCATACCATGCATAAGCGCAATCATCCATAAATAAAATAATACAACAATTGAGTAGATTTCTTCTGAATTAGTACACAAAGAATCGCAATGTTTCCAGGGCCATCTTTAGCTATCAAGTCCTCTGGTACTGATTCCCCTACTCTGGGTAAAAGACTGTGTAATGTGTTATCTATTTCCCTCCTGCACTCCAAAGAATAATGTCCTAGCCTGCCCAACCTTTTCCTGTAGCTCAGGCCCTTGAGTCTTGGCAACATCCTTGTAAATCTTCTCAACACTCTTTCAAGCTTAATTACTTCAAGTTCTGAAAGGCTGATTCCCATTAGCTTAAAGGCCTGACCTAGATCATCCAAAGCGGGATCTGTGCAACAAACCAGCTTGCTGCTGCAACTCGGTGCTACATGTATCTGTTGAATATGTCGGTGAGGATGTTGCATGCTGTGGTGGGTGGGTGGAATGCGCTGCCAGGGTGTTGGTGGAGGCAGATATGTTAGTGGCTATTGGACAGGCACATGGATATGTAAGGACATGGATCACGTGCAGGCAGAGGGCATTAGTTTAACTTGACATCACGTTTGGCAGGGACATTGTAGGCGGAAGGGCCAGTTCCTGTGCTGTAATAGACAATAGATGCAGGACTAGGCCATTCGGCCACTCGAGACAGCACTGCCATTCAATGTGATCATGGCTGATCATCCACAATCAGTTCCTGCCTTCTCCCCATATCCTTGACTCGATCTTTAAGGGCTCTGGCTAGCTCTCTCTTGAAAGCATCCAGAGAACAAACATCCACCACCCTCTGAGGCAGAAAATTCCACAGACTTTCAACTCTCTGTGTGAAAAAGGTTTTCCTCATCTGCCTTCCTGTTTTTGCCACCAAAGTGGATAACCTCACATTTACCCACATTAAACTGCATCTGCCATGCATCTTCCCACTCACCCAACCTGTCCAAGTCACCCAGCATCCTCATAGCATCCTCTTCACAGTTCACACTGCCACCCAGCTTTGTTTCATCTGCAAAGTTGCTAATGTTACTTTTAATCCCTTGTATACTGTAAATAGTTGCGGTCCCAGCACTGAGCCTTGCGGAACCCCACTAGTCACTGCCTGCCATTCTGAAAGGGACCCGTTAATCCCTACTCTTTGTTTCCTGTCTGCCAACCAATTTTCTATCTGTATCAGCACTCTTCCCCTAATACCATGTGCTCTAATTTTGCACACTAATCTCCTATGTGGGACCTTATCAAATGCTTTCTGAAAGTCCAGGTACACTACATCTATTGGCCCTCCCTTGTCCATTTTCCTAGTTCCATCCTCAAAATTCCAGAAGATTAGTCAAACATGATTTCCCCTTCATAAATCCATGCTGACTTGGACCGATCCTGCTTCTGCTATCCAAATGTGCCGCTATTTCATCTTTTATAATTGACTCCAGCATCTTCCCCACCACTGATGTCAGCCTAACTGGTCTATAATTTCCAGTTTTCGCTCTCCCGCCTTTCTTAAAAAGTAGGATAACATTAGCTACCCTCCAATCCACAGGAACTGATCCTGAATCTATAGAACATTGGAAAATGATCACCAATGTGTCTACATTTTCTAGAGCCTCTTAAGTCCTTCCTTAAGTGCTCTGGGATGCAGGCCATCAGGCCCTGGGGATTTAATCAGCCTTCAGTCCCATCAGTCTACCCAACACCATTTCCTGTCTAATGTGAATTTCCTTCAGTCCCTCCGTTACCCTGGATCCTCCGGCCACTAGTACATCAGGGAGATTGTTTGTGTCCCCCTTTGTGAAGACGAATCCATAGTACCTGTTCAACTCATCTGCCATTTCCTTGTTCCCCATAATAAATTCGCCTTTTTCAGTCTTCAAGGGTCCAACTTTGGTCTTAACTATTTTTTTCCTCATCACATACCTGAAGAAACTTTTACTATCCTCCTTTCGATGAGAACCTCTCATTCTTAAGGGCAGCATAGTATTCTTGGCTAGCTTATCTTCGTACCTCATCGTTTCTCTCTTTGTTGTCTTTTTGGTTATCTTCTGTTGCTCTTTAAATGTTGCCCAAACCTCTGGCTTCCCGCTCATCTTTGCTATGTATAACTACTTCTCCCTTATTTTTATACTGTCCCTGACAGCCACGGTCGCCCCTTACTCCCCTTTAAATCTTTCTTCCTCTTTGGAATGAACTGATCTTGCACCTTCTGTATTGTTCCCAGAAATACCTGCCATTGTTGCTGCACTGTCATCCCTGCTAGTGTATCTTTCCAGTCAACTCCTCCTTCATGGCTCCCCTTTGTTCAACTGTAATACTGACACCTCCGATTTACCCTTCTCCCTCTCAAATTGTAGATTAAAACTTATCATATTATGGTCATTACCTCCTAATGGCTCCTTTACCTCGAGTTCTCTTATCAAATCCGGTTTGTCACACAACACTAAATCCAGAATTGCTTTCTCCCTTGTAGGCTCCAAAACAAGCTGCTCTAAGAATCCATCACGGAGGCACTCCACAAACTCCCTTTCTTGGGGTCCAGTACCAACCTGATTTTCCCAGTCTACCTCACGTTGAAATCTCCCATAACAACCGCAGCATTACCTTTACAACATGTCAATTTTAACTCTTGATTCAACTTGCACCCTATATCCTACTGTTTGGGGGCCTGTAGATAAATCACTTTAGGGTCTTTTTACCCTCACAATTCCTCAGTTCTATCCACACTGACCCCACATCTCCTGTTTCAATGTCACCCCTTGCAAAGGACTGAATTTAATTCCTCACCCCACCCCCTCTGCCCACCTGTCTATCTTTTCGATAGGATGTATACCCTTGAATATTCAGTTCCCAGCTCTGGCCCTCGTGCAGCCATGTCTCTGTAATTCCCACAACATCACACTTGCCAATTTCGAACTGAGCGTCCACTTTATTTCTTATACTTCGCGCATTCATATACAACACTTTGACTTTGGTATTCACCTCCCCTCTCATCCCAGTCCCTATTGGCCCTGACCTTGCTTTCTTATCTTTCTCGAACTTTGCTTCCCATTAATTCGGGAGTCTTTTGTAACTTTTCCTGCACTCATTTCCCCTTTAACTCCATCTTTCTACTCCCAATTTGCCTATCCCTCAGGGGCGGAAATCCCGGGGGGGGGGGGACATGTCCCCCTCATGATTTGAGAGGTGGGGGACGATCCCGTCCCCCCATGTTTTGTAATCCGTAAAACGTGGTTTAAAAAAAAAAGCGATTTAAAAATCTCCACTTTCCGCAAGACAGTGGGGGTGGGACTGGTAATCGAGGGCGCGGATTGGACGAGAGAGACGTCGATCGGCGGGCGGGCGGGACATGATGATTCAGCGCGATCGTTGGAGGAGGAAGATGTCGGTCAGAGGCGGAAGTAGGGGTTGGGACTGAGGATAGAGCGCGGTGATTGGAGGGGGACGTCCGTAGGTCATAGATCATAGAGTGGAGTTTGAATCGGCCTGTTCGCAGGGCTTTTCATCGCCGACCACGGGATCTTCCACTGCCCCGCGGTCAAATTGCTGCATCGAGGCCCCCGATGTTGAAGCCCCCGCGAACAGGCTGATTGAAGCCCCACGATTCTGGACGAAGCTGCTGTTGCTGGAGTTCGGAGTCGGTCACCAACCAGGTCAATTCCCGATGTTACCATCCACAGGGCCCATGGCCGAAGCCCCGCGTGTGTGCGTATGCGCGCACGGCCGCCAAGAAATTGTGTCCCCCCCCCCCCCCCATGTTTTGATAGCGATTTCCCTGCCTGCAATCCCTCCCTCTCACTATTTATTTTAAACCCACACGTGTATTGTTCTATGTTCTAAGTTGAACTATCTTCCGAGATGTTAGACAGGATTTCATACCTTGGCTGAAAGTATTTTCTCTTCTGATACTATTCATTAAAGAACAAGGAACTTATCTGACTCCGTCAATCTGTTTTAGTGATGCTAATCATGTGATTTCATTATTGTTGTGCAACCTTGCTGAGCTGAAATTGGCTCTTTTTTAATTTAACTATTTATAGTAATTATACCTTTTTGCTTTGAAACAAGCTGATAAGTTGATTATGAGTGCATGTTTTTCACTGTATATACCATCCTTTACAGCTACCCCATCTCCAAAATGTAAAGGATATCTTTAGTTGTCATCATTTCACTCCTTAATTACCATTAATTTAATTAATTACAACTTATGTGACTCTGATTCAAATAAACCAGCAAAACAATCATGGTAGCTATCATAAGTAATACATTATGTTACTGAGACTTTGCTGCACTGTCCATCATTTCATGTTTTTGACATTCTGATCCTTATTGGCAATTTGCCTGTCATGCCTTTGATCGCATTCTGCTATTGTTATTTTTATGAATGCATAAGCAAGATTCCAGCAGTACAGCTTCTTATTGACAACAGTCTGATCAGTCTGAAGAAGGGTCTCGACCCGAAACATCATCCATTCCTTTTCTCCAGAGATGTTGCCTGTCCCGCTGAGTTACTCCAGGATTTTGTGTCTATCTTCTTATTGACAACTCCCTTCCCACCAATAATTTTGCTATGTATGCCGATGGACTTGTATCTCTCCCTGTTTGTTTCCCTGACTGCTATATTTATGCAGTTTTTCATTTGTACGATTCTATTTGGTTTTCTCTGGGAACTTTATACTTGGGGTATTAATTGATTCCCACGGCTGCTTGCAAAAGGCAATGCTAAGGGATTGAAATATTGATGTAGTGGTTGACTTTGAGTTGAGTTTCAGAGCAGATATACAAAGATTGTAATTAAAACATGTACATAATAGAGTCATACAGCATAGAAACAGGCCCTTCGGTCCAGCTTGCCTACGCCCACCAACATGCCCCATCTACACTAGTCCCACCTGCCCACTCTTGGCCCATCACCCTCTAAACCCGTCTGATCTATGTACCTGTCCAATTGTCTCTTACATTTTATGGTAATACCTGCCTCAACTAACCTCAGGCAGCTCATACCATATACCCATCACCCTTTGTGTGTTTTAAAAAAAAATTACCCCTTTGATTCCTATTAAATCCCCCCTCCCTCACCTTAAATCTATGTCCTCTGGTTCTCAATTCCTCTACTCTGGGTAAAAGACTCTGTGCAATTACTTGGTCTGTTCCCCTCACAATTTTGTACATCTCTGTAAGATCACCCCTCATCCTCTTACTCTCCAAGGAATAAAGTCCTATCCTATTCAGCCTTCCCCTGTGGCTCGAGCCCTCGAGTCCTGGCAAATCTTCCTGGCAAGCCCTTGTAAATCTTCACTGCACCCTGCACCTCTGCACCAAAGGGCAGCACCTTTCCGATAACATGGTGACCAAAACCTGTTGATTTTGCATCTTTAAATGTGTAAGATAAATAAAACTGTCCCAGCAGCAGAGGCAGAACATAAAGCCAGTTAGAACTGTATGGCACAGGAACTGGCCTGTCGGCCCATAATGTCCATGCTTAAACTAATCTCCTCTGCCTGCATGTGATCCACTTCCTTCCATTCCCTGCATATCCATGTATGTATCTAAAAACCTCTCAAACATCACTATCATATGTGCCTCCATCACTATCCCTGGCAGCGTGTTCCAGGCACCCACCATTCTGTGCATATTTAAAAAAAAGTGGGCCTGCACAGCCCCATTTAAATTTCTCCTTCTCAACTTAAAGCTATGCCTTTTAGTATTTGACATCTCCCTCAGGGGAAAAAGGTTCTGACTGTCTACATGATCTATGCCTCTCATCTCTATATCTATAAAAGTATGATCGCACGTACATGTGTGTTTTCCCTCAAAACACCTTGCGCTAAAGCTTAAATTTTTACATATTTTTACTCATATTTTCCCCCTCTACGACCTCATCAGGTTAATTTCAGATTTCAAGCTCTATTACAAAACTTATTCGCGATTAAAGTTTTTAAAAAAAGGCAAAAACCGCTTCTCACAGAGCCTTTTTCCAGCAGCTTCAAATGATGATTTCACAATGCCACTCACAGTGCACCAATCAGAATTGGCTCGTAAGCTGCCTGTGCCACAATGACATCACCATGGGACGTCGCCAACGCTAACCTCAGCAGAAGGAGAGGTTGCCAAAGGCAGGCCCTGTCGGGGGGGGCAACAAGTGCCATTTGGCATGAGCCTCATGCCTGTCTGCTTCAAAGGGATCTTGATTTGGGGTCTCTAAAATTGAGGGGCCTCTGCTTGATCTCGGTTTGGGTCCCTCTAAAATTGCAATTGGCCTGGACCTCAGTTCATCTATGAGAGGACAGAGAGAGAGAGAGAGAGAGAGACTCCTGTATTTTCTGTGGCGAGGTAGAGACCTTCTTCCACATGTATATGGAGTGTGTGAGGTCGCTGCCCCTGTACGAATATCTGAAGGGGCTGCTCCTCAAGTTCTCGTTGCATTTTAGTCCCACGATCCCGGTGTTTCGACAAGGCAGGGAGTGTGGTGGGCCGATCGGAGGGGATCTCCCTGTCGTTTTGCTGCTGGGCTTGGCCAAGATGCCCATTCGCGGGTCCCCCCCCCCCCCCCCAATTGCCTCCATAAATTCCACAATCTTCCTTGCGGGCGGTATGGGAGTGATTGGCTCCAGGGGATGCCTATCTCTGGGGTGAGCGCTGACGCTCCCCCCCCCCCCCACCAGGGTTGGGGAACGTGTCCCGCTTGGTCTAGTAATCTTATAAAGTTCTATCTAGTCTCCCCTCAGTTTTGTAAGCTTCAGAGAGGGCAATCCAAGTTTGTCTCCTTAGAGCTAATTCCCCCTAATGTAGCCGGCATTTTGGCAAAATAAATTTCACTTTAGGTTGGTTTGTGAAAGATTTTCTTATGGTAACCAGCAGTCATTGGTACCTTCATGGCATGGGTAAGAAGGACATCCTTGCAGTGCCTCATTTGGCCAAGTATACTGTCCAACAAGTTACAGTGTATGGACTGAGGAAGCTACCATGAGATTTTATGTTTGCCTTTACAATTAAAACTTTGTTGGTTATGACTAGTTAATGCTCAGTATTATATGATTAGTTCATGCTCAGTAGTATGTAAAGAAAACGACCCTGTTAAAGTTAGGTTTCCCCCCCTCCCCTGCTGGTCTTTCTTTGACAAAGGGTTGTGACTTTTCCCGCCACATCATTCAAGTGGTGCAGGACATTTCTTCTATCT
Organism: Raja brachyura; assembly: GCA_963514005.1. The sequence goes on from OY740787.1 coordinate 59,919,341, forward strand.
TCCTCTGGGATGTAATTATGGATTTTTTTCCCCAAAGTCGAAGGCCACCTTTTCCATTTCCATACCTTTGAATGCTGGGGATATGTACGGATGACGCCTGAATATTGTTTCCTTGTTGGAGTGAGCCAAACAATAGCAGGTTATCCATTAATTTGACAGCTGGAGTCACGGAGATACTGCACTCTCTAGAAGAAGGTGCACACTTTCTCCTCGCACTCATCCTTGTTCTTTGAACTGTCCATCTTGTGCACTTTGTGTCTCACTCAGTGAAGAGATGTCAATTTTGAGTTCCCAAGTTATGATTGCAGACCATCTGAAACATGCTACAACTTGGGCTGTATTTGCTGCGACTGCATGAGGGTCCTGAGATACCAGATCTTGAAGTTCCCTTTTTGTGATATATTTTAATGTGGTGTGGCCATTCCACAACATCTAGCACACAGGATTAATCCAATGGGCAAGAGAGATGATAACTGAGGGCTGCATTGACACATTGGTGGACACATCCACTCACGAGTGCTCTTGCCCACTACCTCCATCCACACTTTCCATGACCCCTCACCCTTTATTTTCCTTGTCCTGGAACTCTTCAGATTAAGTGTTAAAGAAGGAACTGCAGATGCTGGAATATCAAGGGTACACAAAATGCTGGAGAAACTCAGCGGGGGTTTCGGCCCGAAACGTTGCCTATCTCCTTCGCTCCATAGATGCTGCTGCACCCGCTGAGTTTCTCCAGCATTTTGTGTACCCTCTTCAGATTAAGTACTGTTTAAGCCTTGATCCCAACCATTAGAGTCAACCTAGTCTAACATGAGCAGTGTCAAGCATGTGTGTGTGTCATTGTCCCATTAATTCCTCCCTCCCCCCCCCCACCCCAGCCCCATTCCTCCAATCCTTCTTGCAACATGCTGCTCTCATCTCCAACAGGTTTCCAACTTCCATGGTACTGCATTTGGTGCTAATGTTTTGGAATCCTATAATGGAAGAACGAAGCATGATTTGGGTGATCATTTTGTGGAGCACCTGTGTTCTGTGAGGCATGACCCTTAGCTTCCTGTTGCTTGGCCAATCTCTGTGGTCTTCTACATTGTTGGAACAAAGCTCAACATCAGTTGCATCAATTAGGTAGTGAAATTGTAAGGGAGTGGAGCACATGGATAATTTGATTGTTAAATGCGGGTTGTGATGAACTTGACAATTTCTTGTTGGCTCTGTGTAATGGAGGGAAACATTTCTACAGAGGTAGTATAGAGTTAGTGAAGGAGCTGATAAGCACTTCATCTGTAGACTTGTGCAAAATCAGCATGTTTCAGCGAAATTGTGTTTCTTGGGTAATGGAAAATGCTCGGAGCTAAATAAATGTTTAATTCTGTCAGGGACAAAGGGTGGAAACTAGATGCTATTTTTAAGTCTGAGTAGTTTGTGGAATACTGTACTTTGGACATTTGAATGAAGTAGTGTCTCAGGTTAAATATCCTGCCCTTAGGTGGTATAGCGCTTTTAGAAGCAGAGAGTAAAGGCTAAAGTACACTCATTTGATGTGGAGGAGTGTACTGTTGCATACATTCTGTTGGATGAGATTAAATTTATATCATTTTATATCATTTTAAATCTTGTGCAGTGAGTCACAGGAAATGCGACCTCAGGCAGACTTGAATAGCAATGCAGTCATACCCAGTTGAAAGAAACTGTCAGTTTCATTTAGGAATGTTTTCAAAATGGTACTCGTCACTTGGAGATTGTACATTGCTCTCTATGTAAGTAAACACAGAGTTGGAATCTTGGCTGGAAATAAAAGCACATTATTTTCACAGCTCAAGAGGCTACACTGCAGCCCATTGCGTACATGGCACCTTCCATTTTGCCGATTGTTTTTCCATCATTCAATTATATTTCCTTTAGCAATCCAGAGTTCCAGATCTTAAACTACTTTCTATGTAAGAAGAAAAGTATTCCTGTTGATGCTTGGGCACTTTGCAATGGTAATGTTATTGAATGTCAAGGACAGGTGGTTAGATTTTCTCTGGTTGAAAATGGTTATTGCCTGGGATTTTTGCGTTGTGAATGTTACTTGCCATTTATTAGCCCAGGAGGTCTCAGTATTGTTTAGGCACACAAACATGAGCTGTTTCATTTGCTGACGTGCTGCGAGTGGAATTCAATATGATACAATTGACAATGTAATCCTGTAAATGACGGGAGGAAAATCATTGAAGATCAAGGATCTGAAGATAGTCGGAATATCATGGTTTGATTTCAGTGGTTTAAAATTAAATATGCTCCGGCACGCCTTAATCTTAATGGACTATGACAAACATTCTAATTCCATGAATCCATTGTGTAATACAAAATGCCACGTTGTATTTGTGCAGATGATTCATCTTGCTAATATGTATTATTAAGATTCAAGAGAATTTTATTGTCACATATACTAAACTAAGTGGAACTCGTTGGGTCCCTGTCACATGGGAGGCCTGGTCACCCAACGCAATCCGTTCCCCAATGCAAGATTCCATCACTCACCCGTAGCCCCAACTGCGCAGGCATGGCTCATTCCCCTCATCCCCCGGCACTCCATCCCCTTCTCTTCACGCTCCCTCTTCTTTTCCCTCACCTCTCCCTCCCTCTCCTTTCACCTACACTCAGTCACCCCTCCATAACTCCCTCCAAAGCTCCCTCCAAAGCTCCCTCCAAAGCTCCCTCCAAAGCTCCCTCCAAAGCTCCCTCCAAAGCTCCCTCCAAAGCTCCCTCCAAAGCTCCCTCCAAAGCTCCCTCCAAAGCTCCCTCCAAAGCTCCCTCCAAAGCTCCCTCCAAAGCTCCCTCCAAAGCTCCCTCCAAAGCTCCCTCCAAAGCTCCCTCCAAAGCTCCCTCCAAAGCTCCCTCCAAAGCTCCCTCCAAAGCTCCCTCCATAACTCCCTCCATAACTCCCTCCATCCCCCACTCCTCACCTCCCCCACTGCCCTCCTCTCCCTCTATTCCCCACTCCCTACTTCCCCCACTCCCCCTCCTCTCCCTCTATTCCCCCTCCTCCTCCACTCTCCCTCCTCCTCCCTCTTCTTTCCCCTCTCCTACCCTCCCCCAAATTCCTCCCTCACCTCTCCTTTCCTCTACCCTCAGTCACTCCCTCCCTCTATAACTCCTCTCCCCACCCCCCTCCTCTCCCTCTATCCCCCCCCCCCTCCTCCCCCACTCTCCTTCCCCACATTTCCCTCCCTCTCCCACCCTACCCCTTCCTCTCCCTCAATTCCCCCACTCTCCCTCCTCACCTCGCCAGGATCTCGAGGTTGCCGCTCCTCTGAAGGGCGCCCTCAGAGCCAGGTTCAGCGGCCAGGCCTCTGGATCCCCGGCAGGAACGCCGCGCAGGCAGGCGGGCCGCGCCAGTAGGCAGACAGGCATGCGGGCTGCGCAGGCAGAAAGGTGGGCGCAAGCAGGGAGGCAGGCCATGCGGGCAGGTAGGTGGGCCACGCTAGGCAGGAAGGTGGGCGCCGGTAGGCAGGCTGGCCGTGCCGGCAGGTAGGTGGGCGCCAGCAAGGAGGCTGGCCGCGGCCGGTGACTGACAGCGGAGGTTTTTAAACCTTAATAACTCTTAATATATACCACCGATCGGAACAAAACTTGGTGCATTTGCAGCACAGGACAACAGCGAGTAAGGTGGCGAAAAATCGTAGTGCTATCGCATACCATATTTGCGCAAATGTAAAAACAACGCAAACTGGAAGTTAACAAGATGAGAGTTTTAGTTATGTACAGATGTCCCAACACCAGCAAAATTTCCACAATTACAGCAGAGCCTTTATTTATGCTGCACCATGTGCAATCTTCCTCTGCACCTTGTTGGCTCACTCATTCCTACCCACCCAAGCAGCGTCGTAGGTGGCTGCTATTTGTATACATTGGGATTTCAGCAAAGAATTTCACCGTGCTTAGTCGCATGTGACAATAAAGTATTCAATTCCACCTGCCCAGGTACTTTGCCCTGAAACCTCAAATGATGTCATAAGGTCATGTGATGGGAGCACAATTAGGCCCCTCCACCTATTTTCGTATCATCTGCAAACTTAGCCACAAAGCCTTCAATCCCCTCATCCAAATCATTAATGTACAACGTGAAGAGTAGCGGGCTCAGCACCAAGCCGTGTGGAACTCCACTAGTCACTGGCAGCCAACCAGAAAAAGCCCCTTTTATTGCCTCTCTTTGCCTTTGCCCTCCAGCCAACCTGCTATCCATGCAAGTATCTATCCTTTGATACCATGGGCTCTCATCTTCCATAGCAGCCTCACATATGGCACCTTATAAAAGGCTTTTTCAAAATCTAGGTAAACAACATCCACTGGCTCTCCTTTGTCTGTCCTACTATTTATTTCTTCAAAGAATTCCAGCAAATTCATCAGGCAAGATCTCCCCTTCACAAAACCATGCTAACTTCGACCTATTTATCATGAACTTTTAAGTACTCCGTAATCACATTCTTCAAAATGGGCTCTAAAATCTTACCAGCCAAGGAACTCCGACTAACTGGCCTATAGTTCCCATTATTCTGCTATGTTCCCTTCTTGTACAGTGGGTAATATTGGCAATTTTCCAATGGTCTGGAAAAGATGTAACACCGATCTCTATATCTCCTCCCTCACATCCAGCCAGGGACCCCAGCTTTACTTCCATGTGAGAAAGAGGTTCACATGCACCTCCTCTAATCTCATCTACTGTATCCTGCGTTCACTCTGTGGCTTCCTTTATATTGGCGAGACCAAATGTAGACTCGGCGACTGTTTCGCTGAATTCTTGCGCTCAGGCCATCAAAACCTACGGGATCTCCCGGTTGCTAATCATTTTAACTCCTCTTCCTAATCCTATACTGACCTTTATGTCCTGGGCCACCTCCACTGCCAGAGTCGGGCCACGTGCAAACTGGTGAAATAACACCTAATTTTCCACTTGTTATGAATGTGGAATTCTCCAATTATGTTGGAGAAAGGCCCCGACCCAAAACATCACTATCCATGTTCACCAGATATGCTGCCTGACCTGCTGAGTTACTCAAGCACATTGTGTCCACGCAAAACTACTGGACACAAAAACAATAAGGTGATAACATGAGTTGTGAGCAGTAATAGCTATGAATTAGAATATTTAATTTTAAGCTAATGGAGCTTTTTTTGTATTTTTAAAAAACATTTTCAAACTGTTATGTATCAGATCATACGATGTTACATTTATTACAGAATTATAATTATTTCTGTATTACATTTGTTGATTTGAAGACAAATTGCCCGAGTTTGTTAAACGCGTTATCTTGCCTCTGCAATTAATCCAGTGTCCTGTGGACTAACCATTGTCCTACCCCTGACGTGCTTTCTGATAGAATTTGTAGGCCCCAAAATAGTTATCTTCACATACAATGCAAAGAGATTTTAATTTTGTGTAATGACGTGCATTTTGGGATATCAGTCATTATAGTCATCGTGCAATCACTATCTACAATGGTGAAGGCAAACATTATGCCCAATATCCAACACAAGCTTATGGATCATTACAGTGGCTTCCTTTCTACAATAGATAATGGAATTATTCAATGTTGTGTCAATTAACTTTACTTCTTTGACCCAGACTGAGATGGTGTGTCCTTGCTTTTCACCCTACAAGCAATCGTATTCAATGGACAATCTTCATTATTTCATGCTGTCCGCAACCTTCTACAAGAACCTTCCACCCTGGTCTGCTTTCCAAGGCCATGTATACCCAGAGATTTCCGGGTGCACTCTTCTATCTGCACCAACTGCTCCCGCTTATATGACAGCTTACTCATGCAACCATGGACGATACTATTTCCTGAAAGATGAGAAAGGAAAGGTAACTCAAACAATTGTTCCGGTTAAGCATCAAATCACTTACACACCTTCAAATTTAGTGTATTACATTTCCTGGTCATGATGAGGCCTCCTCTGTACTGGATAAATCGCATGCAGATTGAATGACAGAACACTCCATTCAATATGGCAGTGTGGCCCTGAATTTCCACAGCTTGCCACTTTGGTTTTCCATTTCCTTCCACTGTTGCCATCCTAATCTATTCCAGCGAAGCCCAATATAAGATAAAGGAACAGCATCAAGGCAGTCAAGTCAGTTTGTAGCCTTTGGGACTATAGAATTTGCCAGTTTCACATGACCTAGCCTTTCTCATGGGCCGTGGAACCGGGGAGGGGGCGGGGGCTTGGGGGGCTGTAGCCCCCCCACAGTTTTAGCGATGTTTCCCCCGGGAGTTAGCGGCCAGCCCAGCAGATGTACTTTAGTGACCAACACGGGCGGTTCAGTGTCTGTAGGAAGCACCAACCTCACCCATAACACACCAGGAGTGGGGGGTGGGGGTCAGCAACTCACCGGGCACGAGGTCAAGGGGTCGGACTAATGGAGAACGCTGCTGAACAACCAAACTTTCCTGCTCCTATTTATGGAGGAATCAGGAACAAAAAACAGAGAGCTGCCATGTCAAACACTGGCTAACCCTGGATGGATTCCAGGTTAAGTTCTGGTCTCACACCAGGAAGGATGTCAAGAGTTCATAGGGAAGCCAGAATGGGTGAGCAATGAAAGGTCTCAGTCATGCGTAGACTGTCGGGCTCTTTACGTTGCAGGGGAGGGGAGTAGGGGACTGAGAGCATGTTCACAAGCCTGTGGTGGAACAAACAAGAAGTTGTTCCAAGAGACGTACAACATGGACTTCGGGTCATCACACCAGAGGCAACGGCAGATGACAAACTCGGCAGAGAGTGGAGAGACAGTGCTTCAGGCGACTTCCAGAGGGCTGGGCCTAGCACTGAAGGGGAAACTTTGTAAAAGTCTGGGAGGAAGGGCAAGGAAATAGGGGAGATGGACACAAAATGCTGGAGTAACTCAGTAAGGCAGCATCTCTGGAGAAAATGAATGGGTGACGTATTGTTTCGGGTCGGGATCTTCTTCAGAGATGCTGCCTGATCCACTGAGTTACTCAAGCATTTTGTTTCTATTTTCGATATAAACCAGCGTCTGCAGTTCCTTCCTACACAAGGCAAAAGGGGACCTAGGAGGGTGCTCGTTTAAAGAGACGGGCTAGGCTCAATGGGCCAAATGGCCACCATCCATTGCACCCATCGACTCCAGCAGCAATGTTGGTGCCAACCACACCTCCCTGCATGTCAACATCTCCAGCGCAACACAACCCCTCTTGCCCAATACCACCCTCCCGCCCCAACTCCCCACTCTTTCTCCCCCCCCTCCCCCATTGAGATCATACTTCTACAATGCACTAAAACATGATTTTATTACATCAAGTTTCAAAAAGTCCCTACTGTTTCAGCATGCTCTTTTTCTTCTATTCTTATTCAGCCTATGTTTATGCTCCCTTAGACGGAACTCAGGGTCCCTAGACTCCCTTAGACGGAACTATGACAATTGTGTTACCTGGGCAATTTTGACCTTAGCCCTATGACTCATTTCTCTCCATTCCTCCCTAGCTCTGCAACTTGTAATATACTTGTTCAATCACTTTTATATTTTATCACTTTTACATTGAAATGAAAATCATTCATCTGAAAATTAACTCTCTTGCCTCAGATGCTGCCTGATTGTTAAGAATCCACACATTTCTGATTTTATCTTGACCAAATTTATTGATGACAGATTTTGGCTTTTTCATTACAGCTAGAATCATTTAATCTGCATTAAGCAAGCATTGCATAGAATATAAAGCACAGGAATTATTTAGGAGTAATTTGACTGAGCTGGTGTTTATACTTCACCGATCTACCTCTATATTCTATCTACCTCTCCATGGCCATTTTAGCGTATCTTTTTGTCATTTCCTTCAGTATTTTATTTGTCTAGTTTATTTTTGAAATCATTCAAACTATCAGCAATTGGTTCCTTGGTAGCAGGTTCCACATTGTAACTTACTTAATAAAGAGTATGGTTTTAAATTTGCCTGCTTGATTGAACATAACTGTCTTCTGTTGGCTAGGAAGGAATTGCAGACGCTGGTTTACACCGAAGTTAGATATAAAATGCTGGAGTAACTCTGCGGGACAGGCAGCATCTCGGAAGAGAAGGAATGGGTAACGTTTCGGATCGACACCCTTCAGACCCGAGACGTCATCTATTCCTTTTCTCCAGAGATGCTGCCCGTCCCACTAGGTTACTCCGGCATCTTCTGTTAATGGCTGCTAGTTTTGTATTTTCACATGACTGGAGGCATTCATAATTTTAACTATAGTGCCCTCCATAATGTTTAGGACAAAGACCCATCGTTTATTTATTTGCCTCTGTACTCCGCAATTTGAGATTTGTAATAGAAAAAAAATTACGTGGCTGAAGTGCACACTGTCAGATTTTAATGAAGGCCATTTTTATACATTTTGGTTTCACCATGTAGAAATTACAGCAGTGTTGAAACATAGTCCCTCTATTTCAGGACACCATAATGTTTGGGACACAGGAATGTCATGTAAATGAAAGTAATGTTTAGTATTTTGTTGCATATCCTTTGCATGCAATGACTGCTTGAAGTCTGCGATTCATGGACATCACCAGTTGCTGGGTGTCTTCTCTGGTGATGCTCGGCCAGGCCTGTATTGCAGCCATTTTTTGCTTATGCTTGTTTTGGAAACTAGTTCCCTTCAGTTTTCTCTTCTGCATTTTAAAGGCATGCTCAATTGGATTTGGATTGGGTGATCGGCCATTCAAGAATTGAGCATTTTTTAGCTTTGAAAAACTCCTTTGTTGCATTGGCAGTATGTTTGGGATCATTGTCTTGCTGTAGAATGAACTGCCAGCCAATGTGTTTTGAGGCATATGTTTAAACTTGAGCAGATAAGATGCGTCTATACACTTCAGAATCCTTTATGCTACTACCATCAGCAGTTGTATCGTCAATGACGATAAGTGAGCCAGAACCTTCAGGTGCCATATATGCCCAGGCCATAACACCCCCACTACTGTGTTTCAGAGATGAGGTGGTGTGCTTTGGATCTTGGGCAGTTCCTTCTCTTCGCCATATTTTGCTCTTCCCATCACTCTGATATAAGTTAATCTTCGTTTCATCTGTCCACAAGATATTTTCCCAGAATTGTAGTGGCTAACTTGTGGTTTGCATCTTGCAGTGTAGCCTCTGGATTTCTGTTCATGAAGTCTTCTGTGGACAGTGGTCATTGACTCCCGAATTCTTCTGTCATCAGCTGTGGAGGTCTTCTTTGGCCTGCCAGTCCCTTTACGATTAGTAAGCGCACCAGTGCTCTCTTTCTTCTTAATGATGTTCCAAACAGTTGATTTTGGTAAGCCTAATGTTTGGCTGATGTCTTGAACGGTTGTATTTATGTTTCTCAGTCTCATAATGGCTTCTTTGACTTTCATTGGCACAAGTTTGGCCCTCATGTTGATAAGTCAAGTCACGTTTATTTATATAGCACATTTAAAGAACAACTCTCGTTGGCCAAAGTGCTTTACATTGGTGGAGGTACTAACATTATACAACAGTGGTTCATAGATTAAGTACATACATAAATATATACATATAGCCCTCACTCAGTGGACGTCAAGAAAGGCTTGAGAGTAAAGATGAGTTTTAAGTCTCGACTTAAAGGAGTCGATGGAGGGGGCAGTTCTGATGGGAAGAGGGATGCTGTTCCACAGACTAGGAGCTGCAACCGCAAAGGCACGGTCACCCCTGAGCTTATGCCTAGACCGCGGGATGTTCAGTAACCCCAAGTCGACCGATCTAAGGGAGGTGGTGTGGTGGGTAAGCACACTTTTGATGTAGGTGGGGGCAAGCCCATTAAGGGCTTTGTAGACATAAAGGAGGATCTTGAAATTTATTCAGAACCGCACAGGGAGCCAGTGGAGAGAGGCCAGGATCGGGGTGATGTGGTCCCTTTTTCGGGTGCCCGTCATGAGTCTTGCTGCGGCGTTTTGGACCAGTGGCAGGCGGGACAGGGAAGATTGGCTCATGCCAGTGTAGAGGGAGTTGCAGTAAACTAGGCGGGAGGAGATAAATGTGTGGTTGATCTTTTTGAGGTCATCAAACTGGAGGAATTGTTAACTGGATAAGCAACAATAAAAGTTTCCAAAGGTGATGGAAAGACTGGAGGAAAGACTATTTACTGAGAGCTCTCTTATACCAGCATTAAGGAGGCATTTAAATACACCGGAACAATTACAAACAGCTGTGAAGCCAAGTGTCCCAAACATTATGGTGCCCTGAAATGGGGGACTATGTATAAACACAGATGTAATTTCTACATGGAGAAATCAAAATGTATAAACATGGCCTTTATTAAAATCTGACAATGTGCACTTTAACCACATGTGATTTTTTTCCTATTACAAATCTCAAATTGTGGAGTACAGAGGCAAATAAATAAATGAAGGGTCTTTGTCTCAAATTATGGAGAGCACTGTATCTTCATCACATTGCCTATTTTTTTGTTGAATATTTTTGTTTTAAAAAAGAGCATCATCTGGTTCACTTTCCTTTGAGCTGTAATTTCTCTCTTAATACTACCTTACTTACTACCTCTATAAATATTTTCTACATCTTCTCCCAATGCTTCTGTTAGTAAGGCGATTAGGTAAGTGCATGGTACTCTGAGCTATATATTTAATATAACGTCAGTACTTGAACTCCACAAAATAAATCCCAATACCTTCTTACTAGCCAAGGTCCCAGAAGACTGGAGAGTGGCCAGTGTTGTTCCTTTGTTTAAGAAAGGAAGTAGAGTGAACTCGGGGAAATATAGGCCAGTGAGCCTAACATCAGTGGTAAGGAAACTGGGAGAGAAATCTTCAAGATAGGATTTAATCTTATTTGGAAGAGAATGGGCTAATTAGGGACAGCCAGCATGGCTTTGTACATGGAAGGTCATGTATCACTAACTTGGCCAATAGTTTCCTGGATTCTGGTCACCTACTTTGTGGGCTGAATAGTTCCTGTGCTGTACTCTTCCACCCTTGCACTTTAATTTATCTCTACTGCTGTTCAACAATCTGTACACCAGGATTCTGTTACCATCTTTGGTTCAATTTGATTTAAAAGATAGGTGGTATTCCTGCATTCCTTACCAAAGAACATAACTCAAATGATTCATATTATCAAATTAATATGTTCTTTACTGCCCACATTAAATGTTTCATGCCATGTTGTATGATGTCATCATTATTGTCAGTGTTAATTATAATATCTTGTCATTTATCAATTTTGACATTGAGTTACTTGATTCCATATCCAAAGCATTAATATGTAACAGTGATACTCGGAGCATTGTCAGACTACTTGAAGAAAAAAATGTATTCTTTTCCCTTTTGGTTTTTCTAGCTAATTTGTTTGCTTCCAATTAATTACTCTGGACTCTTACATCTCATTACTAATTCTCAGTCCATCACTTTTATTTTGTATGTCCATTTTTTTTGTGAATCTATATAATATTCTGGTCATTATTTTATCAGATGTTCTGTCCTCAAGTCAGTTAACTCAGAACCAGAGCAGGTACAACATCCTTCTTCATACGTGATATCTCGGGTAAATGAACAATTTTATGTGCACCCAAAGAGCCTCTCTTGTCCTGAGCCTTTTGTCTTATCCATGGTAGTGAAACTCCCTATTTTCGTGCATGTATTCTGGAATGGTAGCAAATTAGAATATAATTGCAAACAATAAATTCAAGAGTGGAAGATGAGTCTCATGCAAATTACACACAGACTAGACTTTTCTCCCCCCCCCCTCCCCCCACACAATTGAGTCCATCTACATTTCACGCTGCCCCAAAAGCGGCCATCATAATTAAAGGCTTGTTCTACCCCGGTCATTCCTCCTTTTCCTCGCTCCCATCTGGCAGAAGGTACGGAACCGCCACTCAGGAACAGCTTGTTCCCCTCCGTTATCGGGCTTCTGAATCGTCTTTAGTTTAGAGATCAAGCGCGGAAACAGGCCCTTCGGCCCACTGAGTCCGCTGTGATCAGCGATCCCTGCACATACACTATGCACACTAGGGACAATTTACACATACACCAAGCCAATTAACCTACATACCTGTACGTCTTTGCAGTGTGGGAGGAAATCCACACGGTCACCGGGAGAACATACAAACTCCGCACAGACAGCACCCATAGTCGGTGTAGGAGCCATTTAGATTTAGGCTGGCTACTGTTGGCATATTATATTGAACACTTGGGGGCGGGTTCTTGATTCTTAGTAGGACGTTATGTATAGCGTAGTGATCAGATCGGTCACAGGAGGCGAAGAGTACACAGTTCTTATCAGAGGGGAAAGGACAGCAAATAATAAGAACGGAATGCTACAATTTGTATAAGAATAAAGAGGATCTGGTATGTACATCTTTTTGTCTAAAACTACATCAATAAAGAACCAATTAAGCTGGAAATCATATGAGTGGAAGATCCGTTCATTTGTCTGCATAAGATCAGTCCGACATTCCCCTGTAGTAATGGCAATGGAAAGTTGGACATTAAAAAAGTTAGAAATTGCCATTACAGTCGGGATCGAACCCGGGTCTCTGGCACTGCTAGCATTGTAAGCCAGCAACTCTACCTCTGCGCCACCGTGCCGCTACTGTGTATTTCAATTCTCCTCTACCCCATTGAGCCACCTTATTGAACTGTTGCGCTACAATGCTGAGAACTATATTCTGTACTCTATATCTTCCCCTTTGCTGTATCTATTGCACTCAAGTTTGACCTGATTGTATTTATGTATGGCATATTTGATCTGTTTGGATAGCGTGCAAAACAAAGCTTTTCACAGTACCTTGGTACACGTGAAAATAATAAACCTGATCCTAAATTAGAAGTTTATTGAGGAATAAATACTGCTATCCCATGATAGATAAAGCTTAGAGCTAATTTCACAGAAAGCATTTCAAACACATGTTCAGCTTGTTTGTGGGCTACAATTAATCCAGCAATCCAGGCTTGGCAATCGCTTCGCCCAACACCTCCACTCAGTTCACAATAACCAACCTGATCTCCCGGTGGCTCAGCACTTCAACTTACCCCTCTCATTCCGAATCCGACCTTTCTGTCCTGGGCTTTCTCCATGGCCAGAGTGAGTCCCACCGCAAATTGGAGGAACAGCACCTCGTATTTCGCTTTGGTAGTTTACACCCCAGCAGTATGAACATTGACTTCTCCAATTTCAGGTAGTCCTTGTTTTCTCCCTCCTTCCCCTTCCCAGCTCTCCTACAGCCGACCCCCACTTCTCCACCTCTTCCTTTCTTTTTCCCGCCCCCACCCGAAATCAGTTTGAAGAATGGTCCCGACCCGAAACGTCGCCTAATTCCTTCGCTCCATAGATGCTGCCTCACCCACTGAGTTTCCAGCTTTTTTGTCTACCTTCGATTTTTCCAGCATCTGTAGTTCGTTCTTAAACAGCAATTTGTACTGATACTGCACCGTGGTGGTCACATTTGAAGTTATGCTTTGTAGCTTTTATTGAATACTTGACAGTCTGAAAAAGTATATATTTATATAGCACACTCCAGTTGTAAATTGGTGGTACACAAAATGCTGGAGAAACTCAGCGGGTGCAGCAGCATCTATGGAACGAAGGAGATAGGCAACGTTTCAGGCCGAAACCCTTCTTCAGACCAGTTGTAAATTGGCAGTGGCTTCTCTTCAACCAAGTGTGCAAGTCTTGAATAATTTAGAAAATCCTCCTATACAGTAATATTGCCACTTTATGATGTTGTTGAGCAGAACTTGAAGTATAAATGCAAGATATTAGTTTGAAATAACATCACTTATTGAAAAGCTGAAAGTGCTATCCATTTAGAACTCTTGGTTCTCAGTTATGTATCCAAAGAATTTCATCAAATTCTTGGGAGTGTCGACCGTGCAGCAGATAGAGTTGTTGACTCCTTGCAGGTCCAGCGACTTTGATCCAATGCTGACTTTTGTGCTGTCTCTGTGAGATTTGCACTTTCTCACTGTGACCGCATGATTTTCTCTAGGTGCCCCAGCTTCCTCCCACATTCTAAGGATTTGCCCCTAATGTGTAGGTGAGTGGTAGAATCTGGAGTGGGATTGAGCATTGGTAGAATAACAAGATCCCTGCAAATGGTATTTGATGGTTGGTGTCGGCTCTGAGACAAAGGACCCGTGTCTGTGCTCAATTGAATATTCTTGTCATTTGAATTTTATTTTGGCTCAATTTATATTTGAAACATTCTGCAACGTGTACTTATTTTAGTTAATCTTTTCACTAGGTTATATATTCACAAAGGGCAAGATGCAACAATTACTGCTTTTAGAATAACAAAATCCCTTGACGTATTTGGCTAAGAAATCACCTAATGTTGATTTGATAATTTATAGTTTTAAATAATTTTCACTTCTCAATTATTTTATTACCTAGGCGTAAATACTACCTTTGTGACCATCCTACAGTCCAAATGAGAGCAGACAATTCAGTTGTGATCGGTGGGATGTACACTAAACCACACTAAGACGAGAGCTTCTTGAATCGTGGTGAGTTTCCAGATTGCAAATAACTGATCGATATTTTAATATTTCATATCTGGGTAATGTTATTTGAAATTAAAATGTTATTTGTTCAATCAGAATTTGGGATTTTAAAATGTTTTAATGTCTTAATGAGTTCAAAAGCTAAGTTTTCACATTGGACTGAAATGATTTGTGTTGTAAAGCACAAGGTTTCTCAAATGTTAATCGTAAGCTTTGTGAGTTTTCTTCATGTGATAATGACAAAAGTGTTTCTAATTTTTATTTTGAATATTGTGGAGTGTTGTAAAATCGTTAAATGATTTATGCACTTTTTCCTTTTTATGGCTTCATTATACATCATGCTTTTTTTTGTGACCCAGGGTTGATTTTATTCTACCTCACAATCATCTTTTATAATGTAAACAAGTTCATCACTCAGCCAAAAATACAAAGTGCTGGAGGAAATCAGCGGTTCGGGCAAAATCAGGGAAGGATGGGATAGGTGACATTTCAGTTCTTCTTCAGACTGATGGGTCTGAAGAAGAGTCCCAACCCAACATTGCTGGTCCATTCTCTCCACTCTCACATTGAGTTCCTCCAACATTCCAGCATCTGCAGTCTCTTGTATCTCCTCACAGTCTTTGGTTACAACTTTGTCACTTTTGTATAATTCTGTAAAATGTATCCATATCCTTTTCTAGGTTAGGAGCTTACATTTACATATGAGTATATGGTGGCCTATTTACGGATTGCCAGGCAAATGTTGATTGTGCTTATATCATCATAACAAGCTGGAAAATAATTTCAATATATCAGTCTGGCATCTTTCTGAAAACCTAATTGGTTTACTAATGTTATTCAGGCCAAGAAACGTGCCTCCTTGCCTAGCCATATTTCAATTCCATGCTGTACTTTGGATTCTCTCAGGCCAATTAGTATAGGCAATTCATTTTTATCCTGGTATATCCCACCAGCCCCAAAACTGGTGGGATATAAGAGAAAATGATTAATAACCTTAATTATTTACCCAATTGGGTAATGGACGACCAAACTAAGCTTTCATTATGTACATGTTCTATTTTTGGTGTTATAATAACCTAGATTGTGTTGGGAAATGCTGGTAATTGCATACAGAATGTGCTCCCAAATACTGGATACACTCTCAAGTAGTTGAGCACTGGATCATGTAATTATGATAGTTAACTTGCACGAAAACCCCCCCCATAAAATACAGGAGTAGCTCAGCGTGTTTGGTAACATCACAAAAGGATCTGGATAGGTGGCGTTTCGGGTCTGGACTTCTTAGCACTGAAGAAGGAACTTGACCCAAAACATCACCTATCCATGAACTCCAGAGATGCTGCCTGACCCACTGAGTTACTCCAGCACTTTGTGCTCTATTTGGAAGCCAGCAGTTCCTTGTTTCACCTGTCCAGCCAGCACTAAGGTTGAGGAACCCATATACATAACCTGTGCCTGGTTATGGTGACATCAGGCACAGGATCAACAACGGCATTTATTTATAAGCAAAGGACAAACATAAGTTTTGGATAATTTATATTGTTGTTTGAATTAAGTCATTTTAGTTAAATGCATTCAATTGTTTTTAAATGTACTGAACTTGGGTTTTTTCGGTTTTGGAATCATAGTCATACAGCGTGGAAACTGACCTTTCAGCCCAATTCAGCCAAGATGCCCCATCAAAGCTGGATCCATTTGTCACAATTGGCCCTTTAAATATTTCCTATCCACGTATCTCTCTAAACGAATTTTAAATATTGTTATTGTGATTGGCCTAACTACTTCCCTTGGCAGTTCCATAAACCCACCAGCTTCTGTGGAAAAATTTGCCCTGGTTTTTCGACAGTTTCTGTTAAATCTTTCCCCTCTCACCTTAAACCTTTGGCACAAAATCCTTGATTCCCGTCCCCTGAGGAAAAAGTGCCATCATGTATCCATGCCTCTCATGATGTTATACACATTTACAAGATCACCATTCAGCCTCCTGTGCTCCAAGGAATAATGCCCTGGCCTGACCAACCTCTCCCTAAACCTCAGGTCCTCGAGTCCTGGTAACATCCTCGGAAATCTTCTCTGTACTCTTTCCATCTTAATGGCATCTTTCCTGTAGCAGAATGACCAAAACTGAACACATTACTCAAAATGTGGTCTTGTCAACATTTTCTATGACTGTAACATAACATCCCAACTTCTATATGTGAGAAGGAACTGCAGATGCTGGTTTAATCACAAAATGCGAGAGTAACTCAAAGGAGGAGAACTTCTTCAATGTCCCACGGAGTTATCCCAACTTCTAAACTGAGGTTTCTGATTGATTAAGGCCTGTGTTCAGATGGTCTTTATCACCATCCTATCATCCTGTGAACTTTCAGGAAACTATGTACTTGTATTCCTAGATCACCTTTGCTCTACAACACTCTTCAGGGCCATACTAATATTGGTGAATATTCTGCCCTGGTTTGACTTCCCAAAATGTAACACCTCACACTTACCTGAATTCGCCGCTTTTATTTCTTTATTTTTTTTATTGTCTGATTTTAATAATTTTTTTATATATTTGAAAATCTGACACTTTTTCAACTACTTTGACTACTGGCTAAACCAGCAGGCATTACTTAACAAATGTCGAAGTTACATTCAACAGTTACATAGGTGCAGCAGAGCCTCCTAATATACCTGATGCTTTTAATGTGTGCAAGGCTCTGCCATTGTACAGGATCTTGATGTAGAAATCGGGTGACTTCTGCCAGGAAATCGACACTGGAGGATTGTAAAATATATTCTCATGTAGGCCATCATCAGCTGCCATGGCCTTACTGTTCAGATGGTATTTGTTGGAAGTATCAACTCACATTTTGTACTAACTAGACTAAGTGGGACCCGTTGGGTCCCTGTCACACGGGAGGCCTGGACCCCCAATGCAACCCGTTCCCCAATGCAATATTGCACCACTTACCCGTTCCCCCAGTGCAACACGTCCCCCCCAACGAGTCGGTGTTCGTCACGGTGGGCACCATGCGTTTCGGTGAGCTGGTGGAGAAGATGTCCTCTGGGAAGGCCGTGAGGGTGAGTTACCGCAACGGCGGTGGCTGAGGAGATGGACCCGGGGCGACGGGTAGATGGGACCGCCATTGCCGCAGAGGGCGGGCGGGGGACGGGTGAGTGATGAGGGAGAGAGATGGGGACCAGAGCCTCCACTGGGCCTCCACTGACCCCCCCAGCCCCCCCCCCCCTCCCCTGTGGCTGGTGGTGGGGGAGACGATGGACAAGTTACTGTGAGGAGAGAGGAGTTTGTGAGTGAGGCGGGACAGGCTGCCGCCAGTGGGGCAAGAAGAGGCGTCGCCATCCCGGCTGTGGCATTGACTGACGGGAGAAGAGACCAATCTGCGTGGCGCTGACTGAAGGAATCTGCGCTCTCGCGGTTGTAAGATTTCTGAACGTCGTTAACTTTTCCAATATACCACCGATCGGAAACAAACGTGTTGCACTCACAGCACAGGAGAACGGCGAGTAACCTGGCGAAAAATTGTAGCATTATCGTGTACCGTTTTTGCGCAAATAGAAATACCCCGCAAACCGGAAGAGCACGAGATCAGAGTTTTAGTTATGTATAGAAGATAGAAGATAGAAGATAGAAGACATAGATAGATGTGGAAGTTTTGACTGAGTGTCGATCGGTAGCATAATATAGAGAGAGAGAGAGAGAGAGAGCACTGGATGGGAGTGCTTCATCATAGATGTGATTGGTATTCAATAATATTTTTCAAGGATGTTTGTACCTCAAAATCATCTTAAATATAGGGTATATGCTATTAAGTATATTGCAGAACACCAGCCAGCAATAAAAGTACACAATTGTGTTTTGTTGCTTTGTTTTTGGTTGCACTGTTCTTCTGTTATGGAACTCAACGATCGATTAAAGGTCAACCGGTTAAAATATCATGTTACTGAACCCTCCTGAGCCATCTTTGACTAAATATAAAGCCATATGTGTATTTTTATAAACTGGAGAGATTTCAGCACAGAACGTTAAAAATGTAATATCTCCACTTTCAAGTAGTATGGTGTTAATTTTTTCACGGATTGTTACTCAAATGTACAAGAGGTAGTAGAGATAAAATCGTTAGGAATTAAATTAATTCCCTGATTCAACCAGTTTATATCTCAAAAATATCAATTTTTAGGACACCAAAAATGTGACGTGCTTTGACACAATGAAATAACGAGGCAATTTCTGCATTAATTTCATTATAATTCAAAACATTTTCAAATTTGTTGCTTTGCAGAGATGCATGTTTCACAGTAATAAGCAAAACTTTTGATGAATTTGGCATTGTGCACTGAATGGCCATATTTCCAAGAGCGTTACGGTGGTTACTCTTGATGTCTACCCTATTTTGGAGTAACCACCATTACACCACAATGGTAAATTAAGACCAAAGAACTTCCCAAGGAGATTGAAATTTTTCTTGTTTGAAGAACTCAATAGATAATGAAATTATGAGAAGAAAGTAACCTTAATATCGAGATTCTGTAAAAGCTGCTGCATACCAAAATTAGTGAATATTTTTGGTGTCCACCATCACACACGTTTTTCGGCAGCTATATTTCCATCAAATTATGTACCTGCAGTCTCTTGTAATGTATGGACAATTACTTCTATAAAGTTTATTCAAAACATGAGAAAGAAATTACAAAAAAATAAATACTGGAAGTAACGGGAGCTACTTTCATTTTGGTGTCCACCTTTGGACACTGTGTAACGCACGTTTCAGTAGATAACAGGAATATTGCTAATTTGGTCACATACTCCATGTTTATAGCAAGTGTAAAAAAACCACATAGGAACTGTTCATTAATTAAATTTTCTCAAACCTCATGAACTATCTCTCCCTGTCATGTACTGCCACTGTGAGGGTTTTTGATTAATCTGAATCGTGTTGAAATAATTTATTTGTGAACTTCAGTTTTATATATGGTGCCACACTTTTTGTACCCAGTATTGCAAAAACACATATATGCTTTATGTAGGCATACAAGAACAAGCTTGATTCTGGGAAATGAGTGAAATTACACATGTTGCAAAATTTGTAAAGGCAGCCTTGAGAACAGAACAGTTTTTTAGGGATTATTTATAGATATGTCTGAAGTCGAACACCAAATCATGAAAAACAGAGGAAATTGGCAATCCTTTTTGAAATGTAACTTCATAATTTGATTGAAATAAGAAGGGTGCATATGTGTTTATATTTTTGCTAGTTTGATTAAATTTATCAAGGTTTTCAAAGCACTTTAGCAAATAGGTTTCCTGTCAATTTTTTTTGAACACTTCAGTCAGAATAGCGTAAATGGAGTTTGTGGTCTTAACAGATAGGTATTCATGAATCTCGAGTTCCACCCTATGCGTTGATCAGAGATTATGTATCATTTTACTTACAGATGGTAAGCTAATGAAAAATATCTCTTGAGCTACACATACAACCTCAATGTAAACACAATGATTACCTAAAACTTTATCCCTTGCATACAGTATTTAAACTGCAATCAAGTTAACAAATTAACTGGAGCATTAAATTTTGTATTGTGTATTTCTATTGGTATACCGCGTCATTTCTCGAAGTATATTATTCTTCACAACTATATCTGGATAGAAAACGTGCATTTGGCACTCCCGATAGCAGATCCTCTTGTGGGACTAGCATGCAAAGTGTTGCCTGTCTTTGACGCCATCTCTGCCTGATTGGCAATAGGTTGTTGATTTAATTGGATGCATGGTATAACGAGCTTTAAGTCATCAGTGATATGTAAAATGTAGTATTAAATTGTAAATTAAAACAATTGCAGTAAAAATGTTTTACAATTATGGAATCTGTACTGAGCTATTCAGTGCGTTCAGAATAGGATGGGGATTATTTGAGAAAACTCAACGTTTTAATCCCTAGAAATGTGACACGAAATTCAACTTTCATTTGAAGCATTCCAGATGATTTGTATAATGTAAACACTCTTATGAAACTCAGCAGTTAGAATCGACTGCAAAAAAAATCTGGCAATGATTTCAAGGAAATAAGAGTAATACAGGATGCTGATGGATGAGAAACTACCATTTTGTTTCATTGTCTAATCATGTTACTGGATGCATGAAAAATATCCCAAACTTTATTGAAATGCACAAGTGGACTATTTCATTAAAATGTTGGTGTATTTGTATATTAGTGTGGTGCTTCAGTGAAACCTTCAGCAAAAATCATATTGAAACTGAGACAGCACTTGTGGTCATTTAAAAGGATAAGTGATTTTAGTTTTTTGTCAGATTTCTCAGTCCAATCCTGAGGTATTGATTTGCTTGGGGTATGGTCCATAGTTGCTGTCAGATTCATAGGCCATGATTCATGGTGTTCAAGGCCGTTGAACTTGAGCTTACTCTCACAGCTGCCTCCTCTGTTGAGCTCTGACTACTCGGTACACATCAGAGTCAGGCCTTGGAACTTCCTGGTGGATCTGGCTCAGCTGTTTGCAAGATAAACATGTTGAACAATTGAAGCCAGTTTTAACAAGTTTAATGAGGTAACATTTTATAAGTAGCAACTAAAGACAAGGAAACAGAGGAAGTTTTTTTTTAACATTTGATGAAATACCATTTGAAAAAAATTAAGGAGAGAGGAAAGTCCTTAAAATGAAGTAAAATGTTATAATTATAAAACATGTCAAATATAATCAGAATGGTGAAAAAAACCTCACCCCCCACCCCCCCAAATCTGTATCTCTAGTTTTAACGACAATGCCTTCCATAATGTTTGGGACAAAGACCCATCATTTATTTATTTGCCTTTGTACTCCACAATTTGAGACTCGTAATGGAAAAAATCACATGTGGTTAAAGTGCACATTGTCATATTTTATTAAAGGGTATTTTTATACATTTTGGTTTCACGATGTCAAAATTACAGCAGTGTTCATATATAGTCCCCCCATTTCAGGGCACTGTAATGTTTGGGACACAGCAAAGTCATGTGAATGAAAGTAGTCATGTTTAGTATTTTGTTGCATATCCTTTGCATGCAATGACTGCTTGAAGTCTGTGATTCATGGACATCACCAGTTGCTGGGTGTCTTATCTGGTGATGCTCTGCCAGGCCTGTATTACAGCTATCTTTAACTTATGCTTGTTTTGGGGACTAGTCCCCTTCAGTTTTTTCTTCAGCATATAAAAGGCATGCTCAATTGGGTTCAGATCAGGTAATTGGCCATTTTTGAGCTTTGAAAAACTCTGTTGTTGCTTTAGCAGTATGTTTGGGATCGTCGGCTTGCTGTAGAATAAACCACCGGCCAATGTGTTTTAAGTCACTTGCTTGAACTTGAGCAGATAGGATGTGTCTTTACACATCAGAACACATTATGCTACTACCATCAGCAGTTGTATCATCAATGAAGATAAGTGAGCCAGTACCTTCAGCAGCCATACATGCCCAGGCCATAACACCCCCACCACGGTGTTTCACAGATGAGGTGGTATGCTTTGGATCTTGGGCAGTTCCTTCTCTCCTCCATACTTTGCTGTTGCCATCACTCTGATATGGTAATCTTCGTCTCATCTGTACACAAGACCTTTTTCCAGAACTATGGTTGCTCTTTTAAGTATTTCTTGGCAAACTGTAACCTGGCCATCCTATTTTTGTGGCTAACCAGTGGTTTGCATCTCGAAGGTAGCCTCTGTATTTCAGAACATCAGGTCTTCTGTGCACAGTGGTCATTGACAAATCCACACCTGACTCCTGAAGAGTGTTTCCGATCTGTCGGACAGGTGTTTGAGGATTTTTCTTTATTATAGAGAGAATTCTTCTGTCATCAGCTGTGGAGGTCTTCCTTGGCCTGCCTGTCCCTTTGCGATGAATAAGCTCACCAGTGCTCTTTCTTCTTAATAATGTTCCAAACAGTTGATTTTGGTAAGTCTAAGGTTTGGCTGATGTCTCTAAAAGTTTTATTCTTGTTTCCCAGTCTCATAATGGCTACTTTGACTTTCAATGGCACAACTTTGGTCCTCATGTTGATGAACAGCAATAAAAGTTTCCAAAGGTTATGGATTACATTTTTTACATAT
This sequence comes from Raja brachyura, assembly GCA_963514005.1. The sequence continues at coordinate 59,941,945 of OY740787.1, forward strand.
TTACAACTGAAAGATTATGTTAAATCACATACCCAAGAATATAGAACTAGAGAGCCAGAGATTCTAGATGAATGTTTGAATAAACACCCCAACACAGTCAAATTAATATCTTACATTTAAAATATTCTTTTAGATAGTGAGAATCCGTCGACGGAATTACATAGACAAGCATGGGAAAATGAATTGGTTCAACCCATAACGAAAGATATTTGGGATGAAAGTTTACAACATATACATCAATGTTCGTTAAACGCCAGACATTCTTTAATACAATTTAAAATATTACATATATTGCATTATTCTAAAACAAAATTAAATAGAATTTTTCCTAATATTTCTCCTATCTGCGATAAATGTCAATATTCTGAGGCTAATTTAAACCATACCTTTTGTAAGTTGCATAAAAATTAAAACATTTTGGGTGGATATTTTTAAAATTATTTCCGTAGTGGTTAATACTCAACTGAAGCTCAATCCTAAATTAATAATACTGGGCATATCTGCACAATATCTAAAACTTACAATAAACCAAAGAAATGTCCTTGATTTTAGTATAATAACTGGGAAAAAATTAATATTAAAATGTTGGAAAAACCCCGCATCCCCCACAATCAAAATGTGGATTATGGAGATGTCAGAGACCTTAAATCTGGAAAAATTTAGATTTGTCTTAATTGACAAACCAGAATTATTTACTAGAATATGGTCTCCGTTCATAGATTATTTAAAGGGGTAGAATGGGCCGGCGCTGATACCTGACGGAAGCTTGAACCGAGGACTAGATGAATAGTTATGTTTTCTTACCTACGGACCTATCTCCTAAATTGTATTATGGATAGATTATTCTATTTTTCTAATTTTCTTTTCTTTTTCTTTATTTTTTCTATCTATTAAAAAAAAATAATAATAATTAGAGTCAATGTTAATATGTAACCGATAAATGAAGACCCCAGCTCCATTGGTAGTGGAGTCCCTGGAATCCTGGATATTTAATATGTAACCGTTTAACAAAATTTGTAGTGGTTCGGACTATGATATGTACATGCCTCTAATAAAATTTAACTTAAAAAAATATATATATTAAAAAATAATAATAATAAAGTTTCCAAAGGTGATGGAAAGACTGGAGGAAATACTATTTACTGAGAGCTCTCTTATACCTGCATTAGGGCGGCATTTAAACACACCTGAGCAAATTACAAACAGCTGTGAAGCCATGTGTCCCAAACATTATGGTGCCCTGAAATGGGGGGACTATGTATAAACACAGCTGTAATTTCTACATGGTGAAACCAGTAAGTATAAAAATACCTTTTAAATAAAATCTGACAATGTGCACTTTTAACCACACGTGATTTTTTTCTATTACAAATCTCAAATTGTGAAGTTCAGAGGCAAATAAATAAATGATGGGTCTTTGTCCCAAAAATTATGGACGGCACTGTATGACTGCATTTGTCATTCATTGTCAACTCTGGCATGTCTGATGCTTCCCCATTTTATAATTGCAAGTTTATTCTGTAGCTCTTGTAATATTTCCTTATAATAGACTACCACCTTGAAATAGCTCGAATTTGTTTACTGTTCCTACCTTTTGTAAAATTATCATTAGCATAGGGGCACCTCAAGGCTGTGTGCTCGAGTCTCCTGCTCGACTTGCTCTATACCCATGACTGTATAGTCAGACACTGTTCTAATCCTGTCTTTAAATTTGCTGTTGACATCACTATTTTTGGATGAATTATGGGTGATGATGAGTCAGAGTCAGAGTCAGAAGGGAAATTGATCGCCTGATTGAATGGAGCCAGAACAACAATCTTGCTTCAACTTCAGTAAAACCAAGGAGCTGATTGTTGAATTTAGAAAAGGAAGGCTGCGGATCTACAAGCATGTCTTCATCTGGTCAGTGGTGGAGTCAACAAGTTCCTGTGTGTGCATATCTCTGAAGGTCTGTCCTGGACCCAGTACATTTTTAGTTTAGTTTGTAGTCGCATGTACTGAGGTACAGCAAAAAGCTTTTTTGCTGCGTGTTGGCCAGTCAGCGGAAACAATATACAAGATTACAATCAAGCTGTCCACAGTGTACAGATAAAGGATAATGGGAATGATGTTTACTCGAAGATAAAGTCTTGTTAACGATAGGTGCATAGTCTTGAACTTCTACAGGTGTATAGCTGGGACGTGCGGTCAGGGGAGGCAGGGCCTCACCTGTTATACTCCAATGAAAATAGGAGTAAAGAAAAGTAAAGAAAAATAATAATAAAATAAAATAAATATAAAGATTCCAATCATTTTGATAATCAAAATTGCAAAATTTGCAGAGCTCCGCAAATACAGGGAGAGACGAGAGGTGAGGCAGCGACGAGCCTCCCCTCCCCTCTGATTGTGCAACCCCTCAGAAACTGGATGGAGCGCGGGCAATAAGCGTGTGCCTGTTGCTATCTCTCTGTATGTCACCAATGTAATGTTTGTAGACACCTTCTTTACATATCCTCACCTTCCATAGTCCAGGTAACTTATTTCATGTATAAAGATATTTAGGCTTGCTGGTCTCATCATAAAACTGCAAGGAAAAAGCACCAGGGGAGGCAGCTATCACATCTGCCTCACTGAGGGAGATGTCTTAAACCTAGTGGAGGGAGAGCGAGCGTCAATTACGTAAACTAGCTCTAGCAAACAATTTCCAGTGGCTGCAAAAATGGAAAACTCTATTGAGAAGGAGAGACTTTTAAAAATAAATGAAAATAAAGAGGACTTCTGCAACAAAGGCACTGACATCTTTGTCCAGAAGAATAGGCAAATGGACTTTATTTACAAGTAAAGGTAACACCGTGCAATATTTATATTCATTTGTGTTGAATGAGTATGAATAATGGAACCGCATTTGCCCATAAAACGTGAATCGAATGCGCAACTTACCTCTATGCATGTGTTGTAAAGAATGCTGTTATGAAACATACGGTCGCCTAACCAATACTCATTGTGCATCCTGCCAATTGAATGGTGAATTTAAGCTACCTCTATCGGGTTCATATGTGTGTAAATCTGGCTGATACTAGCCAGTGCCACCACAGCCATTGACCTCACTGCATGTCACTGGTGTATAGTAGAGGGCAAATTGACTGGTTGCATTGCGGCCTGGTTTGCCAACTTGAACATCCAGGAATGTAGGAGATTACAAAAAGTGGTGGTCACAGCCTGGTCAATCCGCTGGAGGCACTAGAATATTCATCTATAGCATTGTGGGTTATTTTCTATGTTCTTACAATGTCTCCCAGAATCGTTATTTTCCTTGCTCACTTTCCACTCAGCTACTTTCTCTTCCCTTTCCCTTCCCATTAGTTTCCTTTCCGTTCAATGTACCCAGTACTCTTTTGTTCCCCTCCTTAAGCTATTTTCTCTGAAAATAGTTTAAGGAGTACCATTATAGTACCATTATAATCCACAATACTGACCTTATCATTGTGGAAGTTCAAGTAAAATGTTTGGAGACACGAAAATCCCGAACTGAAACGGCACCAATCCATTTTCTCCATAGATGCTGCCTAACCCGCTGAGTTGCTCCGGCACTTGTGTTTTGCTTGAGTAAAGCGTTTGTTATTTATTCAAATATATTCCATATTTTGATAATCTTTATTTTACATTTTAATAATATTTGCATCATGGATAATGCATCAAATATTGATCAATAAGTACCTCTGCTTTAAAAGGGCATCAATTATACTGGTGCCCAAGAAAAGCAAGGTGATGTGCCTCAATGACTATCGACCAGTGGCACTAACGTCTGTGGTGATGAAGTGCTTTGAGAGGTTGATCATGGCGCAAATCAACTCCTACCTCGACAAAAATGTGGACCCACTGCAGTTCGCTTACCACCACAACAGATCAACGGTGGATGCGATCTCGCTGGCTCTCCACTCCGCTCTGGACCACTTGGACAACAAAAACATAAGTCAGGCTGTTATTCGTTGATTACAGCTCGGCATTTGGTACAGTCATCCCCTCCAAGCTGGTTACCAAACGCGCAGAACTGGGTCTCTGCGCATCCCTCTGCAATTGGATCCTCGACTTCCTCATTCACAGACCAGTCTGTTCGTATTGGTGGAAATGTGTCAGCCTCGATAACAATCATCATCGGAGCACCTACAAGGCTGTGTGCTCAGCCCCCTGCTGTACTTACTCTACACTCATGACTGCGTAGCCGGTCATAGCGCGAACTCCATCATCAAGTTTGCTGACGACACCACTGTTGTGGGACGTATCACTGATGGGGATGAGTCGGAGTATAGAAGAGAGATCGAGCGACTGTCCGTATGGTGCCACCACAATAACCTGGCCCTCAACACCAGCAAAACCAAGGAACTGATTGTAGACTTTGGACGGAGTAGGATGGGAACCCACAGTCCTGTTTATATCAACAGATCGATGGTTGAAAGGGTCAAGAGCTTCAAATTCATAGGCGTGCATTTCTGTGAAGATCTTTCCTGGTCCGAGAACACTGATGCAATTATTAAGAAAGCACATCAGCGCCTCTACTTCCTGAGAAGATTACGGAGAGTCAGTTTGTCAAGGAGGACTCTCTCTAACTTCTACAGGTGCACAGTAGAGAGCATGCTGACCAGTTGCATTGTGGCTTAGTTCGGCAACTTGAGCACCCTGGAGTGGAAAAGACTATAAAAAGTAGTAAACACTGCCCAGTCCATCATCGGCTCTGACCTCCCTTCCATCGAGGGGATCTATCGCAGTCGCTGCCTGAAAAAGGCTGGCAGTATCATCAAGGACCCACACCATCCTGGCCACACACTCATTTCCCCACTACCTTCAGGTAGAAGGTACAGGAGCCTGAAAACGGCAACAACCACGTTCAAGAATAGCTACTTCCCCACAGCCATCAGGCTATTCAACTTGGCTCGGTCAAAACTCTGAACATTAATAGCCCATTATCTGTTTATTTGCACTTTATAAGTTTATTTATTCATGTGTGTATATATTTATATAATGGTATATGGACACACTGATCTGTTCTGTAGTCATGCCTACTATGTTCTGTTGTGCTGAAGCAAAGCAAGAATTTCATTGTCCTATCAGGGACACATGGCAATAAACTCTCTTGAATCTTAAAGGCAACCCATCATTTATGATCTCGCAGTGGTCTTAAGATTTGGAATGGCAGTGGAAAGAAAAAACAGACATAATTGAAGTTAATCAAAATATTCATAACAGGATGGGTGTTTGAGCAAAGAATAATTATCTTTATACCATTTTAAGGAAACCGCATGAATCTCTGCTGACTGCTTATTCACAGACAGGAAGCTTGGAACGGAGTTGCAGTTAAGTTGGGGTGTGACTGGGGAACTGGAGCAAGCCAGGACTCTTTGCCCAAGATTAAAATGTTGAGTTATGGGCAAAACCTCTTGAATATTGTTCAAATGTATAAATAGCTGGCTTGGAAGAGAAGATATGAGGAAAATGCTCAGGCTGTGGGTCACAATCTCTAAAATATGGAGCAGACCATTTAGAACTGAACTGAGGAGTAACTTCTTTATTGAAAGGCAGGTAAATCTTTATAAATATCCTGGCGGGCCGTAGAGTTTAATTCATGGATTTCATTCAACCCTATTTTTGGATAAAAGATGAGTCAAGTGATGGAAAATGAAAATGATATTTGTTGTACAGGATGAGAAGTGATCCTGTTGAGTGGTGGGATGGTGTGCTTCCATTGCAGTAGTATAAAAATCCATTAGTATAAAAAAAATAGAACCATCAGATCATCCAATATTTTGACTAAGAATGGTCTTGTTTTTATTTAGTGACCTGCACATAACTGTATGTGAAAGCAAAATGCTGCAGTTGGTCAAAATAGGAAGAAAACCCAGAAAATATCATCATGGTATTTGTTTCGGTACGCGTCTTTGGTTGGAGATCTAGTTTATATTTTGAGTAGAATTCTGATGCGATTTTCAGTCTGAAATGTTAACTTTTTCTCTCCATGATCCAAAATGTTCTGTTTTGCCATTATATTATCTCTATTGCCTGCACTTATGTTTATTGTGAAGCATTTTGCATGGTACATTCATAAGTAATAGGAGCAGAATTTGGCCATTCGGCCCATCAAGTCTACCGCCATTCAATGGGTTACACAAATAGCTGGAGAAACTCAGCGGGTGCAGCAGCATCTAAGGAGCGAAGGAGATAGGCGACGTTTCGGGTCAAGACCCTTCTTCAATCATGGCTAATCTATCTTTCCCTCTCAACCCCATTCTCCTGCCTTCTCCCCATAACCCCTGACACCCGGACTACTGAAGAATATCTCTATCTCTGCCTTAAAAATATCCATTGACTTGGCCTCCACAGCTTTGGTGGCAATGAATTCCACAGGTTTACCGCCCAGTGACTCAAGAAATTCCTCCTCCTTCCTAAAGGAACATCCTTTTATTCTGAGGCTATGACCTCTGGTCCTAGACTCTCCAACTAGTGGTAACATCCTCTCCACATCTACTTTATCCAAGCCTTTCACTACTTGGCCAATAAACTTATTCATTCATTCATAATCGGTAAGATTCAATGAGGTCCCCCTCATCCTTCTAAACTCCAGCGAGTAGAGAGACCCTGTGCCGTCAAATGCTCACCATATGTTAACCCACTCATTCCTGGGATCAATCTCGTAAACCTCCTCTGGACCCTGTCCAGCACCAGCATATCCGTCCTCGGATATAGGGCCCAAAATTGCTCACAATACTCCAAATGCGGTCTGACCTGTGCCTGATAAAGCCTCTGTTTTTGTATTCTAGTCCTCTCAATATAAATACTAGCATTGCGTTTACCTTCCTTACTACAGATTTGTATTCTGTTGCAAAATGTAAATAGATTCAGATTCAGATTCAATTTTAATTGTCATTGTCAGTGTACAGTACAGAGACAACGAAATGCATTAGACAACAAAATAAGATATAAAATAAATCCATTATTACCCTTAGCGGCTTGAGGTGTACATCCATGATTAATTTCGTAAAAGCCACACTATGATTCGATATTATTTCAGCCCCAATTTAAACTGCACCAAAAATAGCTTATTCAGCTAATTTAAATGTACTGTACTTTAGCAGTTCCAAATATTTACAGCACACTTATAAGCATTTTATGTTGGTATTTTCTCAGTTAACAAATTATTTCTTCAAAAAGGTTTACTTGCAAATTCAGTCGCATCATTATTTACAGTAGGAGTTCATTAAAACTCACCACAAACCTAACGCTAATAAATTTGCTAAACAGCTACATGGATGTACACCTATTAAAATTAACAATGTTAAAAGCTGATTTGCACATTTTTAATTTGTGCCAAGTATAAATTAGCTTAATGACTCACTTGATGTGTCTCCTAAAAAAAAACTTTCTAAAAGTTATTTTCAGTGCATAGAACCCTTGAGTATTCTCTTGAACTCGATATCATAGCACAAAGAACATTAAACGAGTTCCTCTTGTCCTTACAAAAATAACAACAATTTTCAGATGTCAGAGGATTTTTCATTCTAACATGACAGCAACTTAGCAAAACAAGATTTTAAATTAAAGCATTAATTTGAATTTCTAACCTATAAATGTGAATTAACTGCGAAGTGCCCCTTCCATTTATGTGGCACTTCCAATGCAGTAAGATGAATCGGGTACTTCACGTGAAAAAAAATACAGTGGAGAAATAAGGAACTTCAGATGCTGGCTTACAAACAAAATCAAGTGCTAGAGTAACTCATCAGATCAGGCAGCATAAAAAGAAGAGTCTTGACACAAAATGTCACCTATCCATGTTCTCCAGTGATTTTGCCTGCTCTAAAGTACTCCTGCACTGTGTGTCTTTTTTTTTATGCCACATACAATTCCATGTTAATATCTTGCTGATCTCAATGGATTAAACTGTATAACGTACATATGCACTTCTGTTCTTATGATGAAAGGAAATAATTGATGAATCGTCTGAAGATGGTTAAACCAAGGGTGTTTTCTCATTATTCAGTTGCTTTGCATTGAGGATGAGTTGCATGTATTATGTGGCTAATGTGGGAACTGCAAACTCTACCACAGACAGGGAAGGAGGTGGTTGATGCAGAGTTTGCAAGATGCTGTGCTCATTCTGCCACTTACCACGGCCTCTGTGTTCCCCCTGTAAGTAGTTCAGATCGCAGATTCAGATCTCAGATCAAAGTCAAACTCGGATAGGGTTGAGATTAACTTTGATCAATTATTTCTTGATGCAACTGTGATTCTATTAAAGGCATTGATGTGTGATGCTGACACCTGGTGGAAGTATGGGGTTTGTTATTTTTTTGAGTTTTTTTAAAGGCGTTATATTCTGCAGGAGGCTAAGTGGCAGGTGCTGAAGGATTTTGTCTTGACCTCAAGTTTTTGGATGTAACAGATGTTCCTAGACTTTATTACATGAGGGAGCATTTCTGTTCAAGTGCAGTATGACTGGGAGGATGCCTGGTAGGCGGGTATTGGAGGTCGGGCCGTGAAAAGATGGTAGAAGGTCTTGCCAAATTTTATTTTATCCAGTCATTCAAGACCAATTTCACCACCTGAACCTCCCTCTGGCATGCACCATGCAGGTTAATGTTCATTATCCTGACAGAAAATATGGCTCTGTGAAGTATGTTGTGCCATCCACATTTGAGGAATCATGTTAAATCAGCTGGCTGATAAGCAAAAGTCAAGAGTATGTAATTGTTATATGTACTGACAGTGGAACAATGATTTATTTTACTTTCAGTAGCGCAACAGGCCTGTAAACATAATATACATTGATAATATATAATACACAAAATTCAATAAATTAATTACCCCAATGCGAGTGCGGAAACCCCCCCAAAGCCAGTGCAACCAAAGACAACACATCGTTCCTAGTTGACATCTTAATGGACAGTGTTGTGTCATGTTCGAGAGCCTGCAGAACTATCTGCCAACAAATGAATCAAGCTACATGCAAAACTGACGTGTTATATTCTGTTCTAGTGTTTGTGTTTCATTGGAAAGGTTTCATTGGTATCATCTACCACTGACTGGAATGAATAATAGTTAATAATGTTTCTTGATCTCAGTGCTTGTACTTTGGCTATTTAATTTTAATTTTGCCTCCATTGTGTCTCTCCCTGCCTTGTTTATTTTGTAACAGATTATTGTTTCAAGCCATCAACTCTTGCCTTCAATCTTATTTTCATATTTTGGACTGAAGAAAGAACAATCCCGATAGGCATTTGAAACTGCATTTTTGTTGAACGCATTTTGTCTCTTTGTCCATCTTTTTTATCTTACAATTATCAACGATACAAAATGTAAGGTGCAGAAAATTATCTTATTTCAAGTATACAATCACAATATCACAATAATACTTTATTAGTAGAGCCAGGATTTTGTCATAAATGCCATGGGCTATTTGATGCCTTTTTTTGACATTTCAGGAAGATAATACCTTTTTCACGATTGAGTGCCTAAATCAGCCGTTTTAACGTAACTTACAAGAAAATTTACACCACCGGGGCAAAACCTGGCTGTATATGGGTGTTAAGTGGTGATTGGAGAGGGGTGCATGGGAAAGGGTCCAGTCTTTGCAAACTGGAGTCATGCTTTAAGTAGGAGTGAAGTGGTGATTGGGGAGGAGTAGGTGGGGAAGGGTCTAGTCTTTTCAAACTGGAGTCAAAGTGGTGATTGGGGAGGAGTAGGTGGGGAAGGGTCTAGTCTTTTCAAACTGGAGTCAAGCTGTAAGTGTGAAGTGTTGGATGGGGTGTGGGGGTAACAGGGTTAAGTTTCTGTTTATTGAACCTGCAGTAAAACTCGTTCAGGTCGTTGGTCAGCTGATGATTGCCCAAGGAGCGGGGGGTTTCCCTCTTGTAGCTTGTGATTTCTTGCAAGTCCTTCCACAATGAAGAAGAGTTATTTGCTGAGAACTTGCTCCTCAACTTCTCAGAGTACCTTTCCTTGGTAGCTCTGATTCCTCTTCTCAGCTTCGAGTGATCTGTGCAACGCATTCATTGATGCTGGAATTCCACTGTGGAAATTGGAAAACAAATCTCTCAGAAGTTTTGGGGAAAATTTACAGAGGAACATATACAAAGCGAGTCATTACTGAAAAATTATGTTGACAGCAAAACATTGTTGTGCAGAAAATTAGAGATGAAGTTGCATGCAACAAAATATGGATCTCAATAGACGAGACAACTGATGCTGTGGGGAGATATGTAGCTAATGTGGTCATTGGTACACTGGAGGCAGGTCAACCACCAAAGGAGTATTTCTTGACCGGAAGTATTGGAGAAGTCAAAGAGCTCAACTATTGCTCAGTTGTTTTCATCTTCACTTGCTGTACTTTGTACTTAAAGATCCCGGCAGTGTAGGTAAAGACATACAAGGAAAATGTGAGAGTGATTTTAGCTAACAAAGATCTTGAAAAAATACAAATAGCTAAAATTCTCAAAGGTAGTTGTGATGCACAAGATATCGACATGAATGTAGAGTTTGTAGCTTGTTTCAGGTATGCACCAGTGACCTCAGCTGGGATAGAAAGAGGTTTTTCAATACTGTAGCAAATTATATTTGACAGACGGCATAGTTTAACACCAGATAATTTAAAAAAATGTTGGTAGTTATGTGCAACCAGGCAACTTTGGTCATTTAATGTAGTATACCTTTATAATGATAATTTTTAACCATATTTTGGTGGTGGAAATAAATGCCTTTTTTGTCAATAAATGCCTTTTTCGTGCCTTTTTTTGTAATTTTATTATGTCTTTTTGCCTGCCTATTTCAGAGATTTTTAGCGCCTAAACATCCTGGCTCTATTAGTCAAGTATGTTTTGCAACATACGAGGAATTTCATTTGCCAAGTCAGGCATACAGATAAAAAGCAACGGAACACATAAAACACATTTTAACATTAACATCAATCACAGAGACTCCTCCACATTCCTTTCTATGATGGAAGGCAAAAACAAAGTTCAATCTCTTCCCTTAGCTGGATGATCTAGACTCCCGTAGCTGGTGGCGTTTTGACCCACGGCGTCGAGGTAATCAGCTCCTGCATCGGGGGGATGTCAGCTCCCCTGCGCTGGACGATCGAACCCCGCGTCGGGGCTGATCGAACCGTCCGCGACGTTGGAGCTCCCGACATCCACGGCCTCTCCCGAGACTGCGAGCTCCCGATGTAAAGTCCGCAGGCCGCGGTTGGAGTGATCCCAAGCAAGGGACCGACTCTGGTGTATGTCCACGCCCCGCGATGGTGCCCAAGGTCAGTCCGAGGAGGTCTCCAGTGGTGGGCCGCAGAGCGACCGGAGAATGTAATCCGAAAATTAATCACATCTCTGGCAAGGTAAGAAACTGAAAAGAATGTTTCCCCCAACCCCGACCCCTCCCCCCACATAAAACAAACCGGAGAAAATTTACACGAACTTTTAACAAACTAAAAATTAAAAAGACAAAAAAACATATAGACTGTTGGCGGGGCTGCCAATGGTGTGGTGCCCCTGGTGGTCTTGTATGTGCTTGTAGCTGCTATATTTCTGTGACTTGTATAAATTTACTCAATTATTTTGCAGCTTTGTGAATAGAGTGAAGAAGGTAACAGAGTTGAATCTCAAGGGGCAATATTTGGATTCTCTCCTGTTGGAAATTATGATATGAGTCTGTAGATGCTGCAATCTTGAGCAAACTGCTGGAGGAACTTGGCAGATCAGACATCTTTACCTTGAAAATTAGGTCCCTTTACACTCTCATGCCCCATCAGGAAGGTCGCGGGGTGGCCTCTTTTTCTTCCCCCCTCCCCTCACCTCTTTCTACCAGCTGTCTCCCCTTCACTCCAGCCTTGCAGAAGAGTCTCAATCTGAAACGTTGTCTATCCATTTCCCTTCTTTGATGCTACCTGATCTGCTGAATTCCTCCTGCACTTTTTTTGTTGTTGTTGAAAATTATCGTTATCTTATTCTCGAATTGTGAAAATGGTACTTGTCATTTATTAGACGAATACTTCATATTGTTCATACGTGCATGCAGGCATTGCCTTCTTTCCTGAAGAGTCGCAATTAGAATCAAATGTTACAATGACCATCCAACTTATGACTGAGATAAGATCTTTAATAAAGTAGGTAAAGATATTGTGACATTGACATTGCTACAGCCATCTGTAGCTATAATGTAACTGAATTGAATTACTTTGAACAATCATAACTGTCCACTTGTGCAGCTTGATGACCCTTTCCATTATTTTGTTGATGTTTGAGAGCAATTTGGGGTAAAATTGATTGTATCAGATCATTATTGGCCGGTTTCACACCTTCAGTGACCTCCATAATGTTTGGGACAAAGACCCATCATTTATTTATTTGCCTCTGTACTCCACAATTTGAGATTTGTAATAGAAATAAAATCACGTGTGGTTAAAGTGCACATTGACAGATTTTATTTAAAGGGTATTTTTATACATACTGGTTTCACCATGTAGAAATTACAGCTGTGTTTATACATAGTCCCCCCCATTTCAGGGCACCATAATGTTTGAGACGCATGGCTTCACAGCTGTTTGTAATTGCTCCGGTGTGTTTAAATGCCTCCTTAATGCAGGTACAAGAGAGCTCTCAGTAAATAGTATTTCCTCCAGTCTTTCCATCACCTTTGGAAACTTTCATTGCTGTTTATCAACATGAGGACCAAAGCTGTGCCAATGAAAGTCAAAGTAGCCATTATGAGACTGGGAAACAAGAATAAAACTTTTAGAGACATCAGCCAAACCTAAGGCTTACCAAAATCAACTGTTTGGAACGTTATTAAGAAGAAAGAGAGCACCGGTGAGCTTATTAATCGCAAAGGGACTGGCAGGCCAAGGAAGACCTCGACAGCTGATGACGGAAGAATTCTCTCTATAATAAAGAAAAATCCTCAAACACATGTCCGACAGATCAGGAACACTCTTCAGGTGTGGATTTGTCAATGACCACTGTGCACAGAAGACCTCATGTTCTGAAATACAGAGGCTACCTTGCGAGATGCAAACCACTGGTTATCCACAAAAATAGAATAGAAATGTAAAAGAATGTAATAGAAAAAAATCACATGTGGTTAAAGTGCACATTGTCAGATGTTATTAAAGGCCATTTTTATACATTTTGGTTTCACCATGTAGAAATTGTAGCAGTGTTTATACATAGTCCCCCCTATTTCAGGACATCATAATGTTTGGGATACATGGCTTCACGGGTGTTTGTAATTGCCCAGGTGTGTTTAATTGCCTCCTTAATGCAGGTATAAGAGAGCTCTAAGCACCTAGTCTTTCCTCCAGTCTTTCCATCACCTTTGAAAACTTTTATTACTGTTTATCAACATGAGGACCAAAGTTGTGCCAATGAAAGTGAAAGAATCCATTATGAGACTGAGAAACAAGAATAAAACTGTTAGAGACATCATCCAAACCTTAGGCTTACCAAAATCAACTGTTTTGAACATCATTAAGAAGAAAGAGAGCATTGGTGAGCTTACTAAAGGGACTGGCAGGCCAATGAAGACCTCCACAGCTGATGACAGAAGAATTCTCTCTATAATAAAGAAAAATCACCAAACACCTATCCGACAGATCAGAAACACTCTTCAGGAATCTGGTGTGGCTTTGTCTATAACCACTGTTTGCAGAAGACTTCATGAACAGAAATACAGAGGCTACACTGCAAGATGCAAACCACTGGTTAGCCACAAAAATAGGATGGCCAGGTTACAGTTTGCCAAGAAGTACTTAAAAGAGCAACCACAGTTCTGGAAAAAGGTCTCGTGGACAGATGAGACGCAGATTAACTCTGATATGTGTGATGGCAAGAGAAAAGTATAGAGGAGAGAAGGAACTGCCCAAGATCCAAAACATACCACCTCATCTGTGAAACACAGTGGTGGGGGTGTTATGGCCTGGGCATGTATGGCTGCTGAAGGTACTGGCTCACATATCGTCATTCATGACACAACTGCTGATGATAGTAGCACAATAGACATAGAAAATAGGTGCAGGAGTAGGCCATTCGGCCCTTCGAGCGTGCACCGCCATTCAATATGATCATGGCTGATCATCCAACTCGGTATTCTGTACCTGGCTTCTCTCCATACCCCCTGATCCCTTTAGCCACAAGGGCCACATCGTACTCCCTCTTAAATATAGCCAACGAACTGGCCTCAACTGCCTTCTGTGGCAGAGAATTCCACAGATTCACCACTTTGTGTGAAAAATGATTTTCTCATCTCAGTCCTAAAAGACTTCCCCCTTATCCTTAAACTGTGACCCCTTGTCCTGGACTTCCCCAACATCAGGAACAATCTTCCTGCATCTAGCCTGTCCAACACCTTAAGAATTTTGTAAGTCTCTATGAGATCCCCCCTCAATCTTCTAAATTCCAGCGAGTACAAGCCAAGTCTATCCAGTCTTTCTTCATATGGAAGTCCTGCCATCCCAGGAATCGGTCTGTTGAACCTTCTCTGTACTCCCTCTATGGCAAGAATGTCTTTCCTGAATTCTGAAGTGTATAGACACACCCTATCTGCTCAAGTTCAAACAAATGCCTAAAAGCTCATTGGCCGGCAGTTAATTCTACAGCAAGACAATGATCCCAAACATACTTCTAAGTCAACAAAGAAGTTTTTCAAAGCTAAAAAATGGTCAACTCTTGAGTGGCCAAGACAATCACCTGATCTGAACCCAACTGAGCATGCTTTTTATGTGCTGAAGAGAAAACTGAAGGGGACGAGGCCCCAAAACAAGCAAAAACTAAAGTTGGCTGCAATACAGGCCTGGCAGAGCATCACCAGAGAAGACACCCAGCAACTGGTGATGTCCATGAGTCGCAGACTTCAAGCAGTCATTGCATGCAAAGGATATGCAACAAAATAGTAAGATTAAACGAGAACTTACCAGTTCGAAGGTTGATCTTTATTTTATGAGGAGTTGCGATGAGGGATTTCGTGAAGACCCCGCCAACACGCATGCGCGGCATCCTTCAAAGCAGCGGTGTGGAATCACAGACCCGACCAAAAGTAAGGATATTAAGATTAAACTTTGAACTAACCAGTTGAACATAATGATCGAGGGTTGGGAGCGGAGGGCACGAAATCCCTCATCGCAACTCCTCATAAAATAAAGATCAACCTTCGAACTGGTAAGTTCTCGTTTAATCTTACTATTTTACTTCGGAGTCACGTGAGTGACTTCTTGAAGACTTCAAAGTTCTGTGATTACACGCTCTGGACAACGTCCATGCTACCACACTGCCGCAATCCTGATGGAGGAAGTTTGTTAATGCAATCCAGACTGGACAAGCTGAAACCAAAAATAATGGATATTTATTAAAAACAAATCATAAACAACCCCCTGTCTGGGGACAAATGATATTAGGGAGCAGCCCTGAGTACTGCATCCGCATATGTTGCATGTCCAGCCAATGGCTTGTGGTAGAACCGTTGGAAGGTTGACTCACTGGCCCATCCTGCTGTAGCGAGGACGTGATCCATGGGCACCTCCATGGCCCTCGCTGTTGATGTGGATGCAGCCCTGGTGGAATGAGATTTAAAAATGTGAGTGTCAATACCTGCTGCATCCAACACCTCCCTGAGCCACCTGGAGATCGTCTGCACTGTCACCCGGTGATGTGGTTTTTTGTGGCTTATAAGCAGTCCTTGTTCTGAGTTCCTGATTGACCGGGTTGATTCGATGTAGTAACGGAGGTGGGCGACTGTGCA
Source organism: Raja brachyura (assembly GCA_963514005.1). The sequence continues at coordinate 59,957,695 of OY740787.1, forward strand.
GAGTGTGGCATTAGTGGGGTACGCCTGGAATTCCAATTGCAGTCCCGTAGTTCCGGGTCTATGCTGCTTCAGCAACTGTGCAACGTAAAATGTTACTTTCCCAGGGGTAGAGAGCATATTGTCAATGCGTAACTTTTGAAGCGTTTGTACCCGCTGAGCAGACGTGAGTGCCATCAACATGACCACCTTTAGGGTAAGTCGGTGAAGTGGTAACCCCGCCATGGGACCATGATCTTAAAAGGGACAGGACCACTCCTGCATCCCAGACAACGTTATATCTGGGCCGTGGAGGGTTTGTATTAAATACACCCCTCATGAACTTTGACACCAGATTGTTGGTCCCCACTCCTACCGGAAGGTATGAGGACAGCGCACTCCTGGCGCTATTGATGGCACTGTAGCTGAGCCCTTCATCGTAGTGGAGGCCCGCCAGGAATTCCAGGACGTCAGGTATCGTGGCAGAATCATAGGAAACATTCTTCCTTGAGCAGTATAGTTCCCATTTCCTGATCTGGGTCAGGTACTGCCGTCTGGTAGATGTTTTGCACGATGCAGCGATTAAATCCATGGCCCTCGATGAAATCCCGGTGTTTATTAAAGGCCTTTTCAGAACCTGCAGACCAACAGGTTTAGATACCCGTGGCACGGATGCGATTCGCCAGTGACAGGATTAGTTACCAATTGTGGGTTGTTTGCAATTTGCACCCAAGGATGTTTTAACATCTGGGAGACCACCGGGTACCATGGTTATGTCGGCCAGTCGGGTATTACCAGAATGCCTGACGCAGAGTCCAATTTGATCTTCTGCAATACCCGGCTGATGAGGCAGAATGGGGGAAATGCGTAGCAATACCATTTCCCCCAGTGGAGCGAAAAAGCATCCAACGCCACTGCCCCAGGGTCTGGTTCCCACGATACATATGTTGGTATCTGATGGTTCAACCTAGACGCAAATAGGTCAATATCTGGCATACCAAATTTTGTTGCAATTTCAGCAAACACATGGGGATTCAGCATCCACTTGATGTTATCATTGAACACTCGTGACCTGGTGTCCGCCACTGTATTGAGTATCCCCGGGAGGTACGTTGCTGATATCCAAATATCCCTTTCGATGCACCAGAGCCAAATTGTATTTGCCAAATTATTACAAGATACTGACCTGATACCACCCATATGATTTATACAGGCTACCACCGTGGTATTGTCTATTTGAAGGCGGACATGTGCATGACGGAAATTATTGCAATATGCCCGTAACCCATGAAAGACCCCCAGCATCTCCAGATAATTAATGCCTTGCACTTGGAGAAGGGTGAACTCATGAGCGTCCCATCTACCACCGCAGCTGGTTACGGTGTCAGTTGCTCCCCAGCCTTGGGCGCTTGCATCAGTTTGCAACAGAACTGTTGGATTTGGGAGAATGATGGGTTTGGAACTTACTCTAATACCGTGAACCCACCATTTCAACTCGGTTTTTTCCCCTATGGCCAGTTGCATAGGTCTGTCAAAATGTCCGGCATTCAGTTTTAACGCCAGAATTTTGCTTTTTTGTAATTTTTGGTAGTGCAATGGACCATAATTTACAGCTGGGAACGTAGCTACCAGCTTCCCAATTACCTTTGCAACCTGCCGAATGGTTGGCCTGTTGCTGTCAATTAAACTGATGCATGCGTGTTGAATGTCCACCACTTTGTCTATCGGGACGGTGATTTTCATCTGGTTAGTGTCTATAGTGAACCCCAAATAGTCCATGACCTGCGAAGGGTTGAACTTGGATTTGTCTGGATGGATTATAAACCCCATTCTTTGAAACAAAGAGATGGCGGCTGAGACTGCCAGCTGGGCTAGCGCTAGGGTTTCCCCCGCTATGAATATGTCATCTAAATATGCCATTATGATATGGTTTTGTTTCCTAAGATGTGCCAATATAGGTTTAACAATTTTAGTAAATAGTCTCGGCGCTGTTGTAATCCCATTAGGCAAAGCTTTATATTGCCATAATTGACCTTCCCAGACAAATTTCAAGAACCTTCTATGTTGTTTAGCGATAGGGACTGTATAGTATGCATCCTTCAGGTCAATGCAAGCAACGATATGCCGCGCATGCGTGTTGGCGGGGTCTTCACGAAGTCAATCACGTGACTCCGAAGTAAAATACTAAACATGACTACTTTCATTTATATGACATTGCTGTGTCCCAAACATTATGGTGCCCTGAAATGGGGGATCTATGTATAAACACTGCTGTAATTTCTACATGGTGAAACTAAAATGTACAAAAATGGCCTTTATTAAAATCTGACAATGTGCACTTTCACCACATGTGATTTTTTCATATTACAAATCTCAAATTGTGGAGTACTGAAGCAAATAAATAAATGATGGGTCTTTGTCCCAAACATCATGGAGGGCACTGTGTCTGTGCAGCTACTTGTAGAGCACAAGATGTCAGCACAAACCCAGGATGTTGAATTATATTCTATACGAAAAAAGCTATTAATGTTCACAAATAAACATGATTGGAATATAGTTTAATATTGCTTAAAATATATAGCCCTTTGACAATTTGCAGTTCCTTAATTTAATCAACTGAGGTGAATAGAGAGAGAGAGAGCTATGATATGCACAAACATTTGATTGTTTCGAATGTACAGTACATTGCTCCTGCAGGAAGAAATCTGTTCTGTCTGGCAGAGAATTGTCCATGTACGAGGATAACATATAATTCAAATTCCTATGGATGCCATTATTTGAAATAGAACAAAACTCTTTCAAATTTAAGAGGAAACAAATGGGTTGAAAAAAGAAGTTTGGGAAGATCTGATAAACGTAGAATGACAGCTGTCTGCAAGCAGCCCAACAGAGATGTTTTCATGAATCCCTAATTCTGGTGGGTGAAGCTTAATAAATGTTGCTGAGCTAGTAGAACATTAACTCAACAGATGTTTTCATTAATTGACACAGCCTTACATTTTGTGGAGTTGAGCAAGTGTGGTATCATTATTTTGCTTAACATTGTGCATACATTAAGTTGGCTGCCTTTGGTTTAGGTTACCTGACCCCAAAATTAGGTGACCTGGAAAAAAAAAGTCTGAAATGGGTCTGGCAGCATTTGTGGAAAGAGTTTTATTGGGTTATTATTGAACTGGTTGTCCTGGATCCAGTCCATTCTCTGAACTCAACGAACACTCAACATGCTTTCTATGTTTCTGATTAGTAGAGTTGTGTCAGATGACCTCCTGTATTTGAGAAATGTCCTGACCGGCTCTATAGGTGGAGCAGACCTTGGATGTTGGATCCCAAGACACTGGAATCAAAACATCCTGATTGGCTTTCACTGCAAAGGATTTTGAATTATTTTCAATTGTCTCGGAAAGCAGGAACATTTTAAAGTGGTGAAATAGATCTTAAAATTTAGAATTAGCGCATCAGGTTAAATTTAGTAAAGATACCTAAAAACGAGAAATAATGTAATGAATCACAAGAATAAAATAAAAGGAGTTCTGCTATAACATGCTAGGTGTGCTCCTAAGAAAGCTTGTGTTATAGAAAATCGTTATAGAAACAATTGTGCCAGGGTAAAAGTGGATTGGGGGCTAGTGCTTAAGAATAGCAATGACAATTTTTTGTGCTGGATTTTCAAACTCAAGTTCTTTTCAATAACTAAAAGTTTATTTTTGTTACCTCAAGCGAGCAAAATACTAAAGACTGCATGATACATTGTTTAATAGAATATCATTGCACAAGTGCCAGTAGAAGACAGTTTTTTTTTTTCTCCTTGTCAATTTCTAAAATTTAAGTGGTTCTCTCGTTCCAGATTTAAATCATTTTATAACCAACAAGACCAGGTGCGGTCCCATTGGGCCTGTCCCCCAAGTCAATATTCCACCACTGACCCATAGCCCACAACTGCGCAGGCGCAGCTGACCATTGTGACGCGAGTCATGGTAACCCTCCCCCAACTGCGCAGGCGCGGCCGGCAAGTGGGAGCACAACTGCGACGTTTTTAAAGTTCAAAATGGCAATAACCTGTAAAATCTATACATAAATAAAAGTCTCATCTTGACCACTTCCCGTCTGCGCTGTATATTGATTTTAGAAAAAATGCTACCACATATCGCTATGATTTTTGTTCTGCTCCGCTGAGTCAACCCCGAGGATTTCTGATCGATGAAAAATAAAAAAGTTATGAGTGTTTAAAACATCTTGAGATCAGCTGATCGGTCCTCTCGCCTGTTAATCACCACAATGCAGGTAAAGCCCCTGGGGGGGGGGGGGAGGACTATTTTCACACGGGAGGGGGAACCAGCCCTCCCGTGTGAAAATGGGACCCAACGGTTCCCACTTAGTCTAGTGTGTGTATATGTATGCATGTATATGTGTGTGTGTGTGTGTGTGTGTATATATATGTGTGTGTGCGTATATATATGTGTGTGTATGTGTATAATTACTAAAATTCTCATCTTGTTTGTTTGTGAGTCTGTCTGTGTGTGAGCGTAGTCATGCCCTGAATTAAGCCAAAACGGTACACGATAGCGCTACAATTTTTGGCCTACCTTACCATTGTCAGATTGATGTAATATTTTACCAGTTATTCACATTTTTAACTTTACAAAATCCCACTTTGAGAACATTTTCAACCTTCTGCATTGGCAGGTAACAGCTGGGAGAATCACAATGGGATCTAATTTACATAAACTGCACGTCAGCAGTGTTCCATTGGCAGTTTGCAGCGTATGACATCACAATGGGATCTCATTTATATAAACTGCGCGTCAACAGTCGTCCACCCAGTGCAATGAGAGATTTGTTACATTGTGTAAGGAGGGGAGGAGGAGAAATATTATTTCAACATTGTGTTTAGTGGGGAAGTGGGATAGGGGAGAGGTGCGGAATGGGGGGAGCAGGGAGATCAAGGGAGAGGGGTTATGGAAGCAGGGAGGGAATGACTGAGGGTAGATGAAAGGAGAGGGAGGAAGATGTGAGGGGAGAGAAGAGGGTCGGTGAAGATTGGGGGGGATGGAGTATTGGGGGATGACGGGAAATGAGCTGTGCCTACGCAGTTGGGGGTTATGTATGAGTGGTGGAATATTGCGTTGGGGAACAGGTTGCGTTGGGGGAACTGGTGAGTGGCGGAAACGGGTTACGTTGGGGAACGGGTGAGTGGTGAAATTTTGTGTTGGGGGAACGGGTCCCACTTGGTCTAGTATATAAGATAAATGTGAATGCATCTCACTCTCCCTCTTCATTCCCCTCCATTATCCTCCCTCTTCCCATCCCTCCATTATCCTCCCTCTTCCCATCCCTCCATTATCCTCCCTCTTCCCATCCTCCACCAACTAACCTCTGCTTTATCCCCTCACCCCCTCCCTGCCCTCCTCCCTCTTCCACCTCCCCTCCTCCCCTCCTCCATCACCTCACCATCCCTCTTCCTACCCTTATCCTCTTCCATTTCCCCTCATCCCCCAGCACTCCCTCCCTCTTCACCCTCGCTCTTCTTTCCCCTCTCCTCCTCCCCTTCCCCACTCCCTCCCTCACCTCTCCCTCCCTCCCACTCCTTTCCCCTACCCTGTCACTCTCCCTCCATAACCCCTCTCCCCTCCCTACCCCCTTCTCCATCTATCCACCTGCTCCCCCACTCCATCTCCCCCCTATCCCACCCCCACACTCCCTCCTCACCTCCCCCACTGCCCTCCTCTCCCTCTATCGTCCCCCTCCTACCCCACTCTCCCATCTCACCTCCCCCACTTTCTCCTCCTCATTCCTCTCCCTCTATCCCCCTGCTCCCTCACTCCTCACCCCACCCCTATCCCATCCCCTACAATTAAATTCACTTTTTTTTTTTAATGAATGCTCCCCCCCTATCTCTCTTCCCCCCCCCCCCCAATCTCTCTCCCCCCCCCCCCCCCCCCATGAAAATTGTGGTTTTTATAAAAAATTGAATTCTCAATGAAAATCATGTTTTTTCTTTGAAATTACCTAAGCACCATGTCAGCAGTTAATGAAACGGGAAGAATTTGATTAAAACGGGGTTTCGTTTTAGAACAAAAGGCGCGATTTTTTAATGTAAATGAAATTCGGGATCCCATTATGATGTCATTGTGATGTTGAACGTGGCTGACGGGCAGGGCAAGTGGAAAAGTGGTTTTGTAATGTGGTTTTTGTAAAGTTTAAAATGTCAATAACTTGTAAAATATACCATCAATCTGAACAAAACTTGGCTACCCCAGGACAATGGTGAGTAAGGTGGACCAAATATTGTAGCGCTATACAATATTGTACTGTTTTGGCTATGTTTCGGAAAATCATTCACATGCAAACAAACACACAAACAAGATGAGAGTTTTAGTAATATAAAACTCTGATCTTGGATGTGTGATGTTCGTGTGCATTTTACATCTCAAACACGACGCATTAACGGTGAAGTTTTTACATATTCCAATAGATATTTACGCCACAATGTTAAAAATCACCTTATCTGAAAATTTGATACATTATTTCTCGAGTTATCAATGAAAATGTTCACAAATGTGCAGAAATGTGGAAAAAATAACTGTTTTTTCCCTGTGCTTAGCCCTGCTCGCAACATTGTTGCTATCCAGGTACACTGAGTTCTGCTCGATCTAGAAGTGCAAATGCATTTTTGTTTTAAGTTTAAAAATGAGGGAGGCTGAATGAGGCGAAATTAGCAGCCCCTGCACAGTTGTCGGCTATGGGTGAGTGCTGGAATATTGCATTGGGGGAACGGGTTGTGTTGGAGAAATGGGAACAGGTTGCGTTGGGGGACCAGGCCTCCCGTGGGGGCAATGGGTGAGTGGTGGAATATTGCGTTGAGGAACGGGTTGCGTTGGGGGACCAGGCCTCCCGTGTGACAGGGACCCAACGGGTCCCACTTGGCCTTGTACACACAGACACTCAGACACTCGGTGCAATAGTAGGCTATTCGGCCCTTCGAGCCAGCACCGCCATTTAATGTGATCATGGCTGATCATCCCCAATCAGTACCCCATTCCTGCGTTCTCCCCATATCCCCTGACTCCGCTATTTTTAAGAGCCCTATCTAGCTCTCTCTTGAAAGCATCCAGAGAACCTGCCTCCACTGCCCTCTGAGGCAGAGAATTCCACAGACTCACAACTCTCTGTGAGAAAAAGTGTTTCCTCGTCTCAGTTCTAAATGGCTTACTCCTTATTCTTAAACTGTGGCCCCTGGTTCTGGACTCCCCCAAATTTGGGAACATGTTTCCTGCGTCTAGCGTATCCAAACCCTTAATAATCTTATATGCTTCATCCTTCTAAACGCCAGACTGTACAAACCCAGCTGCTCCATTCTCTCAGCATATGACAGTTCCGCCATCCCGGGAATTAACCTTGTAAACCTACGCTGCACTCCCTCAATAGCGAGAATCTCCTTCCTCAAATTAGGGGACCAAATCTGCACACAATACTCATAGACTGATGAACAAGGACCCCCAGATCCTGTTGTACTTCCCCTTTTCCCAACGATGCCATTTAGATAGTAATTTGCCTTCCTGTTTTTTATACCAAAGTGGATAACCTCGCATTTATCTGCATTAAACTTCATCTGCCATGCATCTGCCCACTCCCCCAACCTGTCCATGTCACCCTGCATTCTCATAGCATCCTCCTCTCAGTTCACACTGCCACCCAGCTTTGTGTCAACTGCAAAATTGCTAATGTTATTTTGAATCCCTTCATCCAAATCATTGATGTGTATTGGAAATAGCTGCAGTCCCAGCACCGAGCCTTGCGGTACCCCACTAGTCACTGCCTGTCATTCTGAAAGGGACCAGTTAATCCCTACTCTTTGTTTCCTGTCTGCCAACCAATTTTCTATCCATGTCAGCACTCTACCCCCAATACCATGTGCCCTAATTTTGCCCACTAATCTCCTATGTGGGACCTTATCAAGGGACCTTATCTCCCTTGTCCATTTTCCTAGTTACATCTTCAAAAAATTCCAGAAGATTAGTCAAGCATAATTTCCCCTTCGTAAATCCATGCTGACTCGGACCGATCCCGTTACTGCTATCCAAATGTGCGGCTATTTCATCTTTTATAATTGACTCCAGCATCTTCCCCACCACCGATGTCAGGCTAACTGGTCTATAATTCCCTGTTTTCTCTCTCCCGCCTTCTTAAAAAGTGGGATAACATTAGCTACCCTCCAATCCACAGGAACTGATCCTGAGTCTATAGAGCATTGGAAAATTATCACCAATGCATCCACGATTTCTAGAACCACTTCCTTAAGTACTCTGGGATGCAGACCATCAGGCCCTGGGGATTTATCAGCCTTCAGTCCCATCAGTCTATCCAACACCATTTCCTGACTAATGTGGATTTCCTTTAGTTCCTCCGTCACCCCATATCCTCTGGCCACTACTATATCAGGAAGATTGTTTGTGTCCTCCTTAGTGAAGACAGATCCAAAGTACCTGTTCAAGTCATCTGCCATTTCCTTGTTCCCCATAATAAATTCACCTTTTTCGGTCTTCAAGGGTCCAACTTTGGTCTTAACTAATTTTTTTCCCCCTCTGACCTTCGTACCTCATCTTTTCTCCCTGTATTGTCTTTTTAGTTATCTTCTGTTGTCCTTTAAACATTACCCAATCCTCTTTCTTCCCGCTCATCTTTGCTACGTTGTACTTCTTCGCTTTAATTTTTATACTGTCTCTGACGTCCCGTATCAACCATGGTCACCCCTTAAGGGCCTGTCACACTAGCGCGCGATTAGACGCGATAAGCGCGACAAATTCGGACGCGGGGGTCGCGTGGGGGTCAGGCGATCCCGGTGCGAGTGAAGGGCCTGTCACACTAGCGCGCGATTACACGCGCGACGTCCGAAGGAAGGACGTTATTTTTCATCACGTGACGATGCGCATGAGCATGCGCGTTGCACGACGTCGGGCAGTGACGTCATCACGCAACGCCACGCTGAAGACGCACAACGTCAAAACGTCATCACGTTCCGCGCGACAGGATTTTGCCGCGCGTAATTTTTAAGCAGTGTCGGTTTTTGGACACTACGCGCGATGTCGACACCAGCTCCACACGAGTCCGCGGAACTCCACCAGACTCCGGCGATCGCAGTGGGACAGGGTCACGCGAGGCCGGACGACTAAAGCGACCACGGTAGGTCGCGCTTATCGCGTCTAATCGCGCGCTAGTGTGACAGGCCCTTTACTCTCCTTGGAATCTTTCTTCCTCTTAGGAATGAACTGACCCTGCACCTTCTGTATTATTCCTAGAAATACCTTCCATTTTTGTTCCACTGTCATTCCTGCTCGGGTATCTTTCCAGTCAACTTTGGCCAGCTCCTCCCTCATGGCCCCATAGTCCCCTTTATTCAACTGTAACACTGACACCCCTGATCTACCCTTCACCCTTTCCAATTGTAGATTAAACCTGACCATGTTATAGTCACTATCTCCTAATGGCTCATTAACCTCGAGGTCCATTATCAAGTCCGGTTCATTACAAAACACTAAATCCGGAATTGCCTTCTCCCTGGTAGGCTCCGATACAAGCTGCTCTAAGAATCCATCACAAAGGCACTCTACAAACTCCCTTTCTTGGGGTCCAGTACCAACCTGATTTTCCCAGTCTACCTGCATGTTGATATCTCCCAAACAATCATAGCATGACTTTTGCTACATGCCAATTTTAATTCCTGATTCAACTTGCGCCCTACGTCCAGGCTACTGTTTGGGGGCCTGTAGATTAGTCCCATTCGGGTCTTTTTACTCTTACAATTCCTTAGTTCTATCCATACTGACTCCACATCTGCTGTTTCAATGTCGCCCCTTGCAAGGGATTGAATTTCGTTCCTCACAACAGAGCAACCCCACCCCCTCTGCCCGCCTGTCTGTCTTTTCAATAGGAGGTATACCCTTGAATATTCAGTTCCCAGTCCTGGCCCTCTTGCAGCTATGCCTCTGTAATTCCCACAACATCATACTTGCCAATTACTAACTGAGCTTCAAGCTCGTCCACTTTATTTCTTATACTTCGCGCATTCATATACAGCACTTTGACCTCCGTATTCACTTCCCCCCTCGCATCGCTCGCAATTGGCCTTGACCTTACTCTGTTGTCCCTTCTCGAGCTTTCCTTCCCATTAATTGGAGAATCTTTTGCAATTTTTCCTGCAGCGACTTCCCCTTCAACTCCATCTTTATACTCCCAATTTGTCAATCCCTCCCCCCCCACTATTTAGTTTAAACCCACACGTGTAGCCCTAGCAAACCTGCCTGCCAGAATGTCGGTCCCAAACCAGTTAAGGTGTAACCTGTCCCTTTTGTACAGGTCACCCCTACCCCAGAAGAGATCCCAGTGGTCTATAAATCTAAATCCTTGCTCCCTGCTCTAGCCCCTCAGCCGCACATTCAGATCCCCTATCTCCCTGTTCCTGTCCTCACTAGCACGAGGTACTGGAAGCAATCCAGAGATAACCACCCTAGAAGTCTGGCCTTTCAGTCTTCTTCCCAACTCTCTGAACTCATGTTGGGGAACCTCATTCCTCTTCTTCTGGATGTCCTTTATGCCTACGTGCACAACTACTGCCGGCTGTTCATCTTCTTTCTCGAGGATGTTCTGAATTCGGCTCGTGACATCCTGAACCCTGGCAACAGACCATCCTCGCATCTTGTCTGTCGCCACAGAATCTCCTGTCTGCTCCTCGGACAATGGAGTCACGCACCACTAAGGCTCTGCCCGATGTCGGTCTCGCCGGTCGAGTCCCATCTCTAGGATTGGAGCCACCGACGTGTCCGCCACTCGGACTGGAAACATAGTCTGCCCAGATAGTTCCCAAGAGGGCGTACCTGTTTTCATTAGGCACAGCCACCCGGGTCTTCTGCACTCCACGATTTCCATCCAGGAAGCTCTCGTTTTCCCGGATTGCCCCGAGGTCATCCAGCTGCTTCTCCAGTGCCCCAACATGGTCCTTCAGGAGCTGAAGCTGGACGCACTTGCCACAGTTGTAGCAGCCAGAGGCTCCATCCGTGTCCCTGGGCTCCCACACTCTGCAAGCCTCACACTGTCTTATCTGCCCTGACGTGTTCACCGCGTTCCGTCCTCTCGAGCTTCATGCGCCGCCTCCTCTCCTAAGACTCGAGCCAAAGACTCACATTTTACTCACAAGGCCGCTCACTCAGAGCCGTCTTGCTTATGTTGACTGATAAATTGCCTAATTTACCAATTTACAAACCAAATTCCTCAGATTTAAACTGTTTTCCCCCTCTGACTCACCTCTCCTAACTCTCCTCCCACATGGGCTTGAGCCAATCAGTGCTTTTTCCTGCTTCTCTTTGCTGTTGCTTCTTCAAAATCCAAGTAAGCTCCGAGTTAAGTCTGTCTGTGTTTTGCCACCCTTTTTAAACTGTTTTCCCCCTCTGACTCACCTCTATCTTTCCTCCCACACAGGCTTGAGCCAATCAGTATTTTTTCCTGCTTCCCTTTGCTGCTGCTTCTTCAAAATCCACGTAAGCTCTTGGCTCACAGACACATGCTCACACTCACTCTCACACACGTATATGTGTGTATATATGTATGTATATATGTATGTATATATATGTGTATATATGTATGTATATATATATATGTACGTATATGTGTGTATATATATATATATATGTATGTATGTATATATATGTGTGTGTGTGTAGATATATATGGATATAGAATTGGCCTGTATAATACGGATAGTGTTCCTTCATTCATCATTGCGCAACATCCAATTTGTGTTATGGAAACGCATGTTACAGCAGTACTTTGGTATTTCCCATAGCATTGGTGATTCTTTTCAAATTAATCAGATTGTCATTTCTACATTGGGCAGCCTCTGTGTAAAATGTGGGGAGTCAGTATCTGCCGCTGGACCATGTGAGCTCTAGGGCTGAGCAGAATCCCTCCTCCAACGTCCTGGATGTCCATCTTTAGTAATGCCTGCTCCGGAGTCCTAGATAAGATTAAATGTGTACTGTGGTTTTCTCTTTTCTTGAGATTGGCCTCTCCTTCCTCCTCCATTTGTCAAGGATGACTTGCTTTCTCTCAATTTCTCTGTGTGAGCAGGTGCCTGCCACATCTATGGAACAAGGTGCTAGATTAGGTGCAAATATGGGAGATGGTGCACTCCTTCATTTGTGTTCACTCGGCATCCATTCTGGAGCCATTTTGGATCTTCATTTTGTTTGGTCACAGGACAGGTATTTCAATGGATTGGTGAGGATATTACTTTTTGAAAGGAAATATTGAGAAGATCCATGAAGGATTATTTCTGGTCTTCTGGTGAACAGTTTCCTTGGTGAAGCTTGGAGAAGAGTGCCTTTTTCAGGAGTCTGTGCCAGGTATGTGGATGATATGATTTAGTGTTGACGTGGAAGTAACATTGGCGACATGTTGGCGCAGCGGTAGAATTGCTGCCTTACAGTGAATGCAGTGCCGGAGACCCGCGTTCGATTCCGACTACGGGCACTGTTTGTACGGAGTTTGTACGTTCTCCCCTTGACCTGCGTGGGTTTTCTCCGAGATGTTCGGTTTCCTTTCACACTCCAAAGACGTACAGGTATGTAGGTTAATTGCCTTGGTAAATGAAAAAAATTGTCCCAAGTGTGTGTAGGATAGTGTTAATCTGCGGGGATCGCTGGTCGGCGCGGACCCGGTGGGCCAAAGGCCCTGTTTCCATGCTGTATCTCTAAACTAAACTAGTAAGGGTCCTGGGAAATGTGGTTCAGTTGTCACATCTCTGAAGTGACCTGGCAATGAAACGTGAGATCAATTAAGCAATCTGCTGGTGCCTTCGGTGCACAAGCATCACCTTTGACCATCTGACGAAAAGAATATTGGAAAATCAAGACCTCTTGCTGGCACCTTAGTTGATGCTACCTATCTCAAACCATTATAAACGAATTACCATTAAAAGTGTCTTCATAAACCTATTGACAAAATGAGTGAACCAACCACAGCATGCTCCCCCAACTAATTTCCCTCCAAGCACTATGGACAAATCCTGGACAATATCACATTTTAATGTTGTTTTATCATGTCTATCTCCATTTCTAGCCCCCACATTTGCCTCTCCCCATGCCCCCCCCCTTTTCATTTTCTCCTCATAATTATGCATTTGTCTTTACTATATTACCTATTACTTTGTGCATTGAGATATATATTTCGCAGTAGGCCATTATTTGTGGCTAGTACATGTAGAGACAAAATAAATTGAGTCTGGTAAAATGTTGGATAAATTTTGCAAGTTGGGGAGCATGTGAGGAATAGAATTAACGATTCAGGTCAATGAACTCTCATCAAACTATTCTGATGGAAGGTCATCAATCTGAAACATTGACACTGTTCTGTCCACGAATCCTTGTGATTTGGTATTTTTTGCTGCGTCTGTTGTGCGGATCCAAGGCTTAGGCAGCTTTTTTGAATAATATTTTGCTCCTTGTTAACTGGAATGGGGAGAAATGTTTTGAAAAGTGCAGCAGAGCTGTGAAACTGCACTGAACTTTTATTTCTTTTGACTTTCGATTGTATCATTCTTAATTAGACCAGTCTTGTGTAGACTAATTAATATACCTCCTGTAAAATACCATTAGGTAGTTACTTGTGCTCCAAAAATTATTTTTAGTGTGAATCAAGTTTGGTGATTAATTTGATGTAAAACTAGATGGAGTTTTAAACAAAGATTATTTATATCTGGTAGTTTGCAGCAATAACAAAACCACCTCAAAATCGTGATCAGTTTATGGAATATAAGATGCACGTTTTCATCATAGAAACTCCCTGCGGACTGGTTTAAAATGTATAAATCCAAGCAATGAATTGAATGTATGTTAAAATAGCAAAGTTAGTTTTATTAAACTTTCAATCAAAAGTAATGTGATTGTTGCATTGCCTTGTTTAAATACATTGAGGATGATGTAATGTCATATGGAAAGTATCACAACAGGGAAATGCATTGTGGAGGTAAAGAATAAACCATTTGAGCAGTTAAAGTCTAATTGAGACTAGAGCTGAATTTTATACTTTGCACCAGTACAATACTAATTGTTCCTTAATTACATATTGTAGAATAAGAGAAATGTATGAATGGTTCTGGAAACACATTAAATGGCCAGGAAAGGAAGACTGTAATATGCACATGTAGGTGCAGAATGATAGTTGATTTCATTAGTGCTTCTCATTTATATGCACTGCCTGTTCTTCTGCAGTAAAATGAATATTCTAATACTGTGTATAAAAAGGATGATGCATTTCAACATGTCACATAAATTTACGTTGTTAAAGTATGCTTTTTCACACTTCGTTTTTCCCTCAGAATACCTAAGATTTAACTGATGTTTTAACAGGCAAAGATGGTTTTTTATGGGAAACTGGATAAATTTGTTTTTCTGTGTTATAATTTAAAAATAAAATATGTCATGCAAGAATATTGAATCTGTTTACGTAGGTGTAGAATATTTGAATTTAAAGAGACTTGAATGTACTGTAGCTTTTTAATGTTGTGTGTTTATTTACAATGAAGGTGAAAAATTACGTCAGCTGAGGTTTTTATGTGTGAGACCTCATCTCAATTTCCCCCTTCAGATATCTGAAGAGTTTTCACAGGATGAAGAGGTTCCATTTAAAATAGGTTTTAGAATACTGCAGGGCTCCATCCCTTCTTAATGCATATTTAATTTTATAAAAGCAAGCTTGTTTACTGATTTAAGATTTCATCATGGTAAAAGACTGAATTAAAATATGTTTTACGTTTGTTTTCTCTAACTGTCCATCATGTCTCTTGAAGACTCCTCCGTCCCACTGGCAGTTGTTGATATCTAGGGACTACGTAAGACAATTTATTGCAATCTTTGGCAACTGAAACGGAAGCTTATTTTTCCCTAAAGACCTCCAAGAATAAAAAGGTCACTTAATTATCTTAATGTAACTTGGATGCTTAACCAGTTGGTGTTGTGTCTAAAAGTACTATACTGCAGATACTGTAAATCTGAAATAAAAATGAGAAAATGCTTAAGAATACACATCAGGGCAGGCAGATGAATGCAATTTTTCTCCATGTTAAATGTGTGAGCCGGAGTTGAGGAGTACAATGAAGATGGAAAGTAAATGCCATTATTGCGATACTAGAAAAGTTCCTCTTAAATGCATGTGCATACAAACATTATTATATTCGCTGTTTCATAGCCTTGAAATGTTTTAACCGCTAATTGATATTGACGTGGATTTATAACATGGCTTCTTATTATTATGGCATTGACCTCGTCATGAACCAAAGACTGTTCCAGAGTTGAGGTGATAATGATATTTAGATTTTAGTGTGTGTGCGCGACATCAAGAAACCCTGATAAAACTGAAATCGGTGCACATCAAGAGGAAAACAGTCTAAAGGTTAAAATGATACCTTTCACAAAGGAAGATAGTTTGTTGGAGGTCAATCATTCAAAGCCTTGGGAGTTGCTATGGTCGTTCCCCAGGGTTGCATGGCCATAAGTGAAGATTATAAACTTGGTGTCCTGCAGAGAGTGACTCGCATGATGGCCCTAACCCTTTCTACCATTTGTAAGGCATAAGTCAGAACCATGTCAGAATATTGTCTACTTGCCTGGATGAGTGCTGTTCCAACATCACTCAAAAGCTCTACACCGTGCAAGTAAGCTTGCTTGGCATCTTATCCACCATCTACACACTCATTCCCTTTGGCACTGGTGCACACTGGCAGGAGTTTATGCTGTTGAGCAAATGCATTGCCTACTCAGCCCACTCTGACAGGACCTCACAAACCTGAAATCCCTGTTGCCATAAGCACGAGGGTAGCACACACAGGATCTCCATCATATGAGTTTCTTTCAAGTCGCATGCCACCCTGATATGAATATATGTTGACATTCCACCATTGTCACCGGGTCTAATTCAACGTTCATTAGTGATAAGAGCTGAATTAGGCCATTCAGCCCATCAAGCCTACTCCGCCATTCAATCATGGTTGATCTATCTTTTCCTCTAAACATTCTCCTGCCTTCGCCCCATAACCCCTGACACTCTTACTAACCAAAAATGTGTCAATCTCTGCCTTAAAAATATCGATTGACTTGGCCTCCACAGCTGTCTGTGGCAATGAATTCCACAGATTCACCCCCCTGTGACTAAAGAAATTCCTTCTCATTCCCTTCTACAGGTCCATCCTTTTATTCTGAGGCTATGGACTCTGTCCTAGAATCTCCTACTAATGGAAACTTCCTCCCCACATTCACTCTATTCGGGTGTTTCACTATTCGATAAGTTTCAATGAGGTCCCTCCTCATCCTAAACTCCAGCGAGTGCAGTCCTGGTGCCAAACGCTCATCATATGTTAACCCACTTATTGCTGGGATCATTCTCGTAAACATCCTCTGGACCCTCTCCAAATGGCAACACATCCTTCCTCAGATATGGGGCCCTAACCTGGTCACAGTACTTCAAATGTGGTCTGACTAGTGCCTTACAAAGCCTCAACATTTCATCCCTGTTTTGTATTGTAGCCCTCTCTAAATAAATTCATTGCATTCTCCTTCCTTACTATCGATTCAACTTGCAAATTAACTTTTTGGGAATCCTGCACCAGCACTCCCAAGTCCCTTTGCACCTCCAATTTCTGAATTATCTCCCCATTTAGAAAATAGCCTATGCCTTTATTCCTACCAAAATGCACGCCTACACACTTTGCTATGCTGTAATCCATCTGCCACTTCTCAGCCCACTCTCCCAACCCATCTAAGTTCTTTTGCAGAGTCCTTGAATTCTCTACACTACATGTCCCTCCATCTATCTTTGTATCATCTGCAAACTTGGCTACAAAGCCTTCAATTCTCTCAGCCAAATCATTTATATACACCGTGAAAGGTAGTGGCCCCAGATTGGACCTTTGCGGAACACCGCTTGTCACTGGCAGCCAACCAGAAAAAGGCCCCCTTTATTGCCACGATCTTGGAAGTTTTTATCTGACAGCATTGTTGGAGTGGTATAGCCAGAAAGAATGCAGTGGTAGCTTACTAGCAGCTTCTTAAAGGCAATTCATAATTGGCAATAAATGCTGGCCTGGTCAGTGATATCTTCATTCTGAAAAATTTAACAAATAATATTTAAACTTGAGAGGACCAACATAGCTAATGAAGTTGATGTTTTGCATGTGCGTTTTTAAATGCTATGGAATGAATTGCCACATATTGACAGCCAAACCAAAGTCCAAGGCATTAAAGGGACATCAGCATGGTTACAACATTGGCTAAGGATTAGAATACAGGTTTTTTTTCCAGAGTGGGATACAGATGTTCAGTAGAGTTCTGTATTGGGATCTTGGTACTTTTAGACCTGTGTAAGGTTTGGGTATTAATACACAGCGCAGCTTCAAAGTTCTGAGGGAGGGTCTCGACTGGAAACGTCACCTACTCCTCTGCAGAGATGCTGCCTGTCCCGCTGAGATCCTTTTGTGTCTAACCTGTGTAATTTCAAAGTTTGCTGATGCGATTAAAAGATTTCAGGAAGACGTAGATAGATTTGTAAAATGGATCAATGCACAACAAATGAAGAAGTGCACTTAGCAGGATGATTGAGGAGAGACAATATTAAAGGAGCATGACCGCAAAATGGTTAATTTAAATTTAATGCAAAATGTGGAATTTAAATTCAATTGAATAATTCTGGAATAATCTTTTTTTTAAGTGCGGGTATCTGTAATGATGGCTACAAAACCACAGGGTTGTCTTAAAAAAATCGGATTCACTAGTCCTTCAGGAAGTAAATCAGTTGTTCCAATCTCATCTTATACGTGACTTTGGACCATGAAATGACCAACAAATTGCTTGTTTATGATTTATCATAACCCTCCCAAGAGCAATAAATGCCCCTGCCAATGATGGCATCCATACATTTTGAATGAACACAACAAAATGTGGTGCAAATTCATGTAAGAGTTTGCAGACAACTCTTAAAGCCGTCAGAGTCCAAACACCACTTTCCCAACAATTTGGGTGTGCCCGAATAAACTAACGTTGTTTTGATATATAGCGTGGGGTCAGTGCTGTGGGTGGTGCTGCTGCTGCTGCAGCAGGAAGGGTGCTCCCAGTGACCAGTTGTGTGCTCTTTGCACGAGGGGAGAGGTGGCATGGCAGAGAGAACTGCAATGTCTACAACTGGTCCTCATGGCGAGTAATTGCCGGGGAGGTTACTGCGAGGAAGTGAATGCACACTATGAATACCTGCACCTTGGGAAAAATCTGCTCATGCTTGTTTGGCCTGCTCCTGTGGGCTGCTCAAAAATAAATGAAGTATTCTTTCCATGATTATGGAATTTGGTATTAATCCGAATGCAACACTGATAGAGAAACATCTGGAGCTTAGAAAGCTGAGAAAAATGGTAAGACTTAAGATTACCATGTCCATTAGATATACAGTGACCTCCATAATGTTTGGGACAAAGACCCATCATTTATTTATTTGCCTCTGTACTCCACGATTTGAGATTTGCAATAGAAAAAATCACATGTGGTTAAAGTGCACATTTTAATAAAGGCCATTTTTATACAGCTTGGTTTCACCATGTAGAAATTACAGCTGTGTTTATACATTATCCCAGTCCCTTTGCGATGAGTAAGCTCACCAGTGCACTCTTTCTTCTTAATGATGTTCCAAACAGTTGATTTTGGTAAGCCTAAAGGGCCTGTCCCACCAGATGCAACTCTATGCAATGAGCGCGACCTAACGTGGTCGCTTGAGCCGTCCGGCATCGCGGGGCCGGTCCCACTTCGATCGCCGGAGCCGTGCGGAATGGTGCGGAGTTCGTCCCGACATTGCGCGGGGCTCCGAAAAACTGATTATGTTCAAAAATTCTGCGCGACAACGGCTTGTCGGCTCGCAGTCGCCTCGACGCATTACACACCGTCTCGACGTCGTGCCTACGTGACCTCTCTGTAGGTGCCTCCGTGACCCTCTATGTGTGTGGCTCTGTGGCCCTCTGTGTGTGTGTGTGCCTCTGTGCCCCTCTCTGTCCTGGCGAACTTACCTTTAAGACTTCGCTCCAAGTTCGCCTCACTTTAGGCCGTGTTGCGCCACTCACCTGACCTCCGCGCGGCCCTCCCTGCTGGTTTGGTTACGCTTGGCGCATGCTGGTGGGAACGGCCCTGTACAGGGATCATCCGACCTCCGCGCGGCCCCCGCTTCTAGTTTGATCGCGTTCATCGCATGGAGTCGGATGCTGGTAGGACAGGCCCTTTAGGTTTGGCTGACGTCTCTGTTTTATTCATGTTTCTCAGCTTTATAATGGCCTCTGACTTTCAGTGGCACAACTTTGGTCCTCATGTTGATAAACAGCAATAAAAGTTTCCAAAGGTTATGGAAAGACTGGAGGACAGACTAGGTGCTGAGAGCTCTCTTATACCTGCATGAAGGAGGCAATTAAACACACCTGAGCAATTACAAACACCTGTGAAGCCTGTCCCAAACATTATGGTGTCCTGAAATGGAGGGACTATGTATAAACACAGCAGTAATTTCTACATGGTGAAACC
Source organism: Raja brachyura (assembly GCA_963514005.1). The sequence continues at coordinate 59,977,266 of OY740787.1, forward strand.
AAAATGTATAAAAATACCCTTTAATAACATCTGACACTGTGCACTTTAACCACATGATTTTTTTTCCATTATAAATCTCAAATTGTGGAGTTCAGAGGCAAATAAATAAATGATGGGTCTTTGTCCCAAACATTATGGAGGGCACTGTATTTCCAGATAACTCCTTTAAATGGTTTTCTTTGTGTCCCTTTTGCATCTATTGTCCAAAACCTTCAATTGATGGCCCTGGTTCTCTGAACTACTTGGTAATGGGAACAGCAACCCACAATTTGCCTGGCATAAACCAGCCACGAATATGGTCAACTTTATCAAATTATCTCTTGGTCTCTTGGCTCCTCCAGCCTAACTTTTGCCTGCAATCTTTCGGCTTTAAAATTATTGTCCCTTTCCATATTCTCTTGAGAACCTTAACATTTGTGAAATAATTGGATACATTACTCGAACTTTGTCTTAACCAGTGTTTTATATGAGTTAAAATGTCGTATTATATTATATTAAATATCAAATATATTAAGTATAGGGTTAAAATATTATATAGGGTTTAAAATATAGGGTTAATATAAGTGCCACATGGTACAGATTTAGGTTAAAAGAGCCAGAGGATGGATTCCTCACTGAAAGAACAACTGATATCCTGGCTAAGGAGTCTCTTGATAAAATCGGCACCTCCCTGTAATGGTGCTAAGTAAAACCTTTTACTGGTTGTATATTTAAGAGTCTAGTCTATTTAATTATCGTATGTACTGGTAAAGGACCTATAAAATAGTTTTTTTGAAGAAAGTGCACTCAATAATACACAAACGTACATAATAATACAATAAATTAATGATCACTAATACTAAGTATCCAGCCCATTATAGTGCAATACTGAAGTATGTAGTGCAACCAAAATAAAGTATTCGTAGATCATAGTTGCTGAAGTAAGGTTATAGTTAGTGTTGTGCAGGATTGTTCACGAGCCTGATTGTTTCTGTGGGAAAAAGTTATTCTTGAAGCTGGAGGTCATAGCTCTCTGGCTTGTGTACTAGCTTCCCGATAGCAGCAGTGAGAAGAGGGAGTGGCCAGGGTGGTGTGGGTCTTTGATGATATTCACTACCTTTTTGATACAGCGCCTCCTGTAGATTCCTTTGATAGCGAGGTGGTTAGTACCTGTGTTGGACCGATGATTGCTACCACCCTTTGCAGCCTCCTTATTTCCAGGGCATTTGGGTTACTGCACAGGCTGTGATGCAACCAGTCAGTATGCTCTCTACCATAGACTTGTAGAAGTTTGATAAGAGTATATTCGGCAACCTACTCGATCCAACCTAATCCTCTCGATTTTCTGATGAAGTAAATATGTGATTTGTACCTTTAATTCCCCCAGTTCCCATTCCCGCTGAAGTAAGCTGAATCAAGTGATTCAGGAGCTCATTGTAATCACAAGCAATGTTTCCAAAGGGAGAACCCCTGCAAAACAGGAAGTTTTAAGTAATATGTTTTATCCAAAAAGAAAGATTTATACACATTTCACAGATAAAATTGTTACCTAATATCGTAGTTGGGGAACATACCTAATAGGACCAATGTTGAAATCTTATTTTGCTCGTATTACATTTTTACTCGTAATAAACAAATTATATCCGTCAAGATATTAATCCCTTTACGGTATGTGTAAAAAATGGTACCTGTAAATCTTCGATGCACAATTTCTGAAGAATTGAAATGCTACTTCATAAAGTTTAAATTCAATTTACATTACTGTAGACTTTTACAATGCGCATGACATTGAATTAATGTGACATTAAATAATAGTTGCAACAGAAAAATATGAAATATATGTATCACTGAAGATGAAACAAAAAGCTGAAGTAACTCAGCAGGACAGGCAGCATTTCTGGAGAGAAGGAATGGGTGACGTTTCAGGTTGAGGCACTTCTTTACACTTCTCTCAAAGAGATGCTGCCTATCCTGCTGAGTTGCTTCAGTTTTTTGTGCCTATCTTCGGTTTAAACCAGCATCTGCAAATACTTCCTACACATAAGTACCACTGAGTTGATTACAAAACCTAAATTGAAACCCCTACCAATCTACAAATCTTTTGTGGTGGGAGAGAATCATTTTGGGTATGATTCACTATTTTATATGTTGAATATTTATTGGTGGCATAAGTAGTTAGGTTATTGGACTTATATATATATAACCATATAACCATATAACAATTACAGCAAGGAAACAGGCCTTCTCGGCCCTTCCAGTCCGTGCTGACCATTTATTTTCCTTTAGTCCCATCTACCTGCACTCAGACCATATCCCTCCATTCCCTTCCCATCCATATACCTATCCACTTTACTTTTAAATGTTAATATCGATCCTGCCTCCACCACTTCTGCTGGAAGATCATTGCACACAGCCACCACTCTCTGAGTAAAGAAGTCCCCCCTCATGTTACCCCTAAACATCTGTCCCTTAATTCTCATGTCACGCCCTCTTGTTTGAATCTTCCCTACCCTCAATGGGAAAAGCTTATCCACGTCAACTCTGTCTATCCCTTTCATCATTTAAAGACCTCAATCAAGTCCCCCCTTAACCTTCTACGCTCCAAAGAATTGCAACTCAAATATGGACAAGTGATCTGAACATAATAATTAAAGTCTCATAGTTAAGATTTTTGGATGACTCTGCAATTGTGGGCTGCATCACTGAGGGGAGGGAAACTGTTGAGTGGTGTGGGCTGAACCACCTGCAGCTCAACACCGACAAGACTAAGGAGTTAGTGGTGGAGAGGAAGGGGGTGGAAGATTGTAACCTTCACGTGGTCTGCCGTGTTTCAACTAATGCAATCAACTCGACGTGCACAAAACAGAAGATCAAATAGAACAAGTTGCCCTACAACTTTAGGCTGTGCACGCCACACGAAAGAAGAAGAAGATGGAGAGGAACACCCCTGTCCCCGTCTCCATCAATGGTGTGGATGTGCAGTTTACCAAGGAGTACAAATATCTTAGAGTGTATCTGGACAGTAAACTGGATTGGTCCAGGAACACTGAGGCCCTGTACAAGAAGGGACAGAGCCAGCTGTACTTTTTTTAGAAGGCTTTGCTCCTTCAACTTCTGCAGTAAGATGCTGCAGATGTTCTACCAATCGGTGGTAGCCAGTGCCTTCTTCTTCGTTGTCGTGTGCTGGGGCATCAGGGAGAAGGCCGCAGACGCCAACAGGATTACCAAACTGATCAGAATAACTGGCTCCGTCCTGGGGGCGGAGTTGGGTTAATGGGAGGTGGTCTTGGAGGGGAGGATGCTCCTCAAACTGCAGAGCATCTTGGACAATACAGCTCACCCCCTCCATGACACTGGTCAACCTGAGTACCTTCAGCAACAGACTGGTTCCACCAAGCTGCAGTACAGGACGCCACAGGAGATCCTTCTTCCCTGCGGCTATCAGACTGTATAAATACTCCCCCTTCCGTTGCGGGATCCCCTTCACTCCCCACATCCCAATCTTTGCACACCCCCAATCCTATCCACTCGTCACTTTAATTTCATGTTTCATGTATCGTTTGTTTTAATGACTGTTGCCTCCTGCAATAAATAAAGTTCTATCATATCGTACATACAGCATGGAAACAGGTTCTTTGGCCCACTGAGTCTGCGTCGACCACGATCACCTGTACACTAGTTCTATCCCACACACTAGGAACATTTTACTGAAGCAAATTAACCTACAAACCCGCACATTTTTGGGATGTGGGAGGAAACCGGAGCACCTGGAGGCAACCCATGCAGCACCCAGAGATAACCCACGCGGCCACAGAGTAAACTTACAAACTCCTCACAAACACCAGAGTCTCTGGCGCTGTGTAGCACCTGTGGCACTGTGCCACCTGTATTTTGGCTAAGATTCCAGTATCTGGAGTAGCACTTGCCTTCACATGAACTTGTTTTCTACTCATGCCTTTGCACTCATGTTTTGTACTGGAGAGTTTGTTTTTCCATTGTCTTATATGGTTTCTATAGAACTTGTGTTTTTGTATGTTTGAGTTGATGTGCCTGTGATGGTGTGCAAGATTTTTATTGTACCTGTCCCTCACCATACTTGTGCATATGATAATTAACTAGACCTGTCAAGGTTGAAATATATTTAACCACATTCTCAGCAGTGCATCTATTTGTCTGATGGAATTCTCCATTTTCCCTGAAATGCTTTCACCACCTAAAATATACTACACACCGTATTTAAAAATCACATTACAATGGACCGGGGGGGGGGGGGGGGGGGAGGAGAGGGAGGGCACATGGTGTCCATTATTATCGATTGTCCATTATATCCGGGTAAGAGATTTGTTCCAACCACCTAGTGGTCACGCCGTGAAACAACGAGCTGTTTTGAAATATAAAATACTTCTTAATAGCTAAAAATTTATTTTTGTTATTGCAAGCTAAAATTACCAAAGGCTGTTTGTTACATTGTTTAATAGGGTATTATTGCACAAGTGTCCATTGAAGCAATTGCTTGTCAATTTCAGTGACTCTCCGCAGTGTAACTAGCAGCCTGTGTTGTTAAATAGACAGCGGTGTCTGATTACTGTGAGTACGCTCCATTCGCTATAACCAAAATCCATAATTACGAGGGTTTATTGTACTCTGTCACTGGTGCAGTGTGGCTGCTGAAACTGCTAACTACAAATTGCAGGGCAGCAAATTTCCAAGATGTCTTTGAATGAACCTTGCCTGACCTGTACCACTTAAAAGGACAATGGAAAGAATGGCATCGGCAGAAAAGGGTCACTTTTGGGCTAATTTGGGCTTGGGCTTGCCGATAGAACGCGAATTGGTGGAAAAAAGAAAAATCTAATGTTTAAAATGTAAACATATTTTAAATAGTTCAGAAATATTACTTCAGAACAATGTATTCCATGTCCAGGGATTTATGTTTTGACAAGATATCTTGGGTTGAAATTATTTTACATTACGTAACAGATTACAAAATAATTCTTAAAGGAAGATTGTTCTTCACAATCATGTTGCATATTTAAAAAAAACATCCTGGGTTTCCTCAGTGGCATGAAGGAAGTCCTTATGTGGAAGATGAAGTTTGTTCCACAAAATATGTAACTTTTCCTTTTACAATAGTATTATTCCATCTATAATGCCTAGGAGTTGGATTACTCTAACCGAGGTAATGAAATCACATAAATCTTTGCCATATTGGTCTACTGTTACAGTGTGCTTCTATTACTAATTTTTAAACTGTTTGGCATTAGCAATAATATTTCAATTTTTTTAAGTAGGTTTTCCTGTTGGTAAACACTGTATCTATTTGAAACATTTCATTTCACATACTGAATATTATTATAATCCATAATTAAAAAATTCAAACAAGTTGGCATCTGAAAGTTTTCAATCAAAGTACAGAGGTATAATAACTTCAAAATTGTAAATATAATTAAAACTTATTTTGTTTAATTTATGTTCACCTAAAGGGCACATAATTGAAAGTTCTGTTAATTCTGTGTTGATGTTTAGAATAGAGAGGGAGTCAAAGTTATATTAGAGGATTTTGTGTCATATCAGATAATGTTGACAACACTTGTGTGCTTTACCTGCTGATCAATGCGCTGACTGCCCCACCTGCCTTTCATTGTTTCCAGGAAATCATGATGTGTGAACAGCAGGAAGTATTGCTTTGACCTCGTAGACCGTTTCCCATTACAATAATTGCTAATCTCTGAATAAGACAGCCATGTTTTGCGTATGAGACAAGATGGTGTGGTGAAGATCAGCTGCCTAGAAAATTTTAAAACATACAAGGAATCCATCTGCATGTGCTTCATTTGGGAGTGCCTTTTTTTCAAACAACACATTTGTCTCTTGTGTATATTGACCTCAAAGGTCAGTTGTTGGCAATACAGTATGTATTTGTGCCTTCATTCATACAAACTGAAAAACAAAACTGTTTGTTACGAGAGCTGTCACGACTGTGCAGTCGAAGGATAATGGCTACTTCCTGATTAAACCACCGTTCATGCAGCTGATATTAAATAACTGCTTGTTCCTCAAGAGACTACAGTATGCGGAAGTGTTCTTAACCATTTTCTTTTCTTTTATAAAAAGGAAACATTTCTACATTTGTACTTTAAAATTGAGAGCCATACTGTCAAGAAAAGACTGAAGGTCTAAAATGTCAAAATGAGCAATGAAGTAATTTTTAATATTTTAGTAACCTTTGCTGAATTGGGGAAGTTTCAAAAATATACAATGAAACCGGTACTACAGCATGCTACCTAAATATACTCAGAAAACATTTTCAACAAGGCCTGCTGGTTGAGAGGTACTGTACAAAAATCCTTTACAATATTGTTTAGAAACTTGTTTTAGTTAACTTTTATGCATTTTTCAATTTTTACTTAAAAAAAAAATGTTTTGAAGTTGTATGATCGACAATAATTAACTCCCAATTCTAGGACTAATGATGATTAGATCAGAATTTACTGATCTAATTTTCTCCACTAGAAGGTCTTCTACATCTTCTATTCATATAATCCAACATTTGGCCTCTCTTCACAAGGTAATCATACGTAGGGAAATGAGTGAGCCATTGCTGTACAATTAAAACCTAGTTAAAATATGCTGAAATTGTTTATTTGGATAATTATTTGATTATTTTGGCAAACATAGCTAATGAATGAAAGAAATCCTAAAATGTACTGTAGAACATACAATTGGTTTGACAATTGTGGTCTCTTGTTATAAATTTAACTAAACAGCAATAAACAGTGTAAAATATTTTGTGATTCTTTGTTATGATTGCATTATGACTTCGATAATGATATTGCATCTGATTTGTACTCTGCAGTGGAATAACAATTTTATTGTTTGTGAGGGTAACATTTCAGGAACGCTAATGGTATAATTGTGTTTTGCAATATTAAATGTGTGGCACAGCAGGAATTTGGTCTTGTGTAGTGTCTTTGTATGTTGAGCCATTAGTAAAGGGTATATTATTAATCGTAAGTTAATAAATGTGTTTACTATTTCAAGAATTTTAATTTATACTAAATGGTTACAAATTAATTACAATGCACTGCCATTTTACAAATGCACTTTACTTTTGCTTACAATAATTTATACTGCAAATGTGGCATTAACAGTAAATGTGTAACTATCCCTCATATCCATGTGTGGGATATTATGATATGACTTTCATACACCACATTTTCATTTTTGGATTTTCTTTACATCCTGATAGAGTTTTTTTTCCAGTTGGGTTTTGGTTTTTGCAATATTAGATGTGCTTCATTTTAATCTGATATGTAAAAAAAATATTTAAACTTAAGCTCCAAGAAGCTCTGACTTTATACATGCATGTAAGTTTGATTTCTTGTTTTATTTTAATTCAATTATAGTATCAGAGGTGTGTATGTTTGTGAACAATTTAGAAAATGAGAAGCATGAAATGGCCAGTTGCTTTTGAGCATCAAAATATATGCACAATATCATCGGTGGAGCTTTGTGGCCCTGGCTGCTGCTTTTTGTTGAGGTCGGGGTTTGACCAAAGTATCCAAGATTTTCTTTAACATCTGTCTTTGTGATGCACATCTTAGCTTGTAATAATATAAGAAATAGGTGTAAGAGTGAATCACACGTCCCAAAGGACCCATTTTACCGTTCAATATCACAGATGATCCCTGGCCTTGTCCACTTTCCTGCTCAGATCCTTTAACTCGCCATTCCCTGTCCAACAATCTATTGATATCAGCCTTGAATATTTTAAAGGACTGAGCATCCATCCAAAGCTCTCTACATAAAGCAACAAAGACAACATATTTCATGGCACTTGGAGTGGATAAAATGTCAATAAGAAATCTCTCAGTTGCAGAATATTTATCCTAAGGGTTTATCACCCCCTAAGTTGTAGATGCTTAGGTTTAGGTTTATTATTATCCCATGTACTGAGATACAGTGAAAAGCTCCAGCCAAAGCAAGCAATCTCAGTATCTGCACTGTTGAATATCCTAGAACATTCTATGAATCAACAAGATCGTGGCTCATTCATTAAAATTGCAGGGAATATGGAATTATTCTACTCAATGACTTCTCAGATCATCATTTATTCTGGTAATGAGTCCAGTGTAGCTTTGTTGTCCCATTTCATGGCAAGTTTAGATACCAGTAATCCAAACCATGCCCTTTCCTAAGCCATGCTAAATACTAATTTTTATGTCAAGCCCGAAGCACTTGGCTTTTAGAACTGTGCACTATATCTACTTGTCAATTGTTAGGAAAAATATATAAATTGTAGCCACAAGAAATAAGAGCAGAAACACTTGTTTGAAGGGACAAGTATTTCAGGTCTGTGAAACTCAATAGGTCATGAAAGGCTACTGGTCTAACTTAGATGATTTACTCTGCTGCCTGATCTGCTGTTGTTCCAACAATGTCTCAGGTTATTGTTACCTTTGTCTCTCTTGCACAACAATCCATTGGTACATCTTATCTTGTTTTCGAGCAGTATAATTTATTTAAAACTGTTTTCTACCAAACTGAGCATACTTGCAATTGCCTTCATTATACTCCATCTGTTGGACTCTCACAATTTAACATATACCTTCCTCAATAGACATTTGCTAATTTCATCCAAGTCTTTGATGTAGAGTGGAAATAGATAAGGTTGACCTTTGCGGCCTCTTGGAATTTTTTGTTTTTTTAGTTTAGTTTATTGTCACGTGTACTGAGGTACAGTGAAAGGCTTTTGTTTTGTGCTAACCAGTCAGCAGAAAGACAATACATGATTACAATTGATCCATTTACAGTGTATAGACAGATGTAGATGTGTAGATTAACCTGTTCATTCCTACTTTTATCCTTTATTCAGTCCTCTATTCAGGTTAACATATTATCCTAACTATGTGAGCCTTTATAATGTATAAGCATGTCTTTATGTGGCAGCCTTTCATATACCTTTTCAAAGCTAAATGCCATCCATTTACTGGTTTTCCCCCTCATCCCATTATTACATCCTCAGAATTTATCACACCGTTTCATAAAACTCTGATTCTATCTCATTGTATTATGATTTTCAAAATGCTTTGTTGTCATTTCCAGTATTTCCTTGACAACCAGCAAAAAGCACTACTGCACTGCAATGAGAGTTTTAGTAAAATTGTGATGTAAGTAGTCTATTAGCATCACAGTTTGTCAAGAGATTGTAACGAACAATAAGGTGTAAAGTGAAAAATGAGCTTGAAGTTGATAAACAATATAGTAATCAAGGCAATATAGTATCAGGGCCAATAATGACCGTTGTGAGAGGGGAGGTGAATATCGAAGTTAAAATGTTGTATATGAATGCGCAAAGTATAAGAAATAAAGTGGATGAGCGTGAAATTCAGTTCGAAATTGGCAAGTATGATGTTGTTGGAATTACAGACATGGCTGAAAGAGAACCAGGGCTGGGAACTGAATATTCAGGGGTGTATGTCCTATCGAAAAGACAGACAGGTGGCAGAGAGGATCGTGTATCTCTGTTGGTGAGGAATGAAATTCAGTCCCTTGCGAAGGGTGACATAGAATCAGGAGATGTAGAGTCAATATGGATAGAACTGAGGAATTGTAAGGGTAAAAAGACCCCAATCGGAGTTATCTACAGGCCCCCAAACAGTAGCCTGGATTTAGGGTGCAAGTTGAATCAAGAGTTAAAATTGGCATATAGCAAAGGCAATGCTACGGTGGTTATGGGAGATTTCAACATGCAGGTAGACTGGGAAAATTAGGTTGGTACTGGACCCCAAGAAAGTGAGTTTATGGAGTGCCTCTGAGATGGATTCTTAGAGCAGCTTGTACCGGAGTCTGCCAGGGAGAAGGCAATTCTGGATTTAGTGTTGTATAATGAACCGGATTTGATAGGGGAACTCAAGGGCAAGTCCAGCTAAGGCCATTTTTTAGGCGAATACAGGTGACTAGGCTGTCGCCACATGGTCACCGGGATATCACCTGTATGGACGTGAGTAGTCTCAGTCGCCCAAAGAGTGGTAGCGTCTTTCTGGTCGTTGATGGATTTTCATAATATTGTCGCCAGGTTAATGTAGGTTGTCGCTAGGTTATCGTAGGTTGTCGCCAGGTGACGTAGGTTGTCGCCGGTGCTGTATGTTTTGTTTTTGTTGTTAAAGTAATGATTCTATTTCACATTTTATGTCGAAGAGGGGTAAAGGTCGCCAGTTTTTCAACGAGCTGCTACGACTGTCAGGTGCCTAAAGGAAGGCAGTTTATTATCTGAATGGTGTCAAATTGGAAAAAGGGGAAGTATAGAATAGAATGCTATTTATTGTCATTCAAACAAGTTTGAACGAAATTACATTGTACAATTGTACATTGTACATTGTCACAATTGTATGAAAGTACAATGAGATTTGGAGGTTCTTGTTGAAAGTAAGCAAGCAGGTACAGCAGGCAGTGAAGAAAGCTAAGTTGGCCTTCATAACAACAGGAGTTGAGCATAGGAGCAGTTGTCCAGGGCCCTAGTGAGACCACAACTGGAGTATTGTGTGAAGTTTTGGTCTCCAAATTTGAGGAAGGACATTCTTGCTGTTGAGGGAGTGCAGCATAGGTTCACAAGGTTAATTCCCGGGATGACAGGACTGTCATATGTTGATAGAATGGAGCAGCTTGGCTTGTACACTCTGGGATTTAGAAGGATGAGAGGATGTTATTGAAACATGCAAGATTATTCAGGGATTGGACACGCTAGCGGCAGGAAATATGTTCCTGATGTTGGGGGAATCCAGATCCAGGGGCCACAGTTTAAAAGGTAGGAGTAGGCCATTTAGAAAGGAAATAAGGAAAAAATATTGGCCCAGAGAGTTGTGAATCTGTGGAATTCTCTGCCTCAGAAGGCAGTGGAGGCCAATTCTCTGGATGCTTTCAAGAGAGAGTTAGATACTCTTAAAGATAGCGGAGTCAGGGGATATGGCAAAAAGGCAGGAATGGGGGTACTGATTGTGGATGATCGTATTGAATTGTGGTGCTGGCTCGGAGGGCCGAATAGCCTCCTCCTGCACCTATTGTCTATAGGATGTAATGGGATATTATCTATTGTCTAATGTTTCTGCCACTCACTTGTGGGGCCACGGAATGATTTTCTTGTATGCATGATTTTCAAGGTGTCTTGCATACAAGCCACTTGAATCTTGAGCCCTCAATGTGTGTGTCTATAAAATCCCTGGATCTGAGAACAATAACTTTAATCATTGGGGCATGAGTGGTATGGCTGGGCTGGAGAAGATTTGGGTACCACATATCTCCAGCCATGATGTTCATTCCAAGAGTTCTCCCGAGTTTGCCCTGATTCGAACTCGGAGATTTACGGTAATGGCCACTTGTCGGTACTCGGGGCTCTTGTAGACATTTTTCATCATGTTGAAAAGTCTTCCCGTGCTTACCTGCCTTTAGCGAGTCATCCCGAGTACCTGCCGTTAGCGCTAAGAGACGTCCCTGAGCTCTGACGTACCCGCTATGTTAATTCTCCGTGCTTATCACGAGTTTGATTTTTTTTTAAAACTCGGGAGAGCTCTTGGAATGAACTTGTACCGTGGGACAGAGCTTTTAGGCATTGTGAGCTGAATACCCTAGGGAAACGTAAAAGCAGTTGGGGTACAGAGGCCCCCAAACCTCAGTTATTCCCAAATGAATGCAGATTATCTTAACTGGAGTATCAGGAGGCATCTGATTGATCAGATAGGATTTCATGACTGACTTTGGTGGTGAATTTTTGAGGTTCAGTTAAGAACTGCCTTTTAAGCAACTTATCCTCATAACCTGGTTTTCCATTTAAGATTCATTTCATTGTTGCTCTGGCAGCAAAACTATACACTGATTGGCATTACCACGATGTGTCTGCTATGAAGATACATCACATGCAACATTGATTTACATGGTGCCAATGGCACTGATTTCTGCATGGGTGCATCACATGCAATATAGCTTTGCATTGTGCTTGCATTTTGCAATTGAATGTTACCTTAAAACCATAACATAGCCTATTAAGGAACGGTACTGTGCGGCAGAATGTATAAAGCAGTTCTGCGGGCAACCTATTCTACTTATGAACCCAATGTAATTAAAAAACAAAAATCTGTATCTGACTAGAATTCAAAAAGGACTCAAAACTTAGTATATTAGCTTGCACTGAAATCCTGAATCTGTAATGTGTTTTACATGTGTTTGCTGTGAACCACAGTTGCTATTTGTATTCCTTACAAACTTCAGTGCACAATGTTGCTTCAATTATATTGATTATAAAGTAGATCTGAATACTTCTGATTTTACAGTTTTCTAGATATAGGGGGAGGGGTGGGGAACATGAAATCAATTATAAACAAGAAAAATGTTTTACCTTCACTGCATGTTTGTTGCATTGTTGAACTAACCAAAGTTTTACTAAGAGAGAGGTTCTGTGATTTGTTGTATATTGTAGCTTCATATTTTTTCAGAAAACAAATTGTGCATTTCTATTGTGCAGATCTGGATAGTGGCCCAAATAAATATTTATTCAATTTTATATTGATAATAAATTTGCCTGTCATAAATATTGGAAAATTTAATGATTCACCACTCCTTTGCATTTGCTGTTACTGAAGTTAGTTGGCCTTGACAAAATCAGTGATGGATCTTTTCTACAGCTGCTTCCCATAATGCACCTTATTAATGCATAAATTTGCAGTTATTTAGTCTGTGATTAAATGGAGGATTTTTGTCCTGCGTTATAATAATGTACAAAGTGAACATGCATTCTGACTCACTGATGGACAGAACCTGCAGTTTCAGCACACTGAGGCTGGTTTCAGTAAAACATGCAGATGTTAGTCTCGTGGAGATTCACATCAGAAATTATGCATATTGAAAACTGTCGTAAGTATATTTAATGTGTCAATGAATTCACGTTAAACTCAGTTTGAAATATTTTGTTAATGTTTGTTGCATCTACACTTTATTTAATAATGTGTCAATCTTTTTAAGATGTGATTAATGGGTGATGCATCATTGATTATTAATTATGTACCCTGAAACCTTGGAATGTCTTGGGGACACTGACCGTTTTACATGATAAAGTCTGTGACCTAGGCAAAACCAGCATATAATTGGGATAGGCTTAATCTATCTTAACATTTATAATTGTAATCTATAACAACCTTAGAACTTGTTTCAATTGGGGAAAAAAAAGTTTTTTGGGTTGTTAATATATTACCAAACCAAATGACATTAGTACAGGTAATTCAGAAATACTACCACTATTATTAAACTGTTGAACATAATAAGAAAAGAGCAGTACATTTATTCTTGAAATGTAATGCATTTTTAGTTTGGGATATTTAATATGCAGCCAAAAATTCTTGACAATAATAGTTTGATTTTATGAAAGTCAGATTGATGAGTAATTGTAGGGAAACAACATTTTTGCTAGAGGTTGGTAGATTTAATGGGCAAATAACCAGCTTTAGCAATGTGAGCACTCATGGTATAATATCGCAAATCAACTGATTGGATAGCAGACTGCAGCAAACCATTGCTAGTGCTATTAAAAATAATGTTGAATAAATGAAACATGAATACATTTTTATAGTTAATTTATTTTTGGGTTGGAGTGAATTATAAGGTAAACATATTTCAACATTTGGATAATTGTGGCACACTGCAAAAGCTTTGTGGTTTGAAGAGTATTATTCTCAATAGCTGCTTGCAACATAGCCCTTTTATCTCTTGATCCTTTTAATATGAATTTTATTGTTTTTTCTAAGTTGTTTTCTAAAAAACTACAAAGACTAATCATAAATGTAAAATGCAACTATAGATAAATTAATGTCAAGTTTTTCTTTTTTTCAAAAGAAGCTAATTTTTTTGAGCAAAATAATATGGTTGCTTCAGTAAGATAGCACAATCACGGAGCTCAGTGAACAAATGTTAAATTTAACCTTGTCATTTCAGCAAAAGACTAGTCACCAATTAATAGTTTAAATAGTATTTTGCTCTGACTAACACCAGATATTTTTTTCAACAATAGAGTTCACACTGCAAATTATGAACTGCATTATAAAATTAAAGTTTGTACAAGACAAATACAATAATTTTGATAGAAAAACTATAACTGAAATTGTGTCAGTAGCCTGGTATACTTGAGAATCATTTCTGATAAATATAACAGTCTTATTTGTAATAAAGATTAATATTCATTGCACGGAACATAAATTCATTTAATCTAGCACATGATAAACAAAATTAATACCTTTGAAAATGTGCCCATTGCATTTCCATGTCTTACTGTGTATTTAAACTACTAATTTTATTATTTGCACTTTATCGTGGCTAAAATGTTCAATTTAATGTTTTGTTATTGCAACAATTTGATGCAAATAGTTACATATTTATCCCTGTAATACTTTACGAGTTGGTTGAACATTTTGCTTGATTTCTTTAAAGCTGTTTTTACCATTCAGAAATTGAACACTTTTTATTAATATTTTTCTAATTGGTTAATAAATTGACTGATCACTTGAATGTTGCCACAATTGTTTTATTTTGTCAATTCTTTTAATGGTAGAATGGAACATAAAGATAATCATGCGAGCAGCCTATTTTTGTACAAAATGGGGATACCAGCTTCTAATTCACTGAAGCAGCCCAATTTAAGACTCGTGAGCACAATTGAGAAATATGACTTTCACAGTTGTTGCACACTGCACGTCGTGGTGATGCTGCATCACAAAATTGTTAAATGATGCAGAAGTACAGCTCAACTAAACACCTGCCAGACTTGTTTGTCATGTGGATGATTGGCAAACAAAGCCAATGCTTCAGACAAAACCAAATCAGGCAAAACTAAGATCTCAGGACCATTAGCTAAGCATGCATTTTAATTTGTAGTTGATTATTAGCAACTAAACAATGAAAATATTGTTAATTGAATCCAATAAAATTTTGCTTCATTTAGTTTAAAATTCTTCTATGCAGAAGATTTAATTTTTTTATATTAATTCTTAGCATCAATTAATTGTATTATCATGATTAGTGCCTTGGGTATTATTGGGTATGTCCCAACCTATTTGGGGTTTAAGATTTTGTAGGCAGAAGTGCAACTTTTGAAATAATACAGATGTGTTCTGCATACTATAATCTCCAGAAAAGGTTCACTGCTCGACCGCTTTCAGATGTTATGCTGCTTTATTTGCTTTTAATGTAAATTCCTCTCTTGCAGCTGCCCTCTGCAAAGGCCATTATTTTCTGAACCAATTTGTAGGTTCTGATGCAAGAATATATTATAGCATTCTGAGCAATTTGTTTAGGAACCCATGGTCCATCAGTAATATTTCTCTGTAGCTACATGTTGGTACATTGTAGAAAAGGTTGAAATTAGTTGCTGATGTAACGAATGACCAGAATATATTTGGCTTTACACCAACAACGACTATCTTTTCTTCCAATGTATTGCTAGAACTATGTTCCTTGTCTTTATCTAAATTCCACAAAAGTTAAGTAGGTATGGCAATATCTGTGGAGCTAGAAAGAGTTAGTATTTCAGATCTGTGACCCTTCCTTGGAACTAGCAAAGGGAGAAAAACAAGTTTGTTCTAAGTTGCTGAGGGTGGGTAGAAGTGATAAACAAGTTATCTCTGATTAGTTGAGACCAGGATCGTTGAGTGCGTCCACTGTTAATAGAGTCATCTAGTTAACGGAGGGAGAGAGAGCAAGAGATCAAGCAAATGTAATGTATATATGTGAAAGTTGTGAAATGCAGGTCTGAGCATTTCTTGAGATCCAAAACCAAAAGGAGAATGCTGAAAATATCAAGATGATCTTTAATAGCTGAGTCAGGTAGCTTTTAAATCTGCCAAAATGTTGTTCATGATTGTCCTTGACTTTCTAATAACTTTCAAGACTACTAAAAACTAAAAGATCTTAAACATTGAAAAAAAGTGCAGCTATATAATGTTTAATAGCGCTGAGCGACTGACTTGGCACTTAAGGGGGCTGTCACCAATGCTGTGTGGGACTTGGGTTTGACTGGAAAAGCAGTTGGAATCTCTGTGAACCATGCAAGAAGCATGTTCTGACATTATGAAGATGTTGATGCCATGAGGATTTGGTGATTAAAATAAGTGGACTGTTTTTGTGAGTTTTATTGCATTAGGTTATTGTAAGCAGTTGAGGGCTGTTTCTCTTTCTCTTATGTTAAGATGTACAACTCAAATAGAGAACTGTTCAGAGTGTGAATCCTTGCTTACTTCCTTTACAACATGGAGGTGCAGCAGTTCATTTTGAGACTACATTTTAACTTGGCTGAAAATTAGTAAACATTTACTTGCTTGGAATCAAACCAGGGATCTTGGTCTATTTCACTAGTTGAAGCTTTAGTTGGAAAGTAAAATGTGTGTTTGTGATTGTATTTTATATACTCTTTCTGAGGATTGTTTTTTTTTACACAAAAACAACAACAAAAAGTGTTAATAAGGTTGAGGTTGCGCATCTGTTGCTGTTGTGTGTCTGAGCCCTCGGGTTCCTACCATTAAAAGATTGCTTTTAACTGAATGTTTTTGATCTCAGGAGAGTAAATGGATGCACAGAAGGCTCAGAGATTTTGTGAAATTGTCTTCACTGATAAGGAGTAGCCTTTTTCCTTTGTCTTGCTTTTCATATGCCTGTCTACTGCATTATGCATATTCTGTGTGACTGGTGTAAATCCCTGAACAGCTGACACATACTAAGGGTTTTACAATGCACTGCAAGTAGCTTCTTCATTTGCTGTTCATTAAATTAACATGTGTTTTTTTTTGGGGGGGTTAAATAAACACGGATAGGTATTTGCTATTTTTTGATTTGGTTATAGTTAGTTCAGTTTTTGGTTAATAAAATGTTCACTACTGGTACATATTGAAAATGATATGCCTAGCACACTAATTCACTGATACCATTATATAATTGGTTTATACCTTTTTTCATTTAAGACATTCTGAACTGCCATAATAATAAAGCTTGATGTAATTTTACTTTGGTGCTACTGTTGTATTGGTTCTGGCTTCCCAAGACATGTCATACTATGATTAATTAGTAGATCATTTTTATTAAATAAAAAGGAGCAATGAAATTCATTAAAGGGCATTCACGTAGCTCTATCAATTATTCTACATGCTTGTTTACATGAGAGAATTTTAATTTAATTGTCCCAGTATAGTTTTGTGTTTAAATTTATATTGCCAGGGTACAGTCAAAATTATGAAGTCTTTGTCTTAGTTTTAAATCTCATCTAACTATTCACCAAGGCAATTGGAATCTTATAACTTTAAATTTTATAGGATTAGGTAGAATAAAGAAATCGCAAAGTGCCAGAATTCTGAACCATCAATTAATTTTATATGAAAGGTCACACCTGATACATGAACTTGTTTGTTCTTTCCACTGATAATGTAAGTGTGTTTAACCTTGTCTGATCCTGCAAGCGGCATTGATATCACACGGTAAACCTTCATGATGTAATTGGGGAGTAAACCTATGTTATCCTGACCTAAAAAATATGCTATTGCCTCACCATTAAGGCATCAAGTGCACAATTTCATTGAAAGTTTTGAAATTCCCCAGCATATGAAAAGAAAATTACCTAGAGACACAAGGAAATGCAAATGCTGAAATTCTGAGCAAAATACCAAGTGGTGCTGGTATAACTCGGCGAAGTCAGGCAGCACCTGTGGGGGAAATGGATAGGCAACATTTGGGTCCCTACCTGAAAAATTGCCTATCCACTCCCTTCACAGGTTCTGCCTGGTCCGCTGAGTTGCTCCAGCACTTTGTGTTTTGATGAAAATCATCCACTTTATTTAGTCAGTCCAATTCCATTGAATGCTGGGCTGATACTGAGCAATCTCAGATTACATGCTCCTTGCTGCCACAGTAAGCAATGTGCACTTAATTTCAGCCAGGATCAGTGTAATAAGTCTTGAAATAAAACTATTTGAGCAGAAATATGTAAAACCTGTATAAATAATGGCAAGATTGAGTTATAATTGCTGGTTGCTTAGATCGTGTGTCATCCTACACTATTTTAGAAAATATATGTATTTTTTACTCTAGTTTCAACTAGCCATTATCTGCCACGCTTTGCCCCACCCCTCCTCTCTTCCAACTTTCTTTAGCCCACTTTACAATCAGTCTGAAGAAGGATCCAGACCCGAAACATCACGTGTCAATGTTCTCCGGGGATGCTGCCTGATCTGCTGAGTTACTCCTGCACTTTGTGCCTTTTCACAACATCTGCAGTTCCTCGTTTCTACATTTCAGTTTGTCTTTAATGCTTCAAATAATTGTTTTATGTTATTCTCATTTAAATTGTTTGAAACTTCCTTTTTGACAAATTTAATTGCTTTATTGATTTATCTGATCTCCAAATTTATAAGGACAGGGTATGATTCTTATGAATGAGGAAGTGGATATGAGAATGGGTGGGTCATGGTAGATTTGAGAATTATAATTAAAATAAAGTTTATGAGGCTGTGTTTTAAGTAAACATCACAGGATTGTCATGGTAGTTATTTTAAACATTCATAAAAAACAGTTTTATCAGTAGTTTTCGAATTTAAATGGGATTGACATTCCAAATATCTGAATTCTAACCTGATGATATTGCCCAAGACATCTTTGTTTCTGCAATGTGACTATGTGGGTAGCCTGCTTTCGATCCACTATCTCACAGCTGAATCGCTGATTGCTGGATGATTTTTTAATTTAGAAATTTGCCATTAAATGAACCTGCCTAGTGCAGACTTGCCCACCTGAACATGGAAATGCATGAGAAAGTGAAGCATTTTGATCAAAGTTTCCACTTCCATGTTTCCTATTGCTAATGTTCCACTTGCACGGATTGCATTTCCCTGGAAGGGAGGGAGAGAACGGTGGGTGTTTTTTTTGTCAATCAGCAGGGTGCTGAACTGCCTGTACACAATACCTGAAGTGGTATTCATTGCATGCACACAGGAACTGTAATGCACATGGGATTGCCATGTCATGAAGGTGGCCACTCCTGCCATTGATGTAGGCATTATTGCAAAAGTGTATGATGTAGCGCTCAAGACCGATTCCTCCAATCTCTCTGCAGGTATGCACATTTTGGTTGGGATGACTGCCAGGACCTCGCACATTCTTGGCTGCTACTCCAAAGGCATCCAAATCGTCAATAAACATCGAGATAGAACATCATTGTCTAGCTGAGCAGTGCTTGGACCATACTGCATTCTCCACTACCAACTTCCCTCAACTGTTTCTGTCTCCGCCTTCTGCTCTTGCTCATCTGTAATGTGAAAATCAACAGGTGAAAACTGAAATCTCTTCTTAAAGTCACCGAAGTAAGAGTATTGACGGAAAGGTGAGGGAAAAATGATCACAATCTTGGTGAGGGTAAATTTAATTTTTTACCTTGACAAGCACTTTCCTGATGCTGGCAGCTTCCCTTACTTCCAACGTAATTGAGATGTTAAAATTCAGACCGATATCAGATAACGGTGCCTGGCTGACCTTCTCAAATGGTCACTTCTTGTGCCTTTATTAGAATGGTAAATACAAATAGTAATGATGCTTCAAACCAAATAAAAATCATGAATTTTTGCACTGACTTTCAGTATTTTTATTAAAATCTATTTTAGTAATATCTATATTAGACCAAAACCAAAAAAAAGGGCTAGTATGTGCCTGCAGACCGTAAATTTGCAATAACTTAGTGTACCTAACTTTATTTGTACAAGGTAATTTATGGTGGTAACTTATGATCATGAAGTAAACTCAGTTTTGGATACTAATTAAAATATTCTTTATGTAAAACTACTAGCACATTCTTATATCTATACCTTTATGTTCACAAAATATTTTGGGGTATTTCCTATTTTTCAAGGGTATACAGTTTAAGGTTATTCGAACATTTTGGAATGCTTTCGCAACTTAAATGGTGAACATGAGGTATACTTGACAGGATACAGTACTTTTATAGCAGAAGATGTCTCTGGGAATTGTTGCTTACAATTTAGTCCCAAAGGTATCAAAGAAAACGTATTTTGCAAGTAAAATGACTGCCTACTCTGATTTACAGTTGAGCATCTAGTGTGTAGATTTGAAGAAGTTAAATCGCATGGGAGCACAATTACACAGAATATTTATAGCAAACATTTCATTTTCAAATCTATACATGGGCATGCATCAATGGGTGGAAGAGAATGATTGTATCTGAATTTTAATGATTGCATAATTTACACACATCTAAGTTAATTATTTTTTCTGAAGTCATTCAATTTCTGTTTATAGAGGAGTAAAGATGTGGTTTATAATGCAAAGATTAAATTCATTCATACATTCATTTAATATTATTTCAAACAGTGACTTTTGTTTATATTTGAATATATACCTTATGGCAGAATAGGTTAGCACCATTTAAATTAAGTTTTGGAGTGGATTGAAAAAGAATACATGGGATTGTGGCCACCATGTTAATAAAACAAATCTAAATAACCTTGTCGTTAAACTTCTTATCCACTCCCAGAATCAAGCCATAACCATTTTATTAAAATGATAGATGGTTTTAGGTGTCTGGAATATCTTTCAAAAATGTTAGATTTATTTATAACTGGAATCACATGTAATGTGTGTAGTGGCACAATCATCCGTACATGGAGGCGACTTAAAATATATTTCATATAAATCTATATATGTAACAAAAACTCATCTTGTTTGTTTCTATGTCCGTCTCTGTGCGGCTTGTGACTCTGAAATTACGCCAAAACGGTACACGATAGTGCTACATTTTTTGGCCCACCTTACACACCATTGTCCTGGTGTGTGTTGTATCAAGTTCCATTCAGATTGATGCTATATTTTACAACTTATTCACATTTAACTTTACAAAAACAACTTTTTTCTTCCATCTCTTCCATCTGCACTGACAGTTGGCAGCTATGACGTCACAATGGGATCTCATTTACATAAACTGCTCATCAGCAGTGTCCCACCCCACAATTACATAACAATGGGATCTCATTTACATTTTTAAAAAATCTGTTTTTAAAAAACACAGCAGCTTCCACCTCACAATGATGTCAAGGGGTGTAGGGAGGGGAGAGGGGTTATGGAGGGAGGGAGGAGTTGACTGAGGGTAGGGGAAAGGAGAGGGAGGGAGAGGTGGGGAAGGGGAGGAGAGGGGAAAGAAGAGGGAGTGTGAAGAGGAGGGGGGGGAGTGCTGGGGATGAGGGGGAATGGAGGAGGATAGGGGTAGGAAGAGGGATGGCGAGGCGCACTTGGAGAGGGTTGCCGTAATTTGTGTCACAACGGGGATCTCTGGCGTCACAAGGGGAACCTGTCAGCCACTCCTGCACAGTTGGGGTCTATGGGCGGGTGGTGGAATATTGCGTTTGAGGACCAGCCCTCCTATCTGACAGGGACCGAACGGGTCCCACTTGGTCTAGTATATCTATTACTAAAACTCCCACTTGGTCTAGTATGTACTAAAATCTGATACTGCCCAGCTATATGGGTGAAATTGGTTACGATCTTTACTTTCAAGTAAAAAATGCCAACCAAACGTCCTTACCAATTAGTTGTCTTTGGCTGTTTCTGAAGCATTATGTTGGATGTCAATTGTGATACACAGTCATACGTGTCACAAAAAATGGACCTGCTTTACGTGTGAATTATTTTATCTTGGGTTGTAATCATCAGTTCCATTTGCGACCGCACAATTTTATGTTATATATATATATATATAAAACATAATAACATATATATATATCCATCACATAGCAAAATAAATAGCTTTCACTGATAAAAATGAACATCTGAAAAAATTCTTGGATGTTAATTAAATTCATGTTTTTGTTCTTGAGACTGAGGTAACCAAAGAGATGAATGTAATAACCCAGATGTTACCAATATGAGATTGTATTCCTTGCCTGATTCCCCCAAACTTTGTATACTGCAGTCCCAAATTGAATAACGATGCATTGACAACAGAGCCACCAACGTAATGCGATGATGGGGGGAGACCAGCACAATTCCCACTCACAAAACCTGTCTGAGACCTGTTAATAGCCAGCAAAGTCCCATTCCCAAGAAGTTATCAAAACTTTAAAATAGTGATACATTTAAACATGAACAATTGTCATTTCAACGTTTTTAATTTTAGTTAAAAATCAATCAAAGTAAAGTCATAGTCACACATAGAGCTGAAAACCATGAAAACAGGTCCTTCAGCCCAACAAGTCAAATCGTACCTACCCCTGTACTTCTCCAAGCGTCTTTTAAATGTCACTAGACCAAGGGCAGACCCATTGGGTCTGCTCCCCCATCGAACCCGTCCCCTACCCGTAGCCCCCACGGAGGCGTGGGGGGCAGAAAGGGAGTGGGGGGGGGTAGAGTTTGAGGGGTGGGGGGGCGGCGCGACACTGGGGAGGGCTGGTTCCCGAACGCAATACTCCGTTGCTCCTGGCTGGTGGATCGCGGCACCCGGCTGCAGGCGGCTTTTTTCAAATTCTTTTCAGATTTTTGAACATTTTCATTAATAACTGGAGAAATAAAGGATGAATTTTTCTGATAGGCTATTTCGGTCTCCAGGGGAAAAATCTCTAGCGGAAAATGTGAAAATTTTACCATTAGCACGTTGTTTTTTCAAGATGATGTGATTGTACACAAACAAATAAACACACACACATCCAAGATCAGAGTTTTAATAGTTAATATGATAATGTACCCTCTGCCATTTTCTCAGACAGCTCATTCCTTATATGCACCACCCTCTGTTGCTCCTCAGATCCCTTTTAAATCTATGTTCATCATGATTTTATATACCTTCAGAAGATCACCATTCAGTTTCCCATGCTCCTAATGGCTCGTCAGTCCTATGGCAAATTTAACATGACACTGGATCTGCGAACAATTTCCTCACCATAAACTCCATTGGGAATTTAGAGACTAACAGGAAAATGGCCAGAGGAGCATGGCTGATATGTTTGGGATGTGTATTTTGGACATTCTTAAGGAAACTAATATTTCCAGCACTTAGGTTGAAAACTGCCAACAGTTCCACATAGGATTGCTAATGTTTCCTGATAAAATCCTGGCTAATGATATGGTTAGAGAGCTTCTGGGATCTTGTAGGAGAAATCATTATAGCTGCACCTTTTTATATATGCACTGCACTGTTTACTGTTATGGATGCATTTTGGCAATTTTGGTAGACAGATGATACTTTTGTAGTTTGTGTGGTAATAGAGAAATAAGCAGCAATCTGAGAAGAGAAGGTGCACTGTTAACACTCTTGACTTTGAAACAAGGGTCAAGGAGTTTTATAAAATGTTTTCCAGCCTGCATCCTCCATTAGCAGAAAGACACTGTGTCGACAGCCTGATTATTGTAGATCCAAGCTGATGACTTTGTTGCTGGGATTATCTCTTGTAGCATCAGCCATCTGTCACACCCTTGTGTAAAACGAAATTGTGCATAAATGCTTAGAGAGTTCTTTTTTTAGCAGCGTCAAAATATAACAGGTTTATTGCCATTAACATTTCAACAATGTTTTCAATTAAAATATTTTTATCTTTCTAAAATAGTCAAATTATTTTTTTACTATACGGTTTTGTATGAATGAACCAGGAAAAAACATTGAATTAGTCAATAATCTAATAACTGTGAAATATAATGTTTAAAGTGACATGGAAAATAGGTGCAGGAGTAGGCCAGTTGACCCTTCGAGCCAGCACCTCTATTCAATATGATCATGGCTGATCATCCAAAATCAGTACCCCGTTCCTGTTTTCTCCCCATATCCCTTGAATCCATTAATTTAAATCTTTTTATTTGAATTTCACAGCAATTTGCATACATACAATGATAACAGACAATGATAGTCAGGACATAATTGTGCAACAGTATGTAAGCGACCCTCAAAGCCCTTACCCTTACCCTTACCCCCCCCCCCCCCCCCCCAATCCACCCGAATCTGGTCGGAACCAAACGGGGACAAACAACACTCACATACGTACACATCCACACACATACGATAAGATAAACAAAACAAAATGTACAAAAAAAAGGTGGGGGGGTGGGGGGGGTCGAGGGGAGAGCAGCTGCAATACGACAGAGCAGTGATAGAAGGCACTCAGTCCTCTTCCGAGTCCGGAAACAAGTTGAGAGAGTTAACAAGTTCCAAGAAAGGGTTCCATGTATCTAGGGATGTCTTGGGAGAGCCTTTCAGAGAAAATCTGTTTTTCAAGCTTTAAATTGTAGAGCACCTCCTTGATCCAGCGGGCGTGTGTCGGGGGACAGGTAAGCCTCCAGTTAAGCAAGATCAGTCTCCGGGCTAACAAGGTTGTAAAAGCCAGGACCCACTTCAACGCAACAGAGAGGTTAGTGTTGGGAGGAGTACCAAAAATAGTTGACAGCTATATCTAATTATTTCTTGAATACATCTTTATTTAGAGAGGAACTGCATGAAAGATAACTTTTAAAACAAATCTTGTATGATTATTTATAATTTTACATTGAAAACAATTCTAATGTTAAGTTAATAACTGAAATCCATTTAAACAAGTAAGACTTTTTGATTCCGCTATGACAGTACAAATTAATGAAATATTCATTTTAGCCCATATCTGCATTTAGTCATTGTTAATGCTGGTGCCCATCACCGTAGTGAGTATCAAATGCAGTAGACAAAGTTTGCCCTTTATTTTCATCTCACAAATGCCTGACGTAGTTAATTGATGCAGTTCAACCATTATTTTGCTAACTCCACGATGCAACGTCATCATCTGTTGTCCTTGAACTAAGTTCTGTCCAAAACCATCTTACAACCAATCATTTTACAGTAGGTCTGGAGTTGAATTCAAGCCAGGCCATTCAAGGATGCTTTATGCTCGAGGGTGGTTTGTGTTTCACAACTGTTATCATAAACACATCCCTACACATATTCTTTTGATTTAGTGGATTATGAGGGCATTTCTTTCCCCCCTTTAAATTTGATTGTCCTTTTTTTTACTCCTGCATACACCAAGGGGAACAGATTAAAACTGTACTAAACAGGCTCACTAAACTAGAAACATAGAAACACAGAATAACTGAGTAATAATAGTTTCAAGTACAATGTTAAAAGGGTGTTAAGATGTTGAATAGTTTGTAAACTTCTGTTAAATGATCATTTTAGGATCTTTATTATAAGTGTTGACAAGAACTAAATCAGCAGATTATATTATTTGGAATCTGGAAACAGTAAAAACTTGCACATTAAACTCATTTTTTTCTACTGGCTTGTTTTATTCCCATTTAAATAGAGTGCTCCTGAAACCATTAAAGCTCCATCTGTCAAATGCTGAGCTATGGTAACATGGCTACTGACTGCATATTCCTGTTGATGTGATGCTGTCAGCTGCTCCTGTTATGACTGCCTTGAATTAGCATCCTATTTAAATACTGAAAAGTGACTCAAAAAAGTATAGACTTTTTTTAGCGCACCTCAACTTTGTAGGAAGTAACTGGTACATTGTTTATCTCCTAATTTTCATGATTTTCCCGTGCATTCTGGCACTTCCTTCCGTTAATTTAAAAAATTTGTTAATTAAACTGTCAAAAAGCTGCTAATTTACAAATTAGCTTATGGCTTCAAATTTGAAGTTTCTAATTGTGTTCTCTTATGCATGAACGGCATTGAGTAGGTTCTGCTCACTTTATTTCTTCAGTGTATTGATTTCATTTAAGAGAGCAGTAGCTTGATTATTTCCATTTATGCTTAAGCAGAAAAAAATCTTTTTGGATCGAAGTTCTCTTAAAATAAAAGGCTTTTGTCTCATTTCAAGTATCTTCTGTTGGTACTGAGTAAACGCATGATGCAGTTGGATGTAGACCCTCTAATGTAAAAAAGCCTTATGGGCCTGTCCCACTTAAGCGATTTTTCAGGCGACTGACAAATTGTCGGCAGTCGCCTGAAAATCCGGCAACTGGAACGGCGACTATCAGAGTGGAACACACACACAGACAGACAGACACCTGTCTGAAATTCACACAGCGCAAAGCCAAGGTGATACAGATACACACCGCAATGAACAGGAAGGTTGGCGCTGTAATTAAGACAGCTAAAGCACAGTGTATGGTAAGTCCTTTAAAAGAGGGGGGAGAAGGAGTTGAGACAACTTTTAAGAAGCCAGACAACTTTTAAGAAGCCAGAAATACACGGCTGTGAACAATACACGGCGGACATTTAACATTACCGGTCAGTTATCCTTGGTTCTGAAAACGACTGCTTACTTTTTTTTCCCTCAATGAGCCAATGAAAGTCACCGGTCAGCACCGGCTACAACCTACAAGAACCTAGGAGAACCTTCGACCTCCTGGCAACCCACTAGGACTTCCTGGCGACCCACCTATGGCACGAGAATTCTTGCTACTCTCCATGTTGAAAAATTTGTAGCGACCACAATGAGGCTGCAACTAGTTCCCAGAATGCGGGAACACCTCACGACCATGACGGCGACTCCCCGGCAGCCACCCGCGAACATGTGGCGACTGCATAGTCTCCTGCAGTCAAAGAAAAAGTCGCCTAAGTGGGACAGGCCCATTACTCTAACACTGACCACCCTCTACTGCACCATCGTAATACTTTCATTTCCTACTCAACACGCACCGGCTTTGTTTTGGCTGAGTAAACTTTGCCATTTTATTTAAGAAGGAACTGCAGACGCTGGAAATTCGAAGATAGACAAAAATGCTGGAGAAATTTAGCAGGTGAGGCAGCATCAATGGAGCGAAGGAAATAGGCGATGTTTCGGGTCGAGACCCTTCTTCAGATCCTTCTTGTTTGCCATTTTATTGGTATTTTTTGAGGTGTTGCTATCCATTTATTTCAATTATGCTGAAGAAGATCTTTATGTCAAATTGAAAGATCTGAATTATAACATTTTCCAAACCAAAAATTATATTGTACCTTAATCTGAATGTTGATATCATGAAGTTGTGTGTAAGAAATGTAGATCAATACAAGTTTAGGGGGAAGGAACATTTGATTTTACTTTTGTTCTGAATCTAGATTTAAATCAATTATTCATCGACTGTGTGAATAACTAAATGCATGTGTAAATAATTAATGTTAGCCTATTGCATTGTTCTGTAATTCCCAAATGGGGGAATAGGGAATAATATATTCTGATATTTCACCGTTTATACCTTAAGTAGTTATCTGCATTATTTCAAAGGTACCTAGAGTTCTTGGTTATTGTGTCAATTTATACACATCAGTAAGTATTAAGTTATATCTCTAGTATCCGCTAGGAGAGGAGTTAAAGCTTAAATCACTTTAAAAAATCCTGCATAAGAAGTAATTGGCCATTTGAACATGGTCACCAAATCTGGTTTGTTGACTGTTGACACCTTTGACACCAGGGAAGAGTATGTATGTGGTTTTCTGTTATGGATGGAATTGAAATCGGTAAACATGGAAAGTCCCTAAAAAGGACCATTCAGTGGATCAAAGTAGAGGAACACTTTGAATCATATACGTTCCTGTGTTCAAGATGCTGTGCTCATTTTATAATTTTCGACCACGTGTGCAATGTCCATTTTGAGAGTTTTGTTTTGAGAGTTGCTTGTTATAATTAAGAACGTTTCAGAATTTACTATTTCTCTCTCTATATTAATGTTGGAGCTGGGGTAGTGCTGGGTGCAAAGCTAATATAATGTGTAAAAAAAGGAACGTTCGTTTTTATTTTTCTGAGATGTTCCATTACGTCAATTCTCCTGCAGTTTAAATGAATGATTGTTGATTAATTGGGTTTTAATAGCTAGGGATTCAAATGACAAAACACAAAATAAGCAAAAAATATATTGTGGTGTCAGCTTCAATATCGTTTAAATAGATGGGAAAATTGTCAATTTTTTTTCATCTTTTTGAAATGTTGGTAGGGACATCCCTGTATTGGTTATGGAGCCATTTGTTTGGGAATAACTGTTATAATAATGTTATGTAACATTGCAAAACGGTTGGTTGTGGTAATGGCTCAAGTGAATTAGTGATCGGCCATTTAATCCCAAAGGTTTGAGTTCAAATGTAGCACAGAATGATGGACGATAATTAACTTTGTAAATGAATTCCAAATGAATGTGGGTAACTAATTCCAAAAAAAGGTTTCTGCTGGACAGGAAACACATGACAAATTTGCCCATAATGTAGTATTCAATTAGTGACCTGACTACGTGGGTGCACATGATGGTTGCCAAGGGAATAACACTAGATTTTACTGTTTTAAAGAGAGTACAAAACCTTCCAGCACTGGTTGGTGTGCAACAGAAGTGATAATGGTGTGCAAAACCCCCATTTGGAGGATTTTGAAGGTTGCTTGAGTATTTGGTGAATTATAGCTGAACTTGTGTAAAATGCTAGTTATGCCATTGCTGCATTTCTGGTAACATTGCAGGAATACTGCTGGAACATTACAGGAAGATGTCAGTTGCGAGGAATGCTCAGTAATGGGCCTGTCCCACTTAGGCGACTTTTTAGGCGACTACAGGTGTCTATGCGGTCGCCACATGTTCGCGGGTGGTTGCCGGGGAGTCCCTTCATGGTCGTGAGTAGTTCCTGCATTCTCTGAACTAGTCGTGGCTTCATTCTGGTTGCTGCTGGCGATCAGAATGAAGCCGCCATGGAGAATAGCGAGAATTCACGTGTCGTAGGTGCAGTGGTAGTGGGTCGCCAGGAGGTCGCAGGTTGTCATAGGTTATCGTAGATTGTTGCCGGTGCTGACCGGTGAATTTAATTGTCTCATTGGGGGGAAAAAACGTAAGCTGTAGTTTTCAGAACGAAGGATAACCGACCGGTAATGTTAATGTCCGCTGAGCTTCACAGCCGTGTATCTCTGGCTTCTTAAAAGTTGTCCCCACTTCTTTCTCCCCACCACTTCTCCCCCATTCTCCCCCCATTACCCCTTCTTCCCCCCTCTTTAAAGGACTTAAGTGACCTCTCCCGTACACTGTGCTTTCACCCTCTAATGCCCCTGTCCCACTTACATGTCCTTGGCACGCTAATTACGTGACCTCGTGGTCGCGTTGAGGCGCGACGGTCCTGCGCGATTTCATGCGCCCATACAGCTGTCTGGAGCGCGTGACGTCAATTGAAGATCGATGCAAAATGCAGGAGTAACTCAGCGGGACCGGCAGCATCTCTGGAGAGAAGCAATGGGTAACGTTTCGTGTCGAGACTCTTCTTCAGCCTGAAAGAAGGGTCTTGACACGAAACGCCACCCATTGCTTCTCTCCAGAGATGCTGCCGATCCCGCTGAGTTACTCCAGCATTTTGTGTTTATCTTCAATTTTCTTGGCCCCGCTCTGGGAGTAGAAGTGGGGCGGATCCGGACCGCAACGGCCGTGAGCCCCAGGCCGAGTTCGGCGATCGTTTGCCTGATTCTGCTGCAGTTGGAGGTGGGACGGTGCGTCGTGCCAGGGTCTTGGACCTGTCCCACTTTGGCCGTCAGTTACGCGACAGGCCATTGGCATGCGAAGATTTCGTTCGCTACAAAAATTTTGGAGCCCCGCGCAATGTCGCCCACGAACTACACACCCATCCGCGCTTCTCAGTGGGACCGGCCCCTCGCGGCCATACGAAGCCCGAGCTCCTCAACACGACCACGAGGTCGCGTAATTTGCGTGCCAAGGTCACGTAAGGGGGACAGGCCCTTTACTTACAGCGCCAACCTTCCTGTTCATCGTGGTGTGTGTCTGTATCACATTTGCTTTGCAACGTGTGAATTTCAATCATGCAGCGCTCCCCCTGCTTACCATGCCCCCCGCCTGCATAACTGGCTGGTGAAGGAAGAGGGGTGGGTGTGTGTGTTTGTGTGTGTGTTCGTGTTCCACTCAGACAGTCGCCGTTCCAGTCGCCGGTTTTTCAGTGACCTGCTACGACTTGACATTTGCCGGCAGTCGCCTGAAAAATCGTCTAAGTGGGACAGACCCATTAGATTGGAGTTGCTTTCTCTGAAACAGAGGGGAGACTTAATCCAGATGTAAACCTAGAGTGAAGAGGAAGAAACTGATTATCTGACCTGAGAAGTGGAACGGGGTATACATTTAAGGTAGATTGGGGTAGAGATATCAGAGGGGTTTCAAACAATTTGTTTCACATCCAGTATGTGGTGGGATTCTTTAACTCTCGATCTGAAGACATGTTTCAGACAGAAACATGCATATTTGAAATTTTCATGGATTAGCATTTGATATACCATAATTTGTAGCTAACAGAGCAAGAGCTGGAATGGATTAGTCTCAATTGCTACTTTCACCTTGCATCCATGTAGCTAATCTATAGTGGAGAGGCCTATTTGGAATGGTCATTTTGGGAGAGGTTGTGTTCTGAGCTGCAAGCAATGTATTTGGCTTTGGCTCAAGAGGTTCGGCAGGGGAGCTGAGCAGAGGGTGATAGCAAGATGAAGAAAGATCTTTAATTTTATAATAACTCTTCTTTATTTTAAATGCAGTCTGGTTAGCAGCTTGGGCAGTGGCATGCTCCTCCTGCAGGAGTTTGGAAATTGGGGGAACTTCCAGTGTCCCCGAGGACTACGCCTGTGGGAGGTGCGCCCAGTTGTAGTTCCTGATGACTGTCTGAAGGAACTGGAACTGCGATTCAACGACCTCGGGATCGTCTGGGAGACTGAGAACTTCATTGATAATTTTAGAGAGGTTATCACAAGTAAGGTGCAGCTGGGTGACCACCAGGAAGGGGAAAGGCATTAGGCAGAGAGTGACAATAGATAATAAGTGCAGGAGTGCAGCATTCGGCCCTTCAAGCCAGCATCGCCATTCAATGTAATCATGGCAAATCACCCACAATCAGTACCCCATTCCTGCCTTCTCCCCATATCCCCTGACTCTGCCATCTTCAAGAGCCCTATCTAGCTCTCTCTTGAGAGTATCCAGAGAACCGGGCTCCACTGCCCTCTGAGGCAGAGAATTCTGCCCTCTAACTCTGTGTGAAAAAGTGTTTCCTCATCTCCGTTCTAAATGGCTTACCCCTTATTCTTAAACTGTGGCCACTGGTTCTGGACTCCCCCTACACTGGGAACATGTTTCCTCCCTCTAGCGTGTCCAAACCCTTAATAATCTTATATGTTTCAATAAGTTCTCCTCTCATCCTTCTAAATTCCAGAGTATACAAGCCCAGCCGCCCCATTCTCTCAGCATATGACTGTCCCGCCATCCCGGGAATTAACCTTGTGAACCTACGCTGCACTCCCTCAATAGCAAGAATGTCCTTCCTCAAATTTGGAGATCAAACCTGCACACAATACTCCAGGTGTGGTCTCACCAGGGCCCTGTACAACTGCAGAAGGACCTCTTTGCTCCTATACTCAACTCCTCTTGTTATGAAGGCCAACATGCCATTTGCTTTCTTCACTGCCGGCTGTACCTGCATGCTTACTTTCATTGACTGATGAACAAGAACCCCCAAATCCCATTGTACTTCCCTTTTTCCCAACTTGACACCATTTAGATAATAATCTTCCTTCCTGTTTTTGCCACCAAAGTGGATAACCTCACATTTATCCACATTAAACTGCATCTGCCCACTCACCCATACCTGTCCAAGTCACCCTGCATTCTCATAGCATCCTCCTCACAGTTCACACTGCCACCTAGCTTTGTGTCATCTGCAAATTTGCTGGCATCCCTGTGGCCATTACCCTCAAAATAAGTGTATCCTTCTGGATACTGATAGGAGGGGTGAAGGGGGAGGATACTGCATGAGGAGAAAACACCTGCAGCAGCAACCATGTCTGTGGCACGAGGTCTGGAGTAGGGTGTAATCGGCCAGGGCTATAGTGATAGTTAGGGGACTAAGCAGGAGATTCAAATAAAATACGATAATGCCTCCCTGGTGCCAGGGTCCAGGATATTTTGGAGCAGCTGCAGAACATTCTCAAAGGAGAGAGTGATCAACCAGAAGTGGTTGTACACGTTGGTGTTTGCAGCATAGGTAAGAAAAGTGATGAGATCCTGCAGAGTGAATATAGGAAGTTAGGAAAGAATACATCTTCCTTGAAAACAATCAAAAAGTGTCTGTTTAATTCTGTGATTATTACAGTCGTACAGCATGGAAACAGGCCCTTCAGTCCAGCTTGCCCATGCCGACCAAGGTACCGCATAAACACTAGTCCCACCTGCTTGCGTTTGGCCCATATCATTCTAAACCTTTCCTACCCATGCAGGTGAATGCTCCATGGGTGTCCTGGATCACTAACTACCTGACTGGACGACCGCAGTATGTCAGGGTACAGAACAGTGTCTCGGACATGGTAGTGAGCAACACAGGGGCCCCACAGGGGACGGTCTTCTCTCCCTTTCCGTTCACCATCTACACCTCGGAGTTCAGATGCAACTCGGACTCCTGCCACCAGCAGAAGTTTTCAGATTACTGCAATTATGGGCTGCGTCGGTGAGGGGAGGGAAACTGAATACAGAGGTGCAGTCAACTACTTTGTTGAGGGGTAACAAGACTAAGGAGTTAGTGGTGGACTTCAGGAGGACAGGAACACCCCTGTCCCCTGCCTCCATCAAGGGTGTGGATGTGCAGTTTACCAAGGAGTACAAGTACTTTGGAGTTTACCTGGACAGTAAACTGGGCTGGTCCAGAAAAGCTGAGGCACTGTATAAGAAGGGACAGAGCCATCTGTACTTTCTGAGTAGGTTCCGCTCCTTCAACGTCTGCAGTAAGATGCTGCAGATGTTCTAGCAATCGATGGTGGCCAGTGCCATCTTCTACGCTGTTGTGTGCTGGAGTAGCAGGGCCGCCGACGCCAACAGAAGTAACAAGTTCATCCGGAAGGCAAGCTCCGTCCTGGGAGTGGAGATGGATTTATTAGAGGTGGTCTTGGAGGGGAGGATTCTCCTCAAGCTGCAGAGCATCATGGACAATACAGCTGACCCCCTCATGACACACTGGCCAACCTGAGGAGCACCTTCAGCAACAGACTGGTTCCACCGAGATGCAGCACAGAACGCCACCACTGTGGTTATCAAACTGTACAACTCTCCCTTCTGTTGTGGGGAAGACTGACTCCGCATCCCTCACCCCACCCCCAATCTTTGCACATCCCCAATCGTGGATTTTCAACTCGTCACATTAATTTCATGTATCTTTTTGCGTTTAATGACTGTTGGCAGTCCAATTTTCCTCCTGGGATAATTAAAGTTCCATAGTTTTGTAAATGTCTTTTGTGAATGTAAATGTAGTTCTGTCCAAATGTCTTTTAAATATTGTTATTGTTTCTGCCTCAACCATCTCCTCTGGCAGCTCATTCCATATACCCACCACCCTCTTGTGAAAAAGGTGCCCCTCAGAATCCTATTAAATGTTTCCCGTCTCACCTTAAACCTATGTCCTCTGGTTCTTGATTCTGGATAAAAGACTCTGTATATACCCTATCTATTCCTCACATAATCTTGTATATCTCTATAAGATCACCTCTCATTCTCCTACGCTTCAAGGAATAAAGTCCTAGCCTTCCCAACCTCTCCCTATAGCTCAAGCCCTCAAGTCCTGGCAACATCCTCATAAATCTTCTCTGCATCCTTTTCAGCTTAACAACATCTTCCTTATGGCAGGGTGACAAAAACTGAATACAATTCTCCAACACTGGCCGCAGCAGTGTTTTCTACAGCTGTAACATAACATCCCAATTTCTACGTTCAGTATCCTGATCACCTGATCTCTCTGTGAGGCAGTTTTCAAGGAACTCACAACTGCACTCTTAGATCTTTCTGGTTAGACTTCCCAAAATGCAATACTATTTATCTATCTATACATATTACTAAAACTCTCATCTTGTTTGTTTCTATGCGTGCGTGTGTGCGTGCCTATGTGATCCAGGAACTACGCCAAAACGGTACACGATAGCACTACAATGTTTGCACCAGCTTAACTCACAATTGTCCTGTAGTGTGGTGTATCAAGTTTTGTTCAGATTGATGTTACATTTTAAAAGTTATTCACATTTTTTAATTCACAAAACCCCAATTTGAGAAAGGTTTCTTCCCTCTGCTCTGGCACTTACAGCTATGACGTCACAATGGGATTGTAGTCCTGCTTGCTACAATGTGGCTAACCCAGGACACTTGAGTCCTGCCAGCCCAAGCAAGTTCAATTGCACTTTTTAAAAAGTTTAGAATGAGGGAGGGGAAATGAGCAGCCACAGTGCAGTTGGGGGCAATGGGTGAATGGTTTAATATTGCCTTGGGGGAACGGGTTGCTTTGGGGGAATGGGTGAGTGGTGGAATATTGTGTTGGGGAACGGGTTGTATTGGGGGACCAGGCCTCTTGTGGGGCTATGAGTGAGTGGTCGAATATTGCGTTGGGGGAATGGGTTGCGTTGGGGGACCAGGCCTCCCGTGTGACAGGGACCCAACGGGTCCCACTTGGTCTAGTATATATTACTAAAACTCTCATCTTGTCTGTGACTACGTGTGATTGTGTCTGCCTGTGTTTGTTGTGATCCCGGAACTACGCCAAAATGGTACACGATAACGATACAATGTTTGCACCACCTTACTAACAATTGTCCTGTGATGTAAATTAAACAAGCTTCCTTCAGATTGATGGTATATTTTACAAGTTATTCACATTTTTAACTTTACAAAATTTAGTTTGAGAAAGAATCACTTGAACACTGCAGTGTCAGTTACAGCTATGTCGTCACAATGGGATCTCATTTACATAAACTGCCCGTCTGCAGTGCTCCATCCGACAATGAAATTACAATGGGATCTCATTTACATTTATATCTCCAAATTTGGGGGAGGGAGTGGCTGAGCGTTGGGGAAAGGAGAGGGAGGGAGTGGAGGAGGAGAGGGGAGAGAAGAGAGAGGGTGAAGAGGAGGGGGAGGGAGTGTTGGGGAATGAGGGGAAATGAGCCGTGCCTGCGCAGTTGGGGGCTATGGGTGAGTGGTGGAATATTGCATTGGGGGACGGGTTGCATTGGGGGAACAGGCGAGTGGTGGAAACGGGTTGCGTTGGGGGAACGGGTGAGTGGTGGAATATTGCGTTAGGGGAACGGGGCCCAACAGGGTAGGGAGGTGAGAGGGGTTATGGTAGGAGGGAGTGACTGAGGGTAGGGGAAAGGAGGGGAGGGAGGAGAGGGGAAAGAAGAGGGAGGGTGAAGCGGAGGGGGAGGGAGTGTTGGGGGATGAGGGGAAATTGCATTGGGGAAACGGGGCCCAATGGGTCCCACTAGTTTACATTAAATTTCTCTGCCCGCTTGCCCAACTGATCAAGATCTTGTATAACCTATAATAACCATCTTCAGTATCTACAATACCACCTAATTTAGTATCTGTAAACTTACGAATCATTGCCTTGTAAATTTCATCCAAATTGTTGTTATAAATCACCTTATTCACCTTTTATAAATTCTCTCTCTGGAAGGAATCCAAATTTGCCCGATTCGTTTTTTTCATTTTACAAACTATGAAAGCACAGTCTGTTTCATGTTCTTTGCCAGTTTGCTAATTTTTGTTCTACCATTTATTCAAATTATCTTGGTCATCATTTGAATTTTAAAACATAGCTAATTCTCAGGTGCATGGATGATACAAAGAGGAAGAAGATTGAACTTTATTGCCTTCCATCACAGTGAGGAATGTGGAATCCACTGTGATGGCTGTTTATGTTAACTTGTATGTGGTTGTGTGTCTTGTTGCTTTTCACTTAGAATGGTATGGTAACTCCAATGTCACTGTACCTTAACTGGTACATGTGACAATAAACTGACCTTGAAACCTTGATACTATCTGCCTTTTCTTTCCACTGCATATTGATTTTACTTACAACATCTCTAATTTCTACTTCCAGTTTAGTTCCTTTCTCTCCTGACTCTTCTTCCTGATTCTCAACCCCCTTGCCCACTAGAGGTGCTATTCCTTGAGCTTTGATTAAGCAGAAAAGGGCAAGGATATAATGGTCCAAGTGGAAATGAAGCAGAATGAAAGTGAACAGGCAGCTGGAAATTCTTGCTTACTTGCAATTTAAATGGAGAAGTTCTGCAGAATAATTGCCCAACGTAGTGACTACATTGTCAAGAGAGAATAGAGTACCAGTGCTGATTGTTATCTCATGTGTACTTCGAATAAGTTTCACGGTTGGCATCACACTTTGTCTTGAAGTGCAATTTAAGAACTAAAGATATGAATGCCATACGAATGTGCAGCAAACTAATTAGCGATATATTTTTGTGATGAAAAGCACAAATCTAGAATGACCATTTAGAAAAGCCTAACACAAGGCAGAACGTGATAGAGATGAACTTGCGTTACACGTAGCTTTTTCCAAAAGTAATGTTATTTGACAGTTAACTAAAAATGGATTTCCAATATTTCAAATACAGCTATTCAAAATTATTACTTCACATTTGCTTTTATGTGATTGACTGGATTTTTGCACAAAAGGAGGGGAAGATCTTAATGGTCATCTACGTAAAAGCAATTATCTGAAATATGGCTTGAAGATATTATTCTGCTGAAACGAAACAAAATCAGTTGAAGGTAGACAAAAAAGCTGGAGAAACTCAGCGGGTGAGGCAGCATCAATGGAGTGAAGAAATAGATGACATTTCGGGTCGAGACCCTTCTTCAGACTGATGTGGGGTTGGGGCAGGAAGAAGAAAGGAAAAGGCGGAGACAGTAGGCTGTGGGAGAGCTGGGGAGGGGAGGGGAAGAAGGGATAAGGCAAGGATTACCTGATATTGGAGAAGTCAATGTTCATACGCTGGGGTGTAAACTACCCAAGCGAAATATGAGGTGCTGCTCCTCCAATTTCCGGTGGGACTCACTCTGGCCATGGAGGAGGCTCAGGACAGAAAGGTCGGATTCGAAATGGGAGGGGGAGTTGAAGTGCTGAGCCACCGGGTGATCAGGTTCATTAATGCGAACTGTGCGGAGGTGTTGGGCGAAGCGATCGCTACACCTGCTCTTGGTCTCACCGATGCAGAGCAGTTGACACCGAGGGCAGCAGATACAATAGATGAGGTTGGAGGGGGTGCAGGTGAACCTCTGCCTCACCTGGAATGACTGCTTGGGTCCTTGGATGGAGTCGAGGGGGGGGACGAATCGACCAAGGAGTTACGGAGGGAGCGGTCTCTGCTTAAAGCCGAAAGGGGAGGGGATGGGGAAATTACTCGGGTCTGGTAGCCTCTGTTGAGCGAGAAACATGGTCATCAATCTGAAATATTAAATCGGCTTCCATAGATCGGAGTGGGGTGTAAAGCTTCTTAATCACTGTCTGTCTTTATTTCAGTTTGCAGGGTTTTTTTGCATAAAGATTTTATTCTACTGCTGCTGTTTTTACTCCTTATTTTGAGTGGGGTAAAAAGGAATCATTTCAAAAATAAGTTGAAAAGGTCATCCCTGGGTGCTGCAGAAGTTTGCAAATGTTTTTAATCCACGCCTATAAGTCTGAGTAATGCACAATATTTTCTTCAGGAAATGAGCAATATTTCATGTCAGTTGTGAGAGTGATTGTTTTTTTAATGGTGTCATTCAAGTATTGGTCTTCAACGCCTAAAATTTGTTTAGCTAGTTCATCACCTGGAGCGCGTTCACCTGTCCTTGACACATGTGCCAATATTTCTGCAGTGGAGGCTGTAGAAGTACTGTCATTTTTTCTCTCTGTAGACATGGCAATGAAGTTTAACCCATTGTTGCTTTGATTTCACTGGAGAATGGGGTAGAATCATTGGTAAATCCAGTCTGTGGGTAAGAATCTGTGATTCATGGGTGTGATAGTTCATGTAAAGCCTTTTATAACCTGGATATTGTAGATTTCCATGGTAATCAGGAATTAAATCAACCCTAAATTTTAACTAATTTTTGCACTTTATAAATGCTGTGTACTTTGACATTTGGATTATTTGTTTTTGTTCTGTACCTTAGTCCTCATTCAGTTCCCTAAGATCTTGGACAAAATTCAAATTTAAACTAACAGCAAAGATAATTAATGAAAGGTCTTACAGAGCCAGCCAGCATCTCCTACTGTGGCCTTCATCCAAGAAGATTATCTCTGGCATTCCGAGAGTACATTGTGGTAATCCAGAGTGCAGTTAATTGCATGTAAATAAACATATAACACATGTTACAGTAGATGTAATCAGAAGTTTCTGTCTTTGCATACAGACAGAAATCAATGATGCAAAAAAATTACACATCAGCCTCCCTTAATTTTGCTGTGGTATGACAGATTCATGCTCACTGATGTTAGGTTTAGTGCTAAGCAATTAGGTGGGAGTATTTCTTTTGATTAAAGGAGCAGTGCTTCTGAATCAACTTAATGTGCTGGCAAATAAAACAATCGAAGTGCAGTATTTGGACACAAAAATGATATTTTTTTTAGGCCAAGGACTAATAAATACTTATGTAACTGATTATCTTGGCTATTTGGTTGTCAATATGTTTTCATTATTTTAATTTTTGTTTTGTAGAAGTCAAATGCATGTTTCCTTTAAATTGTGTAGTTCTGCTTTCTTTTTAGCAAATATTGCAATTTGTGTAGTGATTTCAGGCATTTGACTTTGGGGAGAGGGTAGGAAGTTCTGTTAAATTTGTTTCGTAGGCAGATAATTATGAGCACAGCATTGTTAAGATTTATATCAATGCTTATCCGCAATCATTCTTCATCCGACGATAGTCACAAAAATAATTATAGAAACAGGTAAATATTATCAATTCCATTTTTATCATAACCCCTAATTTTATGCACTTTTATTTGGAAGAAATGTCCTCCATGTATCTCCCTGTGTCAAGTTCTGAGTCTGAATTGTGTTGCTGTTGGACTTTTTCCACTAAAGTCACCATTTTGTCTTTGTTTATTTGAAGATCGAACCAATAGCTTAAAAAATCTGGGCCAGGTCCTGGATCATTCAGATATAAAATATAGCCATATCAATTAATGTGCGAAGGAAAATTACACATTTAAATAGATTATTATGCAAGATTGTGTAAATAATTCGATTGATTACTCGATTTATCCTATTTGCAGTGTTTTATGAACCTTTGAGTGATTTTCTTCCCAATTGTGTTTTTGGTGTTTCTTAACCCTGTTATTGATTCCTATATGCTATCTTAATTGTAAAATAGCTGAATTACTGTTTAAAGTGTAGTATGGTTCAGCATCTGAAGTCATTTGAACAAATTTATTTTAAAATAGTGAGTGTATAAATTCATTCAGTTTCACTTCATATGCCGAATCACGACAAGCTTCAAAATCCTGGAAAGTTTCTGATGATACACTGACATCCTGTTTTTATGGGAGTATAAGAGTATTAACAGGTATAGCCAGAAATATATTTTACATAGCTGGCATTCTCTTCAAAAATAATCCAAGTTCTGAATTACACATGTTTGCCTGCACATCCAGAACTGCACATGTTCGACATATTTTGCTGTAAGAATATAATTGAGTCCATCATCACCCACCATTGTTCATTTGAAGTAACTTCCTGTGGCCATATAAGTACATTTAAACATGAAAGTCAGGAAGTTGCCATGTGATATGTTAATTTGTTCCAAATCATGTGCATAGACAACATCTTATCACTTTGATCACTGTTTAAATAACCAGAATAAGCGAGTTCGGTATTCTGACTGCACATGCCCAGGTCATAGGTCATTCACGATAAACATTCTCAGCAGCTCAGCGTTTCGTTATAGTCAGGATCGAACCCGGGCCTCCGGCATTGCAAGTCCTGTTGAATTGCTATTGGGCCGTCCCCTCCTGAGTGTCCCTTCCCTGGCTGTTGGCGGCCGGAGATGTCCGGGGTGACCCTGGACCGACGGGACACCGGCCCGGAGCAGTGGCTGCCGCCTGGCTTACAGCCAGCGCAGAGAAGAAGCGCTAACTCCAGCTCAACTCTGCCTGTCCTGCCGATTTAACTGTCAGCTCTGGACTGACGGGACACCGGCCTGGAGCAGTGGCGGCCCCCAGGCTTACAGCTAGCGCAGACCGTCAGCCGGTTAACCCGGCGATACAGGCAGAGTTGAGCTGGAGTTAGCTCCTCTTCTCCCCGTTGGCTATAAGCCTGGGGCCGCCACTTTTTTAAAAATCGCGAATGACATTTGACAAATCCCATGATTCTTTGCATTTTTTGGAATACCAAACTTGCTTATAGCAAGGAGCTAGTGTGTTTACCTCATCAACATACCTTTATATATCAAATTATTGAGCTTGTCCCTTTCAGTCCCTTTCCCCTTCCTCCCTAACATTGGGAGGAAATTACATTTACTTTGAAATAGCAAAAAGTATTACAAATTAACTTCATTTAGATTTTTGTTTCTGTTGGAGTTATTTTTTAAATTTCATTTCATTTTTTCCTGATTTAAAAATAAATCCATCTTTAATCCCGTTTTTCTTTTGCTAGCATATGTTCTGCTATCTGATCATGTCTTTTCATTGTAATTCCTATTGGCATTTCCTGGTTGAAAGTCTTCTAGTCATTAATTGTGGTTTGATTGCTGAACAAGATGACATTGCTTTGCCTCAAAAGCTCAGTTTTCCATTTTGTTTGGGAGAAATAAAGCACTTTTTCCATACTAGTACAATCTCTCCATTGCACTACTGAGTCATCTAACCTTATACATCACATTATGGTATGGTTTGGTAGTTTTTTGAGGAGGATCCAAACTCCTAAATTTATCACAATTTTTATAAGGGGAAGCGTTCACCACATGATTTTCAGTAAAAATTCCTCATATTTTTAATCCAAAATATGGAACGATATTAATTTAAAGAAAAAACTGCAAATGAATTGTAGAAAAGGCTGGGAATGGAACTATTAGCCGAAAAATAAATACAAAATTAGGTAATATAATATTTAGTTAATTGTTTTTTTCTTTATTGCTGGCAACTCTTCTCATTTAATTAAAATGTAGTTTTCCATAGTACAGACAGTCCCTCGGTTGCACAAAGGTTCCGTTCCTGAGAATTGTCCGTAATTTGGTTTCTTCTTAAGATAGAAACATCTGTTTTCTATAGATATCCATATCATATCATAATTCTATCATTTCAACTTAACATTGCCCATAATTAAACTCATGGGATATCTAGTCATTCATGAATACTGTGAAACATTGTTATTGCAAGCTTAATAAATGCATTAAAATGTATGGGAAAATTTGGTTAAAGTCGGATTTTTGTACGTTGGGTCATCCATATCCAGGAAGCTTCTGCATTTAAAAAAAATAGTGGTAATTGATGAGGAGGTCTTTGGGATCTCTAAATTTGCTTTTACTTCACAGATATGGAGTCAGGGGAGCGGTTGACATCTACTTCCTCTGCGCCTTCTACATCTTCTGCATCCTCTACAGCAACGGCTTCAGCTGTTTCTAAGGGCAGCTTTTCAGCAGGAGCTGGAGGGTTTGGCTCCACATTGTCGACCTGCGGTAAGTATACTCTACTCGTGGAATTCATGATTTCATAAAGTTTAATTGCTATTGTAAGGACATTAAAGCCTGCAGCAACAATTCTGTATTTGCAGAAGTCATTTTTTTTCAAGGTGTTGTAATAGTCACAGTAAAATAAAGGAGACAAACATCTTGTATTGGCCTATCGTCTGCAACATTGCTTTCCACTCACCTGGAATCTTGATTACTTCTAGAGTAATCTTGGTGGGATATGATTTCAATTATACTTTGAGTTCATCAAATGATGCTGTTGATTGTCATCATGAGACCATTTTTCTTGCTGAAGAAAAAAGGATCTGCAGGATCCTATACCTGCAATGTTGGCAGTCTTCAGGTCAGAAGATGGTTGATGGATGGTGAGAGGCTGGGAATTCATAACCAAACTGGGTGGGGATTTGTGTTCTGAAGACAATATGACAAATATTTCCAGGAATTCCTTCCTTGGCATGCCTTTGCAGCTTACATTTGAAATGCTGAGGATATCTACGGTCTATTATTCGATCTGGTCCTCACAGGCCTTTTGAATGAAAAAGTCTCAAGGTTAAAAAATTGTTCTTTTTTTCACCTGTTTGGTTTTTCCACTTTACTGACTACCATTCTGTAGATTGGTTACTCCACACTAACCAATTGTAGTGCTTTATTAGTAGAAGATCCGCCTACTATACGGTTTAAATTATCAGAACTCAGCTCATGCTGGCAGTTGAATAGTAGCTACACAAGCTATAACGCACATGCTGAAGTGTACTGTAAGTGATCTTTAATAAAACTATGTTGTACCATGTTGTGCGAATGACTGGGTCATTTACATGGTGTCAAGAAGTGGTTGCCTACCCATTCCGCGTTTAAGTATATCGGTTTTTATTTTGTCTCGTTTGTTTTGTATACTCGCTATCACTACCATGGTTAGCTCGCTTCGCCGTCAAGATTCTCTGATCTTTGACTCTGACATCGCTGAACGTTGGCGCATCTTTGAGCGTGACTATAACCATTACATTCGTGCTACTCATCGCAACGCTGCGCCTTACGTGCGTACCTCTATACTACTTAATGTTGCTGACCCTGAAGCAATGAAGCGTGTTTTAACTACACACCTGCCATTATGGATCACAACAACCAGGTTGTGGTGCCTGCTGAAACTATGGATGACCCTGCAGTCCTGCTCACTAAGTTCAGACAGCTATGCGACCTTCGAGCCAACTCCATAATTGAACGTACTAAGTTTTGTGCTCGCTTCCAACAGCAAGGAGAACCTATTGACAACTTCCACAGTGATTTAAAACACATGACGGCACGCTGCCGTTTTGGAGATTTGTGTGAAGATCTCATCCGTGACAAACTGGTAGGAGGTTTACTCAGTGACAAGGTACGAGACTGCTTCGCGATACTGAATTGACCTTGGACCGAGCTGAACATGCTTGCAGAATCGCTGAACTTACGGCTTCCCACACATAGTCTTTGGGCTCTGGGCCACGATCCCCATTCAACGTCAATGCTACCGACACCGTCTATCGTAACCGCCGTTCACAACCCACCCCACCCTGGCAGCCTCATATTGAACGGTGCTCTAACTGTGGCGGCTCCCACACTCCAGGTCGTGAATTCTGTGCTGCTTATGGTACCATTTGCCACTACTGTAAGAAATGTAACCACTTCATGAAATGTTGTCGTTCTCGCATGGCTCGTTCATTCCCAAGACAAAATGTGCACCTGCTAAAATATGAACCTACTGATAACGAATTCCAAGAGATGGAAGCGCCATTCTTCTCCCTGTGAACCAAGATAGCAGTC
This sequence comes from Raja brachyura, assembly GCA_963514005.1. Next base: position 60,020,526 of record OY740787.1, read on the forward strand.
CAGACATCCGCTCCCTATTTGCTTCCATTAAGAAGCAACTTGACCCTGAAGTCTCTCCCCTCGTTAACAGCAACGTTGCGCTTGCAAAGGTTGACACTGGTGCTAAATGTAATGTCATGTCTTTATCTGTATTTAAACAAATTCGTAATACCGAACGTATTGCAAACACTACGGCTACGTTACGAGCCTATGGGGTAAGGTACTGCTCCCACTTGGAGAAACTGAACAGAATTGCCACGTGGAGTCATAAGCTCACAAACTGACGTTTTTCATTGATCGGGGAGGATTCTGCAACTCTGTTTGGCATCAACGCACGCCAGGATCTAGGCCTAGTTACCTTTCGGCTTGCTGTCCATCAAATCTCTACCACTGAGGGTTCCACTCAGCAGATACTTTCACAATTCGATATTTCTGCCCCCTGCTGGAACTGATTCACAAGGACACTGCCTGGTCCTGGTACCTACAGTACCAAAGAGCTTTCAAAATCCTCAAGTTGCAACTGGCCAGTGCTCCAATTCGTGCCTACTTTGCTTTAATTTGCCAGTGACACTCACATGTGACGCATCCCAATATGGACTTGGTGCTGCTTGCTTTTAACAGGTGCACATTTTGGCTTGGGAATTAACGAGCCATGCGAGAACAGACTTCCACCAACAGCGACTGCAGACCTGTTGCTTACGCCTTCCGTACCCTGACAGAAACTGAACAACATTATACCCAGATCGAAAACGAACTGCTTGCCGTGGTTTTTGCCTGCACGAAATTCAAAGACTTTAGTTCTGGCAAATCTGTGATTGTGAAAACAGACTACCAGCCGCTGGTCACCATTCTGACCAAACCCATTCACGCCGCTCCAGCTGGCCCGCAACAGATGACGATGCAGTTACAGCATTTTGATTTTACTATAGTCAACAAAAAGGGCAAGGACATGCACTTAGCTGACACACTATCAAGAGCCCCACGCAAAACCTTCAGAACATGACCAGTTCACGGTAATGATAGTGTCGTACGTACCTACTGAATGCCTAAGCAGCCTGGCAGAGCACAAGGCTGCCGATGAAACTCTACAATTACTGTCCTCAGTCATCCGGCGTGGCTGGCTAGGTAAACAACACAGTACCCCACTTGTGATTTGCCCATTCTACCTAGTTCGCGACAAACTGGTACTACAGGACGGGGTTATAATCAAGGGTCACACAGCAGTCACCCATACTTTGATGCCCTCCACAGGGGCCACCCCGGTGTGGAAGCAACCCTACAATGAGTGCAGAGCATGTTTTAATGGCCTGGTATGATCAAGTATATACGCGAAAAAGTCGAAGTCTGCACTGTCTGCAACAGCCTAACGCCACACCAACAGAAACAACCTGTTCCTCCTCTGCCGTGGTCCACAGTCACTACGACATATTCGAGTGGTATGGAAAACACTATCTGGTTCTCGTTGACTCGTATTCAGGCTGGTTCGAAATTGACCTACTCCAAACCATCACATCATGATGCAGTCATCCAAAAGTTGTCACGCCACTTCTCCGTGCACGGCGCCCCTGCACGTCTCCTCTCTGATAACGGCAGTCAGTTCATCAGTCAGTGTTTCAAAAACTTTGCTCAATTATGGGATTTTTGCCACGTCACCAACAGCCCTGAATTTCCACAGTCCAACCGTCTCGCAGAACGGGCAGTCCGTAGCACCAAACAATTAATGGAGCGCTCACACCTTGCTAAATCTGACGTATACTTGGACCTGCTCAACTTAAGGAACATCGCCCGTGAACCAATACTGGGGTCTCCAGCCCAACGCCTGATGTCTCGTCAAACCAGTGCTGCCCTGCCCGTACCCCAGCAGCTGCTGCAGCCACAGGTCCGTTCACCTCCTGTTGTCCAGAAACAACTCCAGCTGAAATGCAATGCACAGAAACTATCTTTCGACAGGTCCAGTAACCCACTTAAACCTCTCTCTAGTGGGCAAGTTGTTCGCCTTCAGACCGACAAGGGCTATGGCCGTTTGGGTCACATTCACAGCCCTGCCAAGGAACCGCGCTCCTACCTAGTAAGCGCCAACGGAGGTCTTTACAGAAGCAACCGTTAACATCTTCTTCCTGTGAAGGAACCATGTCCTGCAGTTTCGTATCCAGAGGTCACGCGTCTGATGTACTAACATCATGATATGCTGACGTCTGACACGCATCTGCTCCTACTGTCGGACTGATTCCTGCTGCAGAGCAGCCACTGACCGTGCCTCCTATGACCTCACCACAACATACGGCACCCCGCTAACTGGCTTAACCCTGCGGGCCTCCGGCACCGTCCCCGGTTACTTCCCCGGTCACTTCCTCGGTGAAGAGGGGAGACGCGGATCTATACCGCACATTCGCGGGACTTGTCTGTAGGCCACCCCTTAGATATGGAGATTTTGTGTAACCATCTATACGTCCTTGTATGCTTTATTAGCGTTTCGGGTATTATATTATTTAGCCATCGCGTATAAGTGTGTTTCTGCTTATAGGCTTGCATTTAGTCGTGCTTCAATTCATTTCCACAAGAAAAGTTTAGATTGGTTACAATCCACACTCATCAATTGTAGTGCTTTATTAGTAGAAACTCAGCCTACTACATGGTTTATATTATCAGAACTCAGCTCATGCTGGCAGTCGAATACTTATAGCTGTTGTTATAGCTACACAAGCTATAACAACATGCTGAAGTGTACTGTAAGTGATCTTTAATAAAACTATGTTGTACCATGTTGTGCGAATGACTGGGTCATTTACACATTCCACCTCAAGTGGTTGCTCTTGTTTCTGGCTTTGCAAACAATACGTGTTTGTGTCCTAGTTTTTACTGCTCTACTTCTCTTTGTCAAGTTTTCTTCTCTTCCCTTGCTTTTGTGTTCCCCAAGGCTGAGTTCCTTGATCTCTATTTGTTCACGTCACAATGGGGAATTCCCCGCATCTGATCTAGAGTTCTGTTCCTTGCGTTCTTTCCTTTCCCTGAACTCTGCCATTGTCCATCTTGGAAATATGGAATATTTAGATTCCCCTTTTAAAGCTTTGTTGGATGCTAAGACTTTCCTAACCTTACCCCAGATTCTTCCTGAATGGCAAATTGTGGAATGTGGTGGTACTCTCTGCAGTCTTCATTGGTTGAAATTGTGTTACTGGCACACTATGACAAGACACGTATGCCAAGTTTACTATACATAATATTTATAAGAACTAGAATTGCTTCCCAGGCTGCTTGAGGGAGTGTCCTGGAGATCATTTGCCCACTGTAAGTTAATTATGGTTGTTCTGGTGCAATTTGTCACTTTTGTGGTATTGGGTTTTTTACGCTGCATCTATAACAGCACCAATCTCTGTGGTTGTTTTTATTCCTGCTGCTATAAAGGGTGAAAAATAAAACCACCAAAGTTCCTTGCTTTAAACTCCATTGTCGTTTTATTCTTGAGCTTCAATTGGTAGAAACAAAGAGTGCCGATGCTGGTTAATACACAAAAGGACACAAGACTGCTGAGGTAACTCAGCGGGTTAGGCAGCATACCTGGAGAACACGGATAGGTGACCTTTTGGGTCAAGACCCTTCTTCAGACACTTGACCTGGACATTTCAGTCTTGACCCAGAACATTGCCTATCCATGTTCTCCAAGAAGTCTGAAGAAGGGTCTCGACCTGAAATGTCACCAATCCATGGATGTTGCCTGACCCACTCCTTTTGAGCTTCAAGTGGCAAATGGAATTTCTATCCATTTGTTTTCAATTTGCAAATATCTGTGGCATCAATTAACTTCTGTAGGTAGTAAGTAATTTTTATTTATATAGCACTTTTAGATCAAATCACATTGTAGCCAAAGTGCTTTACAGAGAAAAAAAATTAGATTACCATACATCCATATAAAATTTAAAAAAAAGAAGAAAAATAAAGACACAATACACTATAGGATTCAACATGAACGTCCCCCCAACTGCAGAATCAACACTTTCCACTGTGAGGGAAGGCACCAAAAAGTCCAGTCCTCCTCCTCCTAGTCTACCCGAGGTCGGGGCCTATTTGAGGCCTCCGCATCCAGTCCCCGCAACGGCGGCTCGATGATATAGGCCCTCCTGCCTGGAAGATGGAACACCGGCATCGGGTGAAATAGTGCTCAGTGGCATGGAAATGTCTGGAGCGGCCACTTCCTCCCCGGAGACCGCGGCACCCGAAGTCTTCAGGCCGCGCTGGCCGACTCTGGTGATCTCGGATCCCAGGCTCCGCAGTGTTTTAATCCAGTGCAGCCCGTGGCTGGACGCCCATAGCCAAAGCTCTGCGATGTTGGGAGTCGATGGTCACAGCACTCCGGAGCTTACCACGCGGTGGCCCGAGCAGGGCATCGCCCGCTCCGAGATGGCGTCCCAGCACTGTGCCGCCGCCGAAGCTGTAGTCCCAGCCGAACCTGGCAGGAAATGCCGCTCCAGTCCCGACGGTGGGCCGCACGGAGAGGCCGAAGATGTGATTCAGAGGAAAACCGCAGAAATAAAGTTTCCCCCTTCTTCTCCCCCCACCCACCACATAAAAAAAAGACTTATAACAAACATTTTGGTTTAACAAGTCTAAAAATAAAAATAAAAAAGGGTGAAAGGCAGACTGCAGGCAGAGCACCATACACAACGGTGCCCCACTCCTGCAATCTGCCTTCTTTTTTCTGTAGTCATTGTAATGTAAGTTGTTTTGGGTTTTCGAAGCTTTCGGACAGATGCATCTTTGTACACGTGTTACTGTACACAGATTAGCAAAGAAATTATTCCTACAACCCATCTAGACTGTGCTGGTATTTTTGGCTTGCATGTGCCAGTCCATGTAACATATTTGTTTTTTAACATATTAATTTACACATTTCTTCCTTATGTACATGTTTAATTATCTGTCAATGTATTTATGCCAACTATTACATGTGTAACAAATTTAAGAGGGGTCTTGACCCGAAACATCACCCATTCCTTCTCTCCAGAGTTACTGCCTGTCCCCCTGAGTTACGCCAGCATTTTGTGTACCTTTGTATTCTAATTATTCTCTGAGTAGAGAATCTATATTTTGTATCTTTTCTAATGCTCAAGACCAGAACTACATAAGCTTTTTTCCCCCTCTGATTTGTAACTGGTTGCTTGTAATTGAGGCAAAACAAAATGCAATCGGTTGCTTTTTGTTCTGGTTGTAGTTCCAGAAATTTGAATTTAGTGCTGAAATCAAGTTTAAATTAATAGTCATTTTCATCGTTTTTCACATGTAACATTTGTACAAATACTTCGGAGTGTGAGAGGAATTGAGATTTAAATCGGCATTTAAAGGAAACTAAGGTAATTTTGATTAATGGTTCACCATTGCCTGTAGTTGTAGAAATATTAACCAGATGGAACTGTTGTACTTTCAGGACTTCTGACCATAAAATGCATTTTCCCAGCAGTTCTTTCATGGGTCTTTGAGCGTGTTGTCTCTAGTTTTGTAACCATCTGTTGCAATTTTCCCGATCAGTTTCTGCACCATCATGACTGCAGAACATTCAGCATCAGACTGGCCTCAAATAACATCCGCTGATCGTAATCATGATTTTCCCTTTACCTCCTTGACATGGTTGATCACATAATCAAGCTCTAAAGCGTATTCATTGCTTCTGTTGTTTGTCAATCATTCCATATGCTTGTTGACCAGTATTGGCTCCATTTTCTCCAATGCCTTAAATTAAGTTTCCATGCAGAATTTTGCATCCTGCTGGTCTCATTTCTTCCCAAGCCATACATTTTCTAGGCAAAATATATAATTTATCATTTGCCATGCCAAATAGGATTTCTCAATGGTTAAACAGTGGGCGGTCATGATGGCGCAGCGGCAGAGTTGCTGCCTTACAGCGAATGCAATGCCGGAGACCCGGGTTTGATCCCGACTATGGGTGCTGTCTGTACGGTTTGTACGTTCTCCCCGTGACCTGCGTGGGTTTTCTCTGAGATCTTCGTTTTCCTCCCACACACCAAAGACGTACAGGTTTGTAGGTTAATTGGCTTGGTAAATGTAAATATTGTCCCTAGTGGGTGTAGGATAGTGTTGATGTGTAGGGATCGTCGGTCAGCACGGACCCGGTGTGCCGAAGGGCCTGTTTTCGCGCTGTATCTCTAAACTAAAAAAAACCTAAATGGTTCTTTGTTATCACATGTATCAAGGTACAGAGAAATTCTTATTTTGCATACAGACGTGTAAGATTATCAGCATATATAAAAGTACAACCTCTTATTAAGTACACAATTTAAAGAAACGGCCCACTGTCCATATGCTAGTTGCCATGCTTTGGCATCATTTTCAAAGTCCCAGCTGCAGCCGTCTATAAAGGCCATTTGCAGCCTTCGTCTCCATCCGGATTGCCAGTAAACTGTTGCTCTTTCCTCGCCCGGCTACCTTCAGCCTTCATGCCCTGGGGATGCCTCCCACAGCTGACCTTGAGGGCACGGAAGCAAGACCACACTCCCCGGTTCTTCTAACCGGCCATTTGTCCAGCGTCCACCTACGTTGCCGACTTCCTTCGCCCTCCTCTTCAATTCCTGGTCCTCCGGGGCGTGCAGGAGACGAGCCTGAGCCGAGGCTCCTACTCCAGGCAGGTTTCCCGTTCCTCACCCACGGCCCTTCAGGAGCTTCTGCAATGCACAGTCTTTCAGGAGTTTCTCTATTCGTAGTTGGCTCTTCATTTCTTTCTAAGTTGAAATTATAGTAGGATGCAAATTATTTTCACTTCCACTGAGTCTTGTTACATGGACATGTGCTACTTGCTCGATGTTCGTGTTCCTTCAGTTTTCATATATTGATTTGTGGTTGTGTTAAACCTAAAACATCACAGTTGTGGGTGAAATGTTTATTGTAGTATGATTAGTGACTTAATTCTGCAAGAAATTGTTCTTCAACAATGCTAATGAAACAGATTTGCATTCGCATTGAATATGGAAAATGGATTCAAAATGTTGTTGAATACAATTCATAAGCCATTTGGAATATTTCATACAACTTGTTTTTTAACACTTTTAAAATGTTATTTACTCCTGACATATAATCCCTCAAATGGTAAAGCATGTTCTCTTTTGTTCAACCCCAGGGCAAATGTTTCGAGCAGCTGCTGGAGATCAGCCTTTCAATTTGTCCGCAGTATCGAGTGCCTTCCCAATGGTTAACCATGCAGCATTTGGACTGCACACTACAAGCTCAGGGCGTTCAGAGTTCGGTGGCCTGGGAACAATTGGTGCATCTTCAGCCTTGGTGGGACACACACAACTTTCTATTCCAGGTAAAATTACACTCCACAATTGGACAATCTAATACTTTGGATGAGAGAACCAAATAACATTTCTAAGTTTACTGATGACTTAAAGCTGGGTGGGATTGTGAACTCCAAGGAAGATGCAAAGAGGTTTTAAGTAATTTGGACAGCTTGTTTGAGTGAGCAAATATGCAGCAGATGCAGAATAACAAATACTGGTAGTTTTACATTAACTCCTAAGAAACCTCATTTTATAGAAAATTTCATCATTAAAAAGTAATTGTGTCAATGTGGAAAAGGAGGGTCAAAGCTCGAGAGTTTCAGACATGCAATAACAATGTTTTTACTGCAGGATATTTTTTAATATTTCTTTAACAGCTCTAACTTTATTTTTGTTACTGCAATCTAAAAATACCAAGGGCTCTATGTTGCATTGAATTCACAAATGTCAAGAGAAACCATTGCTTGTCAGTTTCAATGGCGACCAGCAGAGAAACTGGCAGATTGTGTTCTTAAGAGATATTGTTGTCTGATTATTGTGGGGAGTTACAAGGAAATAGTTTTCTTCCTCCCAGACTTTTTTCCTGCAGGACACCTTTTTGTTTACTGTTTGATTTACTGATTTATCAATTGTTAAATCCATCCTGTGTTCTGAAAACATGTGATGTAGCAGACTTATCTCTATATGTGAAGCTATCCAATTTGATTGGAAAACTAAAGGTGGGTATATATAAATGGTGGTCGATTAGGAAATGTTGAGGTACAAAGGGATCTGGATGCCCTTGTTCAACAGTCACTGAAAGCAAGCAGGTAAGAAGGCAAATGGCACATTAAGCTTGAAGGAGTAAGGATGTTCAATTATGATGATAGGTGATCACTCCTGGAGTATTGTGTGTAGCTTTGGTTTCCTTACCTAAGTATAAATATAACTGACATGGAGAGATTGTACATGATGGTTCACTAGACTAATTCTTCGAATAGTGGGATTGTTATACGAGGAGAGATTGGATTGATTCAGCTAGAGTTTCAAGAAAAATGAGAGCAGATCTCTTTGGACTACAGAATCCTGGAGATACAAGAGACTGCAGATGCTGGAATTTTGAACTCAGCGGGCCAGGCAGCATCTGTGGAAGAAAAAGGGACTGACAATGTTTTTGGTTGGGACCCTTCAGACATTTCCCTTTACAGATGCTGCCAGATCTGCTGATTTCTTGAGCAGTTTGTTTTTTGCTCTACAGAATTCTGACAGGTCTTAACAAGCTGAATGCAGCTACTGTGTTTTCCGTAGCTGGTGTCACTTCTATAAGGTGGGGGAGGGGTCGCAGATTCTGGATACAGGTTAAGAAAGTTAGCATTAGGATGAGGAGAAATATCAGCCATGATTGTATTAAATGGCCGAGCAGGCTTTAAGAACCAAATTGCGTCTTCATGTTTGTGTTTGTCTACTTTGCATCAAGATTTGCTCCAAATAAATTAATTACCCAACTCTTTAATGTCCCAACGTGTTGGGCAGGAAGTGCACATCCATTCTGGTTGAATCTGCACCAGAATTTAACTATTATCATTATTATTAATTGTAGTGCTATTTTGAGATGGGTCCCAGGAGTGCATATTGGCAGCATTTAAAGGGAACAATAATTCATTTTAGTTGGGATGTTATACTAAACACTGTTTAGTATAACATCCCAAATAAAATGAATTATTTAGTTAAACACTGGCCACTGTCTGCTGAATGTGATCCTGAGTGCAAGAAAGCAACCTTAAAGAAATACAGTACTTTATGATTTTTATTGAGGGTTTATTAATTTACATTGATGCTGATTTAGTCAGTTATTTGGTGATAGGCATTAACGAGATTGATCCAATATTCTAATTTGAGTCATCTGTACAATTGTTTTATACAAATCCAATATTTCAAAAGATTGAGAATTTTAGTTCTCTTTTTCTAAGTGTAGTTTGTCATGTGAACAAACAAGATGGAAAAAATCAAATGGACCAACTTTCTTTTTCACGTCATTGCTACTGAGCAATGTGATAATTCTAATTCCTTTTACCCACCAGAATCAGTTTAGTTTCTGGCGAATACATTATAAGAAATGTCACAGCAATTCATGGTATAAATGAATTCCAAGAAATATTCCACTGATACCTCAATCCAAAATCAGCATTCAGCATATATACCTTCAGGAACCGGTTCCACTCTTTGAATGTTTGCAGCAAATATCCGTCAACGCACAAGCCAGCTGCCCTGAGTCAGATTGGTGGATGGCCTATTCTACAAATAGCAAGCTGACATTCAAATGCACTCTGAGGATGGTGCATTGTCAGAGGGACCTCTTTTAAGAAGAGATATGAAAGCACGAACCAATCTCCTCTCCCAGATGAACATAATAGCATGTGTCACTTTGAGGAATTGCAGTTGTCCTGGATAATATTTACTCTTTAATTAACCATTAAAACATGTAGCCTGATGATTTTCACATAGGTGTACATAAATTAACTACTATGTTTGCAGCGTTACAATTGTGATTACACTTTAGAAAGTATTTCATTTATTGAAAGTGCATGGGATATTTTCAAGAAAGATTTATTTAAACAAATAGAATTACGATCACTTGTTCCAAAGTTGCACTCCCTGCTGACTCCAGTCACGTGCAAATGGTGGTGATTGTGGAATTCATTGCCTCAGAAGGCTGTGGAGGCCATCATTGGATATTTTTTAGGTGGAGATCGATTGATTCATGATTAGAACGAGTGTCAGGTTTATGGGGAGTAGGCAGGGGAATGGGGTTGAGAAGGCGGATTGATTGGCAGAGTAGATGGTAGGGGCTGAATGGCCATTTTCTGCTCCTGTAGCATTTGTACCTCGTTCCCTCAGAGAAGGACCAAAGTTGCACCCTCTTTAGTAGGGTCCTCTGTATATTGATTAAAGAAGTTTTCATGGACATTTCAATTCCATCCCATCCAAGCCCTTTGCACAAAGGTTGTCTAAGGTTATTGTGGAAAAGAAAGCTAATAGTGTAGGGGATGACAGCAAGCTGATTGGAAACAGAATTGGCATAAATGGGTATTTTACTAGTTGACATAATGCAAGGAGTGGCCTATGGGGAAATACGAAATTGCCCAATTTGACGAGAAACATAAGCATAATATATAAATGCTGAAGGATTGCAGAGCTCTGAGATAGAGCGATCTGATTTGCAAAAGGCTCAAAGCACGGCAGTAATTCAATGGGTCAGGCATATCTGGCGAATCAACAAGGTGGCGCATGGCAGGCTGCTCTGGAGGGTTAGATCTCATGGGATCCAAGGAGAGATAGCTGAATGGATATCAAATTGGCTCCATGGAAGGAAGCAAAGGGTGATGGTGGAAGGCTGCTTCGCAGAATGGAGGCCTGTGACTAGTGGTGTGGTGTGCCACAGGGTTCGGTGCTGGGCCTGTTACTGTCTGTCATCTACATCAATTTGGATGAGAACATTTAGGGCAAGATTAGCAAGTTTGCTGATGATACAAAAGTTAGTGGTTTTGCGGACAGTGAAGATGGTTGTGAACGATTGCAGCAGGATCTGGATCGATTGGCCAGGTGGGTGGAGGAATGGTTGATGGAATTTAATACAGCGAAGTGTGAGGTGTTGCATTTTGGGACGTCAAACAAGGGCAGGACCTACACAGTAAATGGCAGGCCTCTGGGTAGTGTAGAGCAGAGGGATCTAGGAGTACAGGTGCATGGTTCCATGAAGGTTGAGTTGCAGGTATATAAGGTGGTCAAAAAAGCTTCTGGCACTTTGGCCTTCATCAGCCAGAGTATTGAGTATAGAAGTTGGGAGGTCATGTTGCAGTTGTATAAGACGTTGGTGAGACCGCATTTAGAATATTGTGTTCAGTTCTGGGCACCATGTAATAGGAAAGATATTGTCAAGCTTGAAAGGGTTCAGAAAATATTTATGAGGATGTTGCCAGGACTGGAGGGTATGAGCTTTAGGGAGAGGTTGAGTAGGCTGGGTCGCTATTCCATGGAGCGTAGGAGGATGAGGTGAGATCTTATAGAAGTAAACAAAATCATGAGAGGAATAGATCGCGTAGACACACACAGTCTTTTACCCAGAGTAGGGAAATCAAGGACCAGAGGACATAGGTTCAAGGTGAAGGGGAAAAGATTTAATAGGAATCTGAGAGGAAACTTTTTCACACAAAGGGTAGTGGGTGTGTGGAACTGTAATTCTGCTCCTAATCTCACCGCTTTAGTCTGGTTCAGTAAAACACTGAGTCAAGCACTGGATCAACTAAACTTCTTTGTTCCCAAACACAAACACACTTCCTCTACGATACGTAACCAACACCGGGGGTCCAATCCTTATCTCTACTCGTCCAAGCCCTTCAGCCTTGTGCGAATAGACACCTCCAGTAATTCAGCATGATCCCAAGTGCTACCCCAGAAGATCGACACAGACTCATGTGCTGTCCCCTCTTAGATACTGTATCGGACCTGAGGTACGAAATACATGGGGGCAACTCCTACAAACCAATCATAAATAAAGATCATACAATACATTAATTGACACTTCCCTAACCCTATCACAAAATACCCCTTTACATTGTTTCTACATAAAGTTCCTAATGGAAGACAGTTCCCCTAAGTAAAGAAACGCTTCAGCAGTTAACATAAACAATTCGGGCAAGGCCCCTTGCCTTGACCAATCACAAGATAATGCAAAGACCATGCAACATAGTTAACAATGGTATTATAACATACCTTTCCCCAACCAATCCTGATCATGTATTTGCAGCAAGGCTCAGCTCTTTCTGCAAAACCCTCATACATATTAACAATTGAGGGGACATCTGGACATCACCCTGTACTTAGCTTCCTCCCAGGACCCAGATATTCTGGAGCCATGAACTTCATGGTTTTACAGCTTTTGCAGAAAGATGCCAAGCAGGTTTTGCAAAGGCAGAAATCCTCCATTTTGTCACATACTAAATTGGCCAATATTATCAGAACAAGCTGCCAGAGGAGGTAGTTGAGGCTGGGATTCCATCGTTTAAGAAACAGTTGGACAGGTACATGGATAGGACAGTATTGGAGGGTTATGGACCAAGCGCAGGCAAGTGAGACTAGGGTAGCTGGGACATTGTTGGCCGGTGTGGGCGAGTTAGGCCGAAGGGCCTGTTTCCCCACCTCATTAATCTATGACTAATATCGATAGGTGACGTTTTGAGTTGGGACCCATATTTAGACTGATTAAGTATGGAGGAGCAAGCTGGAAGAGAGGTGGAGCAGAACAAAGCCTGGCAAGTGATAGGTGGATACAAGTGAGGAGAAAAACAAGAGTTGACAAGACAAAGGCAGTGAGATGAGGAGAGAAGAAGAGGCATGAAATGTGAAGCCAGAGAAAGGAATGTAGGTGAAAGGGGAAGGAAGAAATGCGTGAAAACCAGGTGTGTCTTAAAGAGGGTGGTGGTGGGTGGCAGGGTTGTGTTTGTACGTTGGTTACCTAAAATTAGAAAATTCAATGTTCATACCATTGTGTAGTGAGCCACCCAAGCAGAATATGAGGTGGTGTTCCTCAGATTTGTGTGTGGTCTCATTTCGGCAATGGAGGAGGCCCAGGGAAGAAATGTCATTTTGGGAATGGGAAAGGGAGTTGAAATGATTATCAACCAGAAGATCCAACAGGCCAACAAAATAAAAGTGTTTATTTCTGAAGGGCTGATTTGGATTGTTTAAATTCTGGCAATTATGAACAAAAATAATTTGATTGTTCTACAAGAATGCAGCGCCTCATACAAAGATGTTGTTTTGATTTTGTGAAGGCACTGAATGGTGGCGAGCTACAGACTCTCCAACACGTGCAGGAACAACGTTTTTCCCATCAGGCATGCTCAGAATTCCACCAGTGTTTGCTGCTTCTGCACCAAACCATGATTCTAATCCATTCCATTCCCGAAATGTGAACAAATTTGGTCGAGGGACGCAAAAAGGTGAGCAGACTATATATACGCTTCCATTGTAAAGTTAGATACGTACAAATGAATGAATGAATTATACTGTATAGCACGTGTACCTAGGTACAGTGAAATTCTTTGTTTTTGCATACAACACGTTAAAATCATACAGCAGACTTCATCTAGATAGTACACAAAGAGTTGCCACGTTTCTGACAGCGACAAGATGGTCTCTATTTTTGAAATGTATTTTATATGAGTGTCTTTTGATCTATTGAATATTTGGCTATCTTGAATTCATTGCTGCATGAAAATATAAAAAACCTTATTTTATTTCTAATTAATTTATAATAGGGACAATAAGAATTGCTATCTTGTATAAATTTATTGAGAGAGTGTTTTGAATTTAAAATGTTTTCAGTTTAAAAAAAATACTAATCAGAATAATGACTAAACTTTATATGTGGGAAGCTGTAGATCCCAGTATCTCTGGTATTATTACACATTATAATTAGTGGTAAACAATTTTCATGGAATAATAAGTTGGGGATCCATTAGAGCCCAGATAAAGTTGAAAATTAAATCATGGATTCATTTAATTGATTCCTTAAAATCATTTAAACATTGTAACTAAAGAGATTTTAATCTTTGCTTCTGAGTGGAGCCCTAATGAGAGATTATGGTAGTTTGAAGTTGGATTTTATGTGCTGACGGACTGTGATCCTTTCCATATGTATTGGGATTGTTTATTTACTCCAGCTTCATCCTCACCAAATCCTTAAATTGAAGACAGTACTGAGAAATTGCTTTTGCAGAGAGAGCTTTGCATGTTGCACATGTCTGCGTAGCACAAAATCTGGCATGGCAGCTACTCTTACTGGGGTGCAGGTTGCCATTAAAAGGAGAATTTGTATTGGCACCAATTGTTTGAAATGGCAGCCAGATCAAAGTGAGTCTGCTTTGATGCAGAAGATTGCTCAAGGGGGTTGGTTTATTTGGAACTGAAGGTCACCTTCCAGTAAAAGTATAGGTAACAAAAGAATAGGGGGCGGCTATCAAGTCATTGCAGTAATCCACATCACTCGTATCTGGTTGTAAGTGTGAAACATGTTGGCTGACATCAAGAGCAAGGAAAAGGTAAATTTGCATCTCACTTTCAAGTAGATTTTTAATGCAGTCCATTAACCACGAGTCAAACCTGAATTAGACCCACTTCAAGTTGCTATGGAAAACATTGTCTATATTATGGTTTTGTACTCAATATTTCATTGTGTATGTGTGAAGGTCTGTAGGAAGTGAAGAAAGGATACTAAATAGACAGAACATGAGAGCTGACTCGTGCATAGTGGGCCAGAAGGTTCCTGTACTAATACCATTTGTAATTTGAACAGAAACCGCCATCTTTCTCTGAAATATAAAAGAGGTGATATTTAGTGAATGATCTTTAATGATCCCATGACCAATATCTCAGGTTAAATCTACAAGTCTGCTGTGTACATTTTACTTTTGTTGGTAGACAATTACCATTGGACCACACTTCTGCTGGTAGACAAATATCTTCAAATTGGAGTTTGTGCACAAAAGATGTAAATGAAGTATTTGTCTCTAGTTCTTCTCAGCCGTCTTCTGAGATGCTACCCATTACAGATGTAAATCATGAACCAATTTGAGTCATTTTAAATGACACCTGGAACTGGCTTGGTTCACTGGAAACAACAAAAGGCACAAACTTTCACAACATCCTGACTGGGGCAGCACAACCAGAGACACCTCCAGATAAGCTTTTCAGGTGGCCCTGATATCTCTGGAATAGAATTGCAGGTTGACCTTACTCCAATCATCCGATAATGTGATGAATGAAATCATCAATAGTATTGTTAAAGGATTCTTGCGAATAATCTGCTCACCGAGGCGGGTGTTTGCATTTTGCTGCTTCCACTCAACGGTGGTTCTTAAAGCCTTGGCTCAAATTAGTTGAATTCTAGAGTTGAGGTAAGAATGCCTGGCCTAGATAGTATACAATTTACATTGAATATGGCACCAAAGAACCCCTGCAATACTGATTTGTATCAGAGGAAAGCTTATCACAGGCTGGAGCGACACTTGCCATCTTAGTCCAGGATAAGACAACACCATTCACACAATTATCTCAGTTGCTTTGTCAGTGACCTTTCCTCCATTATAAAAGCTGAGGGGGTGTTATTTTCTAATGATTGCACAGTGATGTTTTCAGGTTTGCAGTTCCTCAGATAATAAAGGTTCTTGCCTCCGTGTCCAGAATGGAGGTAATATATGACAAGTGACAGAGATGCTGCCCACTGCTAGATAATGACCATTAACAACACAAAGGGAATCTAATCACCTTCTTGTGATAATCCGGAAATCAATATTGATCAGAAAGTCAACTGGAGCAATTAGATCAACAAAGAAGCTATGCATTTCTTAAAATATCCTATCATATAGGACACATGTCAAAAATAATCTCATGGCTGGAAGATTGCAGCTCCACCAGCAATCAGGAAGATCAGTGCACCAATGACAAAGCTGCTAGTTTAATCAACATGTCACTCGCGTGACTAACTATTGACTTTGTCCCCAAAAATATACAGTGGCTGTAGTGTTATATCTACAGTTTGCACTGTAGCAATTTGCTGTGGCAACTGCATCAGAACATCACCAACCTGTGACCGATGTACAACACATCTAAGGCTAAAAGCATGCAGAAACACCCAACCCTAGCATTGAAGTTTCCATGTGACAGATTGTTTAGTTTAGAGATACAGTGTGGAAACAGGCCCTTCGGCTCACCTGGTCCGTGCCGACTACGATCACCCAAACACTAGTTCCATCCTACATACTAGGGACGTTTCACAAAAGTCAATTAAGCTACAAACCTGTGCGTCTTTGGGATGTGCGAGGAAATCGGAGCACCCGGAGAAAACCCATGTGGTCACAGGGAGAACGTACAAACTCTGAACACACAGTGCCCATAATCGGGATTGAACCGGGTTTCTGGCACTATAAGGCAGCAACTCTACCGCTGCGCCACTGTGCCGCACACGGCGTTGTTATGTGACTGTCAATGATTGTAATATTTCTTTAATTTTAAGTTCCAAATAGTCTTTTCGACGCTGAAACAGTCCATAAATTGGTCAGTTGACAGCGAGTTTTTAAAATGTTGTCTCCTGTTAGAAAGTTGTCAGCTACTGGTGGTGTTATACAGAATTGGGGTAGTAGTACACAACAGTTTACCTATTTCCCTGTAAATAAATATTTTTGTGAATTTCTCCTTTCTGCCTCCCTGGCCTTTCCTGTAGTGCTTTCGGTTAATTAATTTCGGTGATTCATGCGTTTATATAATACCATACGATGCTACTGATTAGCATTTCATGCGACAGCTCTGTTTCTGTTATATACTGGAACTAGAACCATGGTTTGACCTTATTTGCACAAATAGGACATTGCTTTTCTCACAATTTGCAGTTTCTTTTGAAGGTATGAATGGATCATTGAATGGTAGCAGCATCACAGCAGTATCAGGTGTCAGCACTTCTGGATTGGCTACCATTGGAATGATTACATCTGGACAAACGCACATGACAATATCTGGAAAAGGAAGGAAATGCATTCTTGAGCAAAGTAGACTTTCAGAAACTCCATCAGATAAGGTTAAAGAAAAGGTATGCCACTTTTAATTTGATATACTGCTAAATTTATATTGATATATATTACATACATAGCAAAAGGCTAAAATCTATTTTAATGGGCGTGGGGAGGGGGGGGGGGGTGGAACTGGATGGGACGTTTTGATATAGTTACTTATCGGTATGAACTATAGTTAAGTCATGGCTGATGTTAGAGTTGGTGGAGCAGATTATTAACCAGGCCATTGAATGTGAAGTATGTATGAATGGAGAGAGATTAGAAGATGTGATTTACCATTTTTAAACAAGTCATGTGAGTAGCATTGCACCTTTTGCTAAAGATTCTCCAAGGGGGTTGGCTTATTTGTTGAAGTTCACCTTCCGAGTAAAAGCATAGGTGTCTGAAGAATAGGGAACAGCTATCAGCTCATTCGGTCAACTAAATCAGTCGTACCTAGTTGCAAGTGAGAATCATGTTGGCTGTCATCAGAGCAGAAAGATACATTTGCTTCTCATTTTCAAGTAGATTTTTTAATGCAGTCCCTTAACCATAAAATAAGTCAAATACTTCAATCACTGAAAGTGAATATTTTTTTCTTCAATTTATAATATCACTAATAGAAGCCCAGGAAGAAAGCAATTGAAAGCTCCAGCAATAGTGAGAGTGAATCAGGCACGTCATCAGATTCTTCGAGTGAAGGTTTGAGCAGCAGTGATTCTGACGACTTTGATGACGATGACGATGACGATGAGGATGATGACGATGACGATGATGATGAAGATGATGACGACCACAGTATTGGAGAAGATAGTGAGGACGCTGATTCAGATTCTGAAACTGAATCCCCGCATTCAAAGAAGACAAAGGTAAGGTTATAAATTGTTTCCATAAATTGGTCTACATTTTTATCTTTATCTTTAGTCTGACATTTTAAGACGGAAATTAAATGAACATCTTTTAAATGCTAGTGTTGCATATTCAATTTCTCTTTTGCATACCTACACTTGCATACATAATTACCTTCTTCTTCATCCATCTCCTTGAGAACACTCAGTAGATCACATATTATTTATACATCGATATAGACACAAGGAACTGCAGATGCTAGAATCTTGATCTAAAACACAAAGTGCTGGATTAACTCAGTGGGTCAGGCAGCATCACTTGCGATTATGGATTAGTGATGTTTTGTGTCGCGACCCTTCAGATTGATTGCAGTGGGGGGGGGGGGGGGGGGGCGGGGGGTGGAGCAAACATGCAGAGAAGTAGGGGTGGGACAAAGCCAGGCAAATGACACGTGGATAGAGGTGTGGGGGTTGTTGGTTAGTCACCTAAAATTGGAGAATTCATACCGTTGAGTGTAAGCTCCCCAAGTGGAATATGAGGCACTTTTCTTCCAGTTTGCGTCACTCACTCCACACTCACTCTGGCAAAGGAGGAGACCCAGGCTAGAAAAGTCGGTATGGAAACGGGAAAGGAAATTGAAATAGTTAGTAACTGGAGATCCTTGGCAGACCCGAGTTCAGATAATGAAATTTTGAGCAGATAAAAAAGTGCCGGCGGAACTTGGCGGACAGGGACTTCTGTGGAGGGAAATAAGATGGCTATTCTACCGCACTAATAGTCTACTAAGTGCAGTAGTTCCAATCGGTTGTTGATTTCCATTCCGTGCTTTGTCTGTTAACTAATTCTCAATTCATGTCAGTCATTCTGCCCATTTCTAAATGCTCTGAACTTCTTGACAATCCTTTTATGTGAGATCATATCCAAAGTCTTTTGAGAATCTTTATGCCTAATATCGTTTAATTCTCTAATTTTTTCGATTTGTTACATCTTTAAGGAACCAAATGGATAAATCAAACATGACTTTGTATCATAGATTCATGATGATTTGCAGTAAACCTATTATTTCTGATGTGCTTTACTTTTGCAAATCTTTGTTATTGATTCCAGCATTCTTTCCTGCTACTGATAGGCCAACTGTCTGTGATTTGCTGTTTTCTCTCTCCCTCATTTCATTAACACACTTGCAAGAGTCACACTTGCTACTCCCCTCACCTCTCCCAATTTTTGGGAACAGTTCTAGAATCTCTAGAATTTTAAAAGATGATAATCAATGCATCCTCTTAGTTTGTGGCCACTCCTTTCAAACCTCTGTGATGTCAATCATTGGATCATCAGCATTTATGAAATTCAGTCTCATCAATTTCTCATACTTTTTTAGTAAGATGTTCCTTCCGTTGTTCCTTCTTCACAGTTCTCTGATATATGGTTGGTGTTGTTTTTTTATGAAAACAAAGTATATGTTTAATATCTACCTTTTCTATATCGTTCATTGGTAATTCTTTGGGCTCTGTGAAGATTTCAGAGGGTTGGGGAACAGGATATGGAAATATAATTTTGTGTTCAGTATTTTATGATTTGAAGAGCATTGGCTTCAATGGGAAAACAATTAAAGCATGTTGGAAAACAAAATGGAATTGAACTAATTTGCAACACTTTCATATAATTTGAACGGGTGGGCTGAGCTGTACATTATGAAGACCTCCATGACCTTCTGTGCTGTTGGATAATATGCAGAGAACCGTGGGAAGATGGGAAATGGTTAAAACATATTGGAATAGTACATAAGTAAATGGGAGATTTTTGTTTTGGTAGAAGAAATGATACCTCTAATTATCTTCCAAATATAAAGGAAGGGCAGGACAGTGGCGCAGTGGTAGAGCTGCTGCCTTACAATGGCAGAGACCCATGTTCGATCCTGACGGGGATTTCAAACTATTTTCTATATGGAGTTTGTGCGTTCTCCCACTTTGTCTGCGTGGGTTTCCTCTGGGTGCTCTGGTTTCCTCCCATATTCCAAAAGACATACAGGTTGGTAGGTTAATTGGCTTATGTACATTGTCACTAGTGTGTGGGTGGTTGCTGTTCAGCAATCTCGACGGGCCGATGGGCCGTATCTCTTAACTAAACTAAGCTAAGACTTGTTTAAAGGTTCATTGTGGTTTGTTTTACAAATTTAAAAAATCTAATCACATGGAAAGTGCTCTACATAGACCACTACCCACTTTGAAAAGGGCGTGAGAGATATGGTAAATTGAAAAGAGATTACCGGGCGTCCAAAGTTTGAATTGGAAAAACATGGTATTGTAAATTTTAGATGGTAAGTAGATATATTATTCTGGATTGTTTTCTCCTTAGTGCCGGAGGCTGAGGGGGGTGCTGACAGAAGTATATAAAATTATGAGAGGCCGAGATAGGGTAGAATATTTTTTCAGGGTGGAAAAGACTAGATGGCATAGTTTTAAGGGGTGTGGGCTAAGTTTAAAGGAGATGTCCAGGGCAAGTTTTATTTATATACAGAGGGCAGTGGGTGCCTGGAATCTAAGAATATTGTGGATACATGGATATGCTGGGATTTCACATCTCATTTGGCACAGACATTATAGACCGAAGGGCTTGTTCCTGTGCTGTATTGTTCTATGTTCTAAGTTTATGGTTGGATTTTCACTTTTTAAAAAGTACATTGTCGAGCTGCATGAAAGAACATTTAAAGTTTTAATGTGGGTAAAACAAATTCATTTGAATGCTCCTTGGGTGTCATCCACATGTACATCTAACCTTTGTGTTTCTTAAGTGGCCATTCATATCTTTAGCGATAAATGGTGATTGTTGGCAATCTATTCAGTTGTGTGGACCATCATAATTGAGGCAAGACATTTCCCCAACCCTCAAAAATGTGTGCTTTTCAAGAAAGTAAGAACAGGTCTCATTATATCCTCAGGTTTGATTCTTCTCGCTAGTCTTAGCATGCCTAGCTCAGGTTCGCTGATTCCAGTTTATAAATTAAAGTTAATTATTTACATTAAGGGTGATGTTTAAAAAAGTTAAGTTTAAGAACATTATTGGGCATAGTATTAAAAAAATTAAAGGACCTAACCTATAATTCTTTAAAAAAATATTTTGTCTTACCAAGTGAATTTAAATTTTATTTGCAGGGTTTGATGCACACTATGAAAGAGTCAAAAGAAATGAGCCAAACTGCTTGTGAACTTAAATACTCATATGATAAAAGAATGAACCAGCATTTGCATCTTGCTACAGATTCTCAAACTTCACATTCATTCCAATCCCAGCTGAAGCAACCTCCAGTTTTGTCGCAACTTTCCCTCATTTTCCAGACCTCTCACACAAATGATGAGTCTGGTAAAAAACAGAGTGTCATTCAGTCCACTGGGCTAACAGTTGGGATGAAACCTGTGCCTTTGGTCTATCAGGGAAGGAAAGAATCTTCTCCAAAACCAGCTGGTGCTTTACCTGAACTTCTCAAGGCAGGGAATTTAAGTGGTTCTGAAGAACTGGGGTCACCACATGATCTTCGTTTGAAGCAGGCAAGTTGACTTAATTTCAGTGATCATTTTTAAAACTGAAAAACCTACACACTGGAACAAAGCTCAATAGTCAGGCCACGGCCAACTATGAAAAGGAGAGAAAATGTGAAACTGCAAAATCCAAAGTTTGATTTTTTTTTAAGTTTGGAGTTAATTTTGGAGCTGATATATTCATCTTTAGTTGTTAAAATAAAATGTAGTTATTTAATTTGGAAATTTCTAATTTTGGGTCTTTGTTTTGTTTATTACAATATTGTTAAATATTATTCTTATTTTGTTTGTGTTAATGTGAAACTTTTACAATTATTTTTGAGCATGTTATGCCATGACATATGAAATAATTAACATAGATTTGTTAGCTTATTTTTACAAATAAAGAATAGATGTTATCAAACTGCAATTTAAAGAAAATAATCTAAAAACTTAGCCAATTTTATATTTTCTTCCACGATGCCCTGAAGGTCTGTCAAAATCAATTTTTATGATTGGTTGGGGATTTATTATCATCACGTCTACAAAGATACAGTGAAAACTTTTGTTTTGTGCGCTATCCGGGCAAATTGTACCATACAAGGGTACATCAGGTAGTGCAAAAGAGACCATATAGTGTTACAGTTACAGAGAAAGTGCAGATTAAAAAACAAGTGACAAGAGCCATAATGAGGCAAATTAGAAGATCGGGAATTCATCCACAGCATATGAGCCGTCCATTCAAAAGTCTAATTATGGCAGGGAAATAACAGTTCTTCAATCCGGTGGTACTTTCAGCTTCTTTATCTCCTGCCTGACGGGAGAGGTAAGTAGAGAGAATGGCCAGGTTGTGAGTTGTCCTTGATTATTGGCTGCTTTCCTGAGGCAGTATAAAGTATAAAGTCGATTGAGAAGGGGTGGAGGGGAGTGGCTGGTTTGTATAATGGTCAGGGCCCTACCAAACTGCGATGCATATGGAGAGAAAGTATATCTGCAGAAATTGGAATCATAACTGAGATTGCCAAATTCTGTAGCCTTCTAAGGAAGCAGAGGCACTGATGCATTTTCCTGGCTGTAGTGTCAATGTGGTCAGACCAGAACAAATTGTTGGTTATATTTCCACCTAGAGACTTGAAGCTCTTTAGTGTCTCCACTACAGCACCAATTATACAGTCGATGACCAGCTCCTTTGTTTTGCAGGCATTAAGAGGTGGCTGTTTTGACATCATGCTAAAAAGCTCGATCTCCTTTCTTCCCTGTTTTGTTATTGTTTGAGATCCAGCCCCTTGCAGTGGTGTCATCTGCAAATTTGTACATAAAGTCAGAGCAGTTGAGAGCATTAGTAAACAGCTGAGAATGCAGCCTTCCAGAGCAGTGTTTTGTTGCCTATGGTTATTGATTGCAGGCTATGGGTCGTAAAGTCAAAGATCCAGTTGCAGAGGGGATGCTGAGACTTGGGTTCAGGTGTTTGGAGGTGAATTTGGTTGAAATTGTGGTAGTGAAGATGGAGGTTTTGTCAATATATAGGAGTGTGACATGTCTGGAATGTTATCCAGACTTTCCAGGGATGAGTATAGAGTCAGCATCTGGTGTGGACCTATTGCGGTGATAGACACATTTCAGTGGATCAAGGCTGTCTGGGAAGCTGGAGTTGATGTGCACTATGATCAGCCTCTTGAAGCAGTTCGGGATGATGGATATCAGAGCCATTGGACGGAAGTCATTCAGACACACTACCTTGTTTTCCTTTGGCACTGGGATGATAGTAGTCTTCTGAAAGCAGGTGGGAACCTCAAATTGGAGTAGGGAGATTAAAAATATTTGTCAATACTTTTATCAGCTGGGCAGGTTCTGAGAACAAGGTGGGGCGCCTATCTGGGAAGACCACTTTCCACGGGTTCACGATCAGGAAGGCTGATCTGACGTGAGACAGTGACTAAGTACCGGCGCATCTGGAGCTGACTTTCTGTTCAAAATGAGCGTAGAGTACATTACTTAGAGCTCATTGGGTAATGTACACGTTGTTGCCAGCGATTCCGCCTGGCTCCGCTTGTTAACCTCTTAGAGCATTCAAGCCTCGCCACAATTGATGGGTGTCTGTGTACGTAGTCTGGGAATCTAGATTGATCTGGAATTGTCTCCTGGCGTCCCTGAGGGCTTTGCGAAGATTGTACCTGGATTTCTTATGTGGTCGTGATCACTTGATTTGAACTTCTCAGACTGGGTCTTTGCTAGGGTTTGGATCTCAAGGTTCATCCATGGTTTCTGTTTGTGGAATACTCAAATTGACAACTTTGGCACGCAGTCCTCTGCACACTCATTGATCAAATCTGTGACGGCAATGGTAAGCTCGTTCAGGTTGACAGCCGAGTCCCTGAAAGTGGACCAGTCCATCAACTCAAAGCAGTCACGCAGGAACTCGTCTGCTTCTTGAGACCGTAACCGTTTGACATTCTGTACTCATCTTCCTGCTTCAGTTTCTACTTGTAAGCCTGGAGTAGAAATGCAGCCTGATGGTCAGACTTCACAAAATGTGGGTGGGATCGAATGGTGGTTGGCTGCAAGAACTGCTGTAATAATGTAGATAGATTCTCTGCCCCATTTTCCCCCTTTCCGGGTGACTCCAAGTGTTAATGTGCATGAGTGGGCTGTGACCAACAGATAGGCATCTGGAGATGTAGACGCAAGGAACTGCAGATGCTGGTTTACCAAAAAGACACAAAGAGTTGGAGTGACTCAGCGGATCAGGCAGCATCTCTGGAGGTTACCTATCCAGGTCCTCCAGAGATGCTGTCTGACCTGCCGAGTTACTCCAGCACTTTGTGTCTATATCTGGAGATGTGTATTGTTTTACTCAGTCTTTCTTCTTCTTGGGTATAGCGTGCACAGCCTAAAGTTGTAGGACAACTTGTTCTATTTGGTCTTACTTGATTGTGCATGCCAGGTTGATTGCATTCGTCGAAACAGGGCGGACCACGTGAAGATTGCAATCTCCCACCCCACTCAGTCTTTGTTAATCTGTGACTAACTATTGAGATTTAGGATTTTACTTTTTGCCTTTTAGTGGTATGGATTTGATATGATGGATATAGTTGAGATCTGTCGCATATGCTTTTACTGGGTATCCTGAAGAAAATTGTACTTTTGGCCAGTAACGTTGTACTGGCGTGAGCAAAAATTGCCTTTGATTTATATTGCCTTTATTCTATTGGTCATTGCATTCCTGGTTATTAATTCAATATTCTGTTTTCTTTACAGGAGCTATTTAAACAGTCATTTCCAGCACAATTAAAGAAACAGCAAGAGCAGTACAAGGCCCAGAAGAAGGCAGCAGCTGGTGGTAACAAAAGCTTCCAGACCCCTTTGTCTAGTCCAAAATCTGCTGCTAGTTCACCAGCACACCAGAAGCTGCCTCCAGTTGATGGCAACCAATCAAGCCCTTCGATAACAAGTGCACTTGTGCAGCAGCAACCTAATGGAGTAATTCAGAGTGTCATTCAGGAAGCCCCATTGGCACTTACGACCAAATCTAGAATCCAAATTAAGAATACTGATAAAATTACAAACTCTGGTAGCAGTGCACCCTTTTCACCAATTCTACTGGGTACTAATTTAAAGAATCATTCTAGTAATCACGTGACACCAGTTCGACATTCTACCTCTCCTGTACTATCCCAGAGTTCAGCTCATGACAAATCAGTGAGCATTAAGATCACTGCACCTATTCAACAGCAACAGCAGCATCATTCTACCAAGTCTTTGGCCGAGCAGTTCAGGGGAAATGATTCAGATGTCCCAAGTAGCAAGGATTCTGATGAGTCAGATGATGATGATGATGATGATGAAGATGATGATGATGATGATGATGATGATGATGATGATGACGATGATGAAGATGATTCTAATGACAGTCAATCAGGTTAGAGTTTTAAGGCTTTTATTAAATTAAATGGAGGTTTTCAACAAAATGTAGATGTTAAATTGTTTGTTAGTGAAAAATGAAGTATATATAATTATGAGAGGCATAGATAGGTTAAACAGTCAGAATCTTTTTCCCAGGATAGAAATATCAAATACAGTACCAGAGGGCATATCTTTAAGCAGAGAGGGGCAAAGTTTAAAGGAGATGACTGGGACAGGTTTTTATTTTACACAGAGTGCCTGGAGTGCACTGCTGCTGGTGGTGGAGGTAGATGTGATAGTGGCATTGAAGAGACTTTGCATAGGCATGGTAGGCATGGAGGGATGTGGATCATGTGCAGGCAGATACGTGTTGGCCTTGGTATCATGTTTGCCATAGATATTGTGGGCTGAAGCACCTGTTCCTGTGCTGTATGGTTCTGTGTTCTAAAATGGACAATACTCTGCTTATCTTCTTGCGGCTTGAAATTATTGGAAAAGGAAACCAGTGGAGTATAAAACATGATGCTGGTTTATCATTTCCCATCTTATATCTTTGAGATGAATGTTGCCCAACAACCTTGTCCAACATTTAAAATCAGTCAAATTCAATATTTTCCCACATGAATATTCCATATATATATATATATATAATATATATTGTTACAAAGGTATCAAATTTTAAAAGTGGGTTCTGACACATAACATTTAATTCCTCACTATCTAGTTGAATCACTATAATCTCTTCATCACTGTGTATTATCTTCATAAGTGTTAGTGTGCAATTTATAGAATATGGCAAACATATGACAAGTTGGCAAACATGTCAGTGCAGTGTTACTATGGACCCACAATATTCAAGATTTTCTTGGTTTGTTGTGGAGCATTTATTGCACAGTATTAAGCAGCATTTAATGCTTCATTCGTTTATTTACTTTACATTGCCATCTGACACCCAATAAAATAGATTTATATGGATGAATTAATAATCTTATTTTTTTTATTGTACTAAAAGTAAGATTGTGGTTAATATTGTTTTCCTTCATTTCTTTATTCCCAACACATTTTTGTGGGAAAAACATTTTGTTTCAATACTTTCTTTTGCCATGTCTGTTGGCCTGACTTCAATTCCTTTCTGAGGAAAGGCTCCCGTCTAGTAACTGGTCATAAATAATGCTAAAGTTACAAATATTTTTTGCTTAAGCTCAGTCATGCTAGTACAATTTCAGCTACTGCACGGCTCTTAAGATCATTACCTGCCCAACGTGAATGTGTTCCCGTCGAGAAGAACAAAAAAAATCTTACAAAGATCATTGTTGGCACTTGGATATAGCACAAAACGGAGAGAATCATGATGTTGTCACTCTAATTTAATGATGCATTTTCCTTGTTGGTATGATAATTTCATCTTCAGAAGAACAAAGAATTTTCAATTTTAATTGTTTTATTTAACATGATAACTATACAGGAATAGCGATGTGAAAGCAGCAGATTTTTTTAGCACAAATGCTTAACTAAAATAACCTGAATTCTCAGTACTGAGCAGAAACGTTTAAATAAAACGCTCCAATTATAGTTACTTTCTACTGATCTGTTTGCTCAAGGCTCTATAATTGAATCATGTCTTAAATCCCCCTTTAAAACATAGCGACCTGTTAAAAGAAGATTCATAGGACATTTTTTGATTCCTACCAGTTTGAATGACTATGATGGTTTCTCATCTGTATAAAGTGAGACCAATCAACCTCTGCCTACAAATACCGTTTGCCAATATATATAAATATTTGCAACCTGAGAAGTAATTGGTTGTAATCAATTTTGCTATGATTAACAAAAGAGAATGGTCCCGACCCAACACATTGCCTCTCCATTTCCTCCACCGATGCTGCCAGGTCCACTGAGTTCCTCTAGCACTTTGTTTAGGTCAAGATTCCAGCATCTGCAGATTTTTGTGCTTCTGTTGGTTTTTCATTCTTCAGTATATGCATTGTTCTGAACTTTTTAAAAACTGATTTCAAAAATGTTGTTTGAGAACTCAAAAAAGCAGTCTATGGTTGAAAATGGGCTTAACCTGGAATTAAATAATCTTGTGCACATTTCTAAACATCCTCGCACAAATTGGAAAATTCAACCCCAGGCAGTACGACATGTGCAATTCTCGAATAGTAAGATTTTCAACCTCACTGTGTTGGAAAAATAACAGTTGCTAAATCAGGGACAATAATCCAATTTTTTTTGGAAACTTTACGATATGGAGGGCCAACATTCAGACTATACTTTGTTCAAACTGGCTTATGGCAGCTTTGTGGGCTCCAATGCGTGCCCATGGACAATAGGACAAATGTAACTCTCAGCTTTTGAGGCTCAGAATCATTCCAGGCTGCCACATTTCGTAATTTGTTGCCCATTGCTGCATTGTGGAGTCACCCAAAATTGATAATCAAGAGGACTTGCAGACCACCAGAAGCATGCAGAGTTAGCATTTTTCGACTTTCCCCAAAGTGCATGCATTCACAGATTGCTTTGACCAAGATCTCTCCGGCAACCTTATGCTATAGACCTGGCTATAATCCTGGAGGTCCCCATGGCTCCCATGATCAAGGACCATTCTCTTGACTGTCGATTACCTTTTGACCCTGTGGGGTACACTGTTGCACCCTATTCCCATTCATTACATTGTTTTATCATTCAGCACTAACACGCCCTCATTACTTGTATTGCTGTGCATCCTTTAAAAGTGTAGAAAGGAACTGCAGATGCTGGTTTACACTGAAGATGGACACAAAATGTTGTAGTAACTCAGTGAGACAGGCAGCATCTCTGGATAGAAGGAATGGGAGACGATTTGGATTGAGACACGATTAATAGTGTGTGCCGACTGCAATCAGCTACGTTCCAATAGCAGTGAGAACATATATTGATAACGAACAGAGTGTTGAAACCAATAATTTCAGTACAGCATTACATTGGGAAACCTGACACTGTAATTCTGTGAACGTCACAACTAAAGATCTCTATGTCACTTTCACAAATATTGCTATGGTGACCCATAATGTAGTCAAAGTTATGTTAAAACTAGCAAAACAGCTCCTTTCAGCTCCTTGTTTATAATTCTTGCATAACTTTACAAGTAATTATTACTACTTGGATCAGCCATGATCAAATTGAATGGTGGTGCTGGCTCGAAGGGCTGAATGGCCTTCTACTGCACCTATTGTCTATTGTCTATGATCATTATATCAAATTTACATCACAAAGGCAGTGAAATTTGTAGCAACTCAATTTTTGCACGGAAATGTGTCTTTAATAGCCTTATGAACAAGAACATGTATGCTGTACAACTGCAATGCATAGACAATGTGAAGGAATTAGGTGCATAGTTTCACATATGTGTATTAACAATGTATTGACTTCAGAAATGCAAATAAGATTTATATGTAATGGATTTACAGTGATAAAAGTGATTAAGTTATAACTTCAAATTAACTTAGCAATATTTATGACCAGTGACATGAGAAATAACTTCAGACTTGGTACAGCTGCATTATATTCATGGAATGGTTAATAATGTTTATCAATTTCCATCTATCAATTAGAGGCCGACAGTGACACAGAGACAGAAACGGATGGATCTGACAATGACATTAAGGAAGATGATGATCCTGAAACGGAAAATGAAGATGACATTCCTCGTAAATTCCATAAAGCTAGTCATTCGAGTCATACTGCTTCTTGTCAGTCAGCCCACTCTACGGCCAGTGATCCCAGTGTAGTGAAAACTTCAAGGTCGTCATCTAGTTCAATGCCCTCAGGATCTACATCGCACACTTACAGAGGGACTCCGTCATCTTCATATGGGCCATCTACACCATCTGGTAACATTTACTTTCTTTCCCATCTCATCTACCTGCTAGTTTCCTTTCCACTTTTCCTCAAGACAGCAGTTTCTTCCTGGAATATGTGTATTGCATTTATATAGCACCATTAATGTTCTTTTTTTTTTTAAAGCCACTTCACAAGGAGGTTGTCAACATATCTAGTATAACATGAGTTATGCAAATCCAGAATAACACAAGTTATTCTCATGTCAAATGAGTTATACAAATCTAGTATAACATTAAGTATAACATGTTATTAGGGCTCATACTTGCTTGAAGATAAATTGAAAGGAATGCTCGCGAGGATGAAAGAGAATTTCAGAGTTGGAGAACTCTAGAGCTTAGGACATGGGAAGATCCTGTGATAGCGCAACGAAGCACGGTGGTCAGACGTCTAGTTTACAATGTGTGTGCATGGTTGTGTGCATGTGTGCGCATGCGTGTGTGTAGGAGCAGTCTCTCCAACCCTTTTGACATCTTCAAAAATTTGACCTCGCCCCATTCTAAGTTTGATGTGGAAGGCCAGGATTCTAAATTCAGAATTGGATGGTGGTCTTGTGGGACCTGCTTTCTATTACCAATGTGATGTTAATTGGCAAGACTGCATCCTTACCATGACCGTTAACAGCATCATTTTAATTGCTGACGGATGATCAGGAAAATCTGCTGGAAGAATGGACAAGAAGATTAAGGTGATGCAAAGTTTTTTTCAGGGAGTGCTTGCTCTTCCTATTCAGTTCAACCTAGGTTGTAGAATAAGTTTTAAAACATTATTCACAGAAAAAGACAGCAAGTGCTGGAGAACATGATTCGATTAAAGGTGAGCCAGCACAGAATTGTTAAACGTATGTCATATTTCACCAACCAGATTAGTCTTTTTTTCTGAGCTAACTGTGATGATTGATTAAGGAATTGTAATAGATGTCAGCACAGGAACGGTCCCTCTGCCCACAATGTTTGTGCCAAACACAATGATAAGTTAAGCTGTTCATATCTGCCTGTACATGATCCATATCTCTCTATTCACTGCATTTCGATGTGCCAATCTACAAGCCTCTTAAATGCCACTTTCGTATCTGTCTCCGCCACCACCCCTGGCAGTGTTTTCCAGGCCCCTGCCAAAAAACTGCCCTGCACATCTCCATTAAAATTTCCCCATCTCAACTTATAGCTATGATGTTGGACAGTTCTAGTGTTGGTCACTCCCATCTTAGGAAAACAGATCTGACTATTTACCATATCTATGCCTTTACCCTAAAATCAGATGAAACTTTTAGAAACTCTTAAGCAAATTGAAATCCAGAAGGAATTTACAATAGTAACAACATTTCATGATATCCTTCAATATTTATATTTCATACTATATGACTCCTGCATACTGGTAATGCAAATATTTTACTTTGTTAACTCTGATACTTAAAAAAAAATAGTAATGGGCCTGTCCCACTTAGGCAATTTTTCAGCGGACTGCCGGCAACTGTCAAGTTGCCAGCAGTCGCCTGAAAAACGGCAACTGGAATGGCGACTGTCAAAGTGGAATACACACACACAAACCCATCGCTTCCTTCACCACCCCGTTATGCAGATGGGGGCAGGGCAAGCGGGGGAGTGCTGTCTAAAAAATTCACTCAGTGCAAAACCAAGGTGAAACAGACACACGATGAACAGGAAGGTTTGCGCTGTAAAAGGACGGCTAAAGCACAGTGTACAGTAAGTCCTTTAAAAGAGGAAGGGGAGGGGGGGAGAAGGAGTGGAGACACTTTTAAGAAGCCACGGCTGTGAAGCTCGGCGGACATTTTATATTACCCGTCGGTTATCCTTGGTCTGAAAACTACTGCGTACCTTTTATTCCCCCAATGAGCCAATGAAATTCATCGGTCAGCACCGGCTACGACCTACGAGAACCTTCGACCTCCTGGCAACCCATTAGGACCTCCTGGTGACCCACCTACGGCTCGAGAATTCGCGCTACTGTCCATGGCGGATTAATTCTAGTTGCCGCAAATTTTTCAACGTTGAAAAATTCACGGCCAACATAATGAGGCTGCGACTAGTTACCAGAATGTGGGAATTCCTTACGACCATGAAGGCGACTCCCTGGCAACTACCCGCGAACATGTGGCGACTGCATAGTCTCCTGCAGTCGCCTAAAAAGTCGCCAAAGTGGGACAGGCCCATAACCGTGATTTTCATTTTGCAGGTTCAGGTAAAAGAAGAAGAGTCACTGATGAAAGAGAACTGCGTATCCCTTTGGAATATGGGTAATTGTTTCATGTTTAATACCTTGTAGATTATATGTTGTATTCCAGTTGAATACTTAAAGTGCGCCGTTCCATCCAGCCTTGTAGGACAAATCATGTAATTGTAATTTAAAAGAGAAAGTCATTTGGGAGAATGTTTTGATGTGATGTTCTTTATTAGCAGTGGAAAGTGGTATTCCTGACAAGGATTCTTACTGTAGTGAAACAGAGGAAAGATTACATCATTTGTAAAAGATTTATTCCTAAGATTGGCTGACCAGATATTTTTGTCCAGTTCAATGCTACGCTTTGATATAATTTGAAGAGCGTAGCATAAAGTTGTTGGAAAGCACTTTGGGATTTATTGAGAACAGGAAAGATGTTGTATAAATTGAATTATTTTCCTCCACTGACTTACTGCGATCCTTTATGTTCAAATCAGTATGGCTTGTTGCCCATTCTGAACCACTGTGTAATAGATTTAAGTCTAGAAAATTCCTTCACGTTGATATTTGTTCCTCTACTTTACTACTAGAGGGTGGCACAGTGTGCAGTGGTAGAATTGTTGCCTTACAGTGACAGAGACCCAGGTTCGATCCTGACCATGGGTGCTGTCTGTAGGGAGTTTGTACGTTCTCCCCGTGACCGCGTGGGTTTTCCCCGAGCGCTCCGGTTTATACCCACACTCCGAAGACGTACTGGTTTGTAGGTAAATTTGGCTTCGGTAAAAATTGTAAATTGTCCCTAGTATAGTGCTAGTATACAGGGATCTCTGGTCAACACGGACTCGTTGGGCTGAAGGGCCTATTTCTGCATTATATCTCTAAATTAAACGAAACTACCGCATCTCTGGCCACCTCACCGTTTTCTATCAATACTCCAATTTGTCAGATGCAGGAGATGTTTCTTTCATTGCGGTTACTGATTGTTAAGATTCACCCATAAATCTTCACATGTGATGTTTTGCCTGTGACGCTTAACTTTAATCTTCCCAGCATGTGATCTTTTTAATAGATTTTCTAACCCAAAAAATTGTTAAAATCAGAGAAAATATTTTATAGCTCTGGCTGCCTGTATGGATGCATAAACCTAAGACCTCAGATCAATGTCCTTGAAAGGATATTGATCTGAAATGTTAATCTTATATCTCCCTCCTCAGATGGCTGCTGCATTTTCTGTTTTTATTTGTTTTCTAGCTTTTGTATTGGCGAAAGCAGGAAAATGAACCAGCAAAAACTAGAACATAGAATAGTAGAACAAGAATAGGCCATTCGGCACACAATGTTCGTGTCAAACAGTGCCAAAACTAGAAATACTTTGAAGAACAGGAAAAAATTAGAGGTTGGGAAATTAAAGAAGTTAGGCATCAGTGCAGGGTAAAATGAGATGATTGGCTTTACGTTCCAGGGAAGTGAAGTTTAGAGGACTGCTTAGTTGTGGGTGCAGCTGCCGAAGGGCTCTTCTGCCCTGTTCCATGAGTCCAGTGACTGAATCTAGCACCCACTGCCTGATGTACCAGCTCATGACTAGGGGCTTCCAGATCTCACAATCCTGCCCCCGTCGTCACTTGCTGGTCGCCATAGGACTTAATCCGGGGTGTTAGGGAGGATTCCCTATATGGAGGACGCCTGTGCATGACTTTGTTTAACGTGAGGAGACTGGAGCACAGACAGCCACCACACGGTCCTTGACAGATCTGGGTAAGGATCCAGTGGCATGGAGTCCAAGACGACCGGAGACCCTTTTCTGCTGCAGCCTTCATCTGCCTTCCCAGCCATTGTGACGCTCCAGTAAAGTCAGCCATCATCCTCCGCCTGTTCCACCGTTGAGGTCTTGGTTGGATTGCTCTTTGTCAGCGACATCCCCCTTGACCTTACTGCCATGGGTGGCCCTACCAGGAGCACAGCTCCAGACAGCATCGCTCTCAGGATCTCAGGACCACACTAGCTTCTCCACCACGACAAGGTGACAATCCCCAGAGAAGGGATTACACATACATGCACAGCTCAGAAATGCCGAAAGTGTCAGAGGGCAGATGGAGACAATCTGCC
This sequence comes from Raja brachyura, assembly GCA_963514005.1. The sequence goes on from OY740787.1 coordinate 60,053,814, forward strand.
CCACTGTTTTGTTGCTTGGCTCAGCACCAAATCCAGTGGTGGTTCATAATGTATTCAACTGAGGGACTGGTTATACTTTATATAGAACACACAGAATGGTACAGCACAGGAACAGGCCCTTCGGCCCACAATATCTGCGCTGAACATGATGCATAGAACATCACTTAATTAACCTGCACTTAATGCATATTTCTCTGTTCACTGCATATCTATATGCCATATATATATATATATATATATATATATATATATAATCATGTGCATTTAGAAAGAGTGGATAAGGTGTTTCGACACAGGCCATAGGTTGGATTGAGCATGATCTGACAATATGTTTGGAGTGGAAATGTTAATATTTTCAAAGGTGTAGCAGTACAACATGGGTGGGACGTCATGTATATGAATACTTAAAAATGGCAAATAGGGTGAAAATATGAATAAAATATAGAATAAAACCACAATGCAATAAAGCTAAAAGTATGAAAATTATTGCTTTATATACTGTTAGAATACTACCACTAGTTTAGGTGAATTATGATATCAAGCAGGTTCATAGAAGGACGTTGTAAAATTATCCCAAATGTAATTTACTATAATTATGTGGCAATGATAGAAATGCATAATTGTGTAATAATTTATTGGGGTACAGAAAGTTTTGAAGATGTAAATTAGGTAAAACCTCAAAGCCCATTGAACTAATAAAGAAGGAAGATAGCTAAGGGATTTTTTTTCTAAAAATTGTGATATGACTTCAAAACCTACGCAGAACCTGGGAAAGATGCTGCCTTTTGCATGGTTTTGAAAAAGTCGTTGATAAGTAGTCGAAGCATTGAACACTGTTATGGAAACATGCAGATAAGTATACAATCGACCTAGATATGGGCCGAAAATCCTGTTTCTACTATTGACAAGGGAAAGGCGATAGGCCTTCATAGTGCTTGCAGTGATGTAATGGGATGAAGAGCCTCTCTTTGCTTTCAGGATTAATGCTTTTGGAACAAATACATAATTTGTTGCCAGATGGTAGCTATTGTAATCAACATTGTGATCCACTATCTTTCCATAACATAGAATTCTCCAAGTAACATTTCTTTTTTCTTTCCCATACCCTCCACCCCCACCTCAATGTGTTTCAATTTCTCCCAGCACCTCCCACATCCTCGAGTCACCCTGCTCCTTTCCCCTCCGGTGTACACTCATTTCCCATCCAGGGTCCCCATTTCCTCTCCTCCTGTCCCTTTCCACCCACATTCCTCAATCCGGCTTTATATTTCACTTGGTTTTGCCCCTAACTGACCCTTTTGCTTCGTTTTCACCTCTAGTTTTTGTCACTGACTCCACCCATCGGCCAATCAAACTCCCTCTTGTATCCACTGATCACTTGCCAGGCTTTGCCCTGCCCCACATCTCTTTTCCAGCTTTCTCCCCTTACTGTATTCAGTCTGGTGAAGGGGTCTGACCCGAAGCATCGCCTGTCCATTACCTCTGCAGATACTGCCAGACCTGCTGGGTTCCTCCAACATTTTTTTTTTGCTCTGGATTCCAGCATCTGTAGTTTCTTGCATGCTTCTGAAACATAACCCATTTACCCCATATTTTCTGTTGGTCATTTCTGCAACCATGCTAAAATATTACCTCCACCCCCAGGATCACATGCGTTGTGCAGTATATTTTCTTTTGTGCTATCTTATTGAATGACTTTTAGAAACTCAAACAATTGGGGAACTTTTATCCCTGTGTGTTTCATCCCCAAATACCTTTCATAAATTTATCAAACATTGCTTCCCTTTTGTAGAACTTTGTTAACTTTTCATAATTATTTTATTATTTGCTATATGTTCTGCCTCTAGTTACATAATGGTTTCCATGTATTTTCAAAATTACAAATTTTCAGCTCTCTGGCCTGTAGTGTTCTGCTACCTGTTTCCTCACTTTAATACATAGAGATCAGTAAGTATTTCCTTAAATGAATGCGCACCATAGATTGTAAGAAATAATGCTGGGCTGTTTTCCTAACCGAGTGTTTCAGTTACCTAATAGCAGAATGATTCATAATGCATTTGTACTGACATGCACAAGTGAAATTAAAAGAAACCCATTTTAGAAACATAGAAAATAGGTGCAGAAAATGTTGCCCTTCGAGCCAGATTCATTGTGATTATGGCTGATCATCCACAATCAGTAACCCTTGCTTGCCTTCTCCCCATATTCCTTGATTCCGCTAGGCCCCAGAGCTCTTTCTAACTCTCTTTTAAATTCATCCAGTGAATTGGCCTCTACTGCCTTCTGTGGCAGAGAATTCCACAAATTCGCAACTCTCTGGGTGAATTTTTTTTTTCTCTTCTCAGTTTTAAATGGCCTCCCCTTTATTCTTAGACTGTGGCCTGTGGTTCTGGACTCCCCCAACATTGGGAAAATCTTTCCTGAATCTAGCTTGTCCAGTCCTTTTATAATTTTATACGTTTCTTATCCTTTAGATTCCAGTAAATACAAGCCTAGTCTTTCCAACCTTTACTCATATGACAGTCACGCCATCCCGGGGATTAACCTCGTGAACCTACGCTGCACTGCCTCAATAGCAAGGATACCAATCCTCAAATTAGGAGACCAAACCTGCTTACAATACTCCAGATGTGGTCTCACCAGGGCCCTGTGCAACTGCAGAAGTACCTCTTTACTCCTGTACTCTAATCCTCTTGTAATGAAGGCCAACATGTCATTAGCTTTCTTCACTGTCTCCTGTACCTGCATGTTCACTTTCAGTGACTGGTGTACCTAATTTCTCCTGCACCTAATTTCTATGTTTCTATGTGTTCAAGGACACTCCGGTCTCGTTGCAATTCCCTTTTTCCTAATCTGACAGCATTGAGAAAATAATCTACCTCCTTGTTCTTGCCACCAAAGTGGATATCCTCACATTTATCCACATTATACTGCATCTGCCATGCATCTGCCCACTCACTCAATCTGTCCAAGTCACCCAGCAAACTCCTAGCATCCTCTGCGGTTCACACTGCCACCCAGCTTTGTGTCATCTGCAAATTTGCTTGTGTTGCTTTTAATCCCATTGCCAAAAATACATCTATTGATGCTCCTGAACACATCATCAGTGATGTAACCTGGGGTCATTGGGTGGTTTGGGTCTTTCAACATCAGACATCCTCGCCCAGGCGACCCAGCTGTGGTTGATCAGACCATGACTTGCGTTCAGGTGGCATTCGCTCCTCCCCATGGACCTTCTCTCCTGATCCAGAGCCATCTCAAGGCCTTCTCCGTTGCCTCTGTGGTATTCTTGATGGCTCTTCTCCACTCCATTCCGTCGATGCCCAGTGCACTCAAGACTTTGTAGAGCGATTGCCCTGCAAAACCTCTGCAGCCAACCTCGATGGGCATACACCTTGCCTTCCAGCCCTGCTTACGGCAGTCTATGACCAGTTCTTCATACTTGGTCATCTTCCTATCGTGTGCCTCCTTCAGACGGTCCTCCCACGGCACTGTCAGTTCCAACAAGACGATGTTTTTGGTCGCCTTTGAGGCCAAGAGGATATCTGGCCTCAGGGTGGCCGTGGCAATGTCCTGTGGGAACTTCAGCTCTTTCACCAGGTCTATAGAAAGCTGCCAATCCTGCACAGTCGCCAGGATTCCTGATGGATTCCTGGCAGCTGCACTCCGGTGAGCTGCACGAAGTTGATCATCTGGGTGGTGGGGCGTGCTCGGCTACAGCTGCTGATTCCCGTGCTGATGGCTTCTGCAATGGGTTGAAGAACCTGGTTGTGACGCCAGGTGTACCGGCCCTGCCCAAGAGCCTTTGGACAGCAGCTCAGGATGTGTTCCAGTGTCCCCCTGCCTGAGCATTGCGGGCAATCTGGAGATTCCGCTTTGCCCCAGATGAAGAGGTTCGATGGGCTGGGCAGGACATCATACACTGCCTGGACCAGGAACTTGATGCGCTGTGGTTCAGCCTGAAAGAGCTCAGTCCATGGTCTGCTCCCACCTTGTCCAGGCTCCCTGCTGCCTCAATCCAACTGCTCTGGTACACCTCTCCTCCACCACTGCCATCACTTCCTCCTGAACCAGTCTGCATCCCTCCTTCCCCGTGGGCTTGTCAAACTGGGGAATTGGGAAGATTCCCAGGCCAGCTCTTCCCCGAGTCACTGCTCCCACCAGGACTCTGTGGCGTATCCGCGACTCAGTTTGCAGCACGGCTTCGTCGGCTCACCACTTCCTCCCAGTTTTCACCTCCACCCATGCCTGAGCCACCTTGGGGTCACTGGAGTCCCTGTACTGCATCTGGCCCAAGTCACCTTAAACTCCTCCTCCAGGGACTTCAGGGGAGCTGGAGCTTGGTGTTATTTCCGTACAGGGCGATGCTCCTAAGGCTCTTGGGCAGTCCCAGCCACCTCCTGAGAAAGCTGCTGACTTTCCTCTCCAATCTCTCTACGATGGATATTGGGACTTCGTAGACAATCAGTGGCCAGAGTATCCTTGGCAGGATACCATGCTGGTAAATCCATGCCTTGAACGTGCCTGGAAGCCCCGACTGGTCCACTGCTCGCAACCAACTCTCCAGCTCCTGACAGGTTGCCTGGACAGATGCTGTATCCTTCAGGCTGCTGTTAAACATCTTGCCAAGACTCATCACTGGCCTTTCGGAGACATCATCTAAATCATTAATATATATTGTAAATAGTTGCCTGCCTGCCATTCTGACAGGCACCCGTTTATTCAAACTCTTTGTTTCCTGTCTGCCAATCTGTTGGGTTCCATGTCAATACCCTACCCCCAATACCATGTGCTCTAATTTTGCAAACTAGTCTCCTGTGTGGGACCTTTTCTGAAAGTTCAGATACACAACATGCACTGGCTCTCCTTCATCCATTTTACTTGTCACATCCTCAAAATTTTCCAGAAGATTAGTCAAGCAAGATTTCCCCTCCATAAATCCATGCTGACTTGGACCAATCCTTTTACTGCTATCCAAATGCGCCGTTATTACTTCTTTAATGATTGACTCCAGCATCTTCTCCACCACTGAAGTCAGGCTAACTGGTCTATAATTCCCCGTTTTCTCTCCCGCTCCTTTCTTGAAAAGTGGGACAACATTAGCTATCTTCCAATCCACAGGAACTGATCCTGAATCTATAGAACATTGGAAAATGATCACCAATGCGTCCACAATTTCTAGAGCCACCTCCTTGAGTATCCTGGGATGCAAACCATCAGGCCCTGGGACTATCATCCTTCAGTCCCATCAGACTACCCTATTTCTATCCTAATGCAAATTTATTTCAGTTCCTCTGTGTCCCTAGATCCTCTGTCCTCTAGTACATCTGGGAGATTGTGTGTGTCTTCCTTAGTGAAGACAGAACCAAAGTACCTGTTCAACTCTTCTGCCATTTCCTTGTTCCCCATAATAATTTCACCTGTTTCTGTCTTCAAGGGACCTACATTTGTCTTTACTAATCTTTTTCTCTTAACATACCTAAAGAAGCTTTTACTATCCTTCTTTATATTCTTGGCCATCTTACCCTCGACTTTATCTTTTCACCCCATATTGCCCTATTTTTTACCTTCTGTTGTTCTCAATCCTCTGGCTTCCCGCTACTCTTTACTATGTGATACACCTTTTCTTTTAGTTTTATTCCATCCCCAACTTCCCTTGTCCACCACAGTTGCCTCTTACACCCTTTAGAATCTTTCTTCCTCTTTGGAATGAAATGATCCTGCATCTTCTGGATTATGCCCAGAAATTCCTGTCATTGCTGTTCCACCATCATTCTTAATAGGATCCTTTTCCAGTCGACCTTGGCCAGCTCCTCTCTCATGCCATCATAGTCCCCTTTGTTCAACTGCAACACTGACACTTCTGATTCAACCTTCTCTCTCTCACAAATTGCAGATTAAAACTTATCATATTATGGTCAATACCTCCTACTGTTCCTTTGCCTTTAATAAAGGAACCGCTATTTTAGTACAGAATGTTTATTAGAATTTGAATCCTTGTGCATTTCCTTCCTTTATTTTGTAAGGTATACAGAAATAATACAGGAATCTAAAATTGCAAATAAAGGCAGGGAGAGACAAAACAAATTAAAATTTAATTATTTTCTTCAAGTCACACATCATCCACAGCATGGATCTATCAACACGTGTTCTCAATCTGGATACCTCAGGAAGCTCTTCTACTTTTCTCTGAACTAGGCGGTCATTGTTTGCATACTTGAGCTTTCTGGGTGACTTCCCTGCAGCTGCTCGGCATTGATTTTTTTTTTCCTCAGTGTTGTCTGAGTGGTTAGTGATGCGGTAAGGGAGTCGTTCAATCACACGGTAATTCACTGGAAATTGTTGGTAATTATTTCATAGCCCAGCCAGTTCCTTTCTTGCAGCTAAAATGAATTGTATTCTGTGATGAGTATATGCAAGGGGGAAGTGGTCAGTATTCAAATATTACTGTTCCAAACCCGAAACATGCTCATGAGAAACAACAGTGAAGCTGTTTGAGATTGTCGCTTGTCATTTCGAATTAATTTGTTTCTCTGTTATTAGGTGGCAGAGAGAAACCCGAATTAAGACTGTCAGTGGCCGTCTTCAGGGAGAGGTGATTTATTATGCTCCTTGTGGGAAAAAACTTCGTCAGTACCCTGAAGTAATAAAGGTATTTGGTGCATCTTAAATCGTTGAATCTCAATTGAATTCAGTTAGCCTATAAATAACATGAATTAATTTTCTACATGCCTATGCAATAAGTTCTACTGTCTATTTCTTCAAGTTTTAATTTTGCAATGGTAAAAATATTTTTGTTTGCATCCTAAAAATAAACCTTTGTGAACTATGTCATGGATTTATCCTTTCTGATGGAAAATCCCATGATAAAACATTTAAATTGCTTGTAATGTTAACATGCAGTGGTCTGTTTGAAACTGAAATGTTAATTGATATCCTTTATTTCTAAAAAATACCTGCCATGTAACTTGCTAGTGTTACATTCATATAAAATACATTCTCAGAGGTTTGGTCTTTATTAACTATTTGTAAAGTCCATTTAAAAAAAAGATTCAAATAATTCTTTGTATTTATCTCCTCTTTTGCAGTACCTCACAAGGAATGGAGTAAATGACATTACAAGGGACAACTTTAGCTTCAGTTCAAAAATGAGTGTTGGTGACTTCTATGAAGCCAGAGATGGGCCTCAGGTAATGCAAGCCTTGGATGGCCTTTTCAGTCATAGCTTTGTACTTCATATGGGGGACTGAGGCACCTTAAACCAGGATGATCTGTGGTTCATGCTCCAGTTGCAAACGAGTCCCAACCCAAAATGTCACCTGTCCATTCCCTCCGTCGAAGCTGCTGAACCGCTGAGTTACTCCAGCACTTTGTGTTTAGTTCTATATACTCGTAGTATGAGATTCTGTTAAGGATGAAGTGTTGTGCGGGAAGCTAAGCCTGGATAATATAGGATCACTATTGTTGGCATGTAATTTCTAAAGGAGAAATTGAATAACATCAGCAATTTTATGAGTCTTTATTATTTATAAATTAGACTTTTATCATCAAATTTCATTTGTATAGAGCAGTAACGTCTGAACATTATTTAAGGTCAATCAACCTGAGGAAAGCCAGTCAGGAGGAGCGGAACGTCGTAACTTTTTAGTCCAGCAAGACTTCATTTCTTAGTGTGGAAATAGAACATGCATCAGACTTAATTAACAATATGAATGGATATAAAACCAGTTATTTTTATATCTTTCTTGAAACAATTAAACCTGCTAATTTTGCTTTTCAGAAAGTCTGGCATAAAACTTTTTAAATTGTAAATGAGAATCATACATGCAGCAGCAACAACGTCTTAAACATGTGGATGTAGGTTTTAATTGAGATATTCTGAATAGCAATGCAGATCAAACTTGTAATATCAAGGAGATTCCATTAGTTTGAGAATAGTAATTGTAAAACATGAGATTTATTTCAAGGATCACATTTCTTACAGTAATCCCATGCAGAAGGAACAAGTCAAATGTACTGTAGTTCCTCATACTGAGGTTTAAAATATCCTCTTGAGGTGCATATACAGTCGCTAAACTACATGTCCTGTAGGCCATGTACAAAATGTAGACATTTATAAATGATGTACATTTTATGATTCTTCATTTCAGTTGTAAAAGTTCAACATTCTAGGTGAAAAATTGGGACAAGCCACCGCCTCAGAATTAGGAGACCAACTATTTCCATGTACCTTTCCGTATTACCTTATCATTAATTGGTACAAGATCTCGTGTCAAGAGTGTTTATTTGTCATTTGCAGCAGATGTGAACTGGAACGATTAAATTCTTACTTACAGTAGGTTGACAGGCATATTAGATGCAAAAATAAATGTACAATAAATAATAATTTCTTCTAAGTGAATTGGACCTTGACACTGCAAAAGCCAAGGTATGTTGAGCAACTATTGTAGTGCAAATTCTTTAGTGGTTCGCTGCTGACGTCTGGTTGAAGTTCAGGTTGTACAGGGTGATTCAAGAATCTGATGGCTGACATTCTTGAACCTGGAGGTAACAGTTCTTAGGCTCCTGTTCCATCCTACTGATGGTGCTGCGAAAAAGGAATATGGCCAGGGTGATGTGGGATCTTGTTATTAATTGCCTTCCTGAGGCAGCACTGCCTGCAGGTCCCTTCGATGGTGGGGAGGTCAGTACCTGTGGTGGACCGAGCAAAATAACATTATTGCTTAACATGGAAAAGTGACTAAATCTTGAAGGGAATAACATCTAATGGTCTGGAAAATCTGCTAGTTCAGCACCACCAAAGACCTGACAATGCTGGATTATCAATTTTACTGTACTCCATCATGATTTCAGTCTTAAATGAAAGTTCATTTTCGGGACAATACACATCTAACGTGCTGTTCAAAGACCACCTTGCCATTGAGTTTAACAGGTTTGGTAGGTTGTCCAGGAACCCAGTTTATCTCTATGAGAGGTTTCTTCCGTGTGTCTAGTACTATGTCAGTTTTGTTATGGAGCAGGTAATTGCATTCAAAGAAATTAAATGTGCTTCAATAGCTGAGCCTCGGGGAATTCATATTACGTATCTCAGGTTTAAATGGCCAAAACATTCTTTAGTTTTAGAGATACAGCATGGCAACAGGCTCTTCAGCCCACCGAGTCCGCACCCACCAGCGATCCCCGCAAAATACTTATGCTATCCTACATACACTAGGGACAATTTTACCAAGCCATTTAAACTGCAAACCTGCATGTTTTTGAAGTGTGGAGGAAAATGGAAATCCTGGAGAAAATCCACGCAGGTCACGGGGAGAACGTACAAACTCCATACAAACAGCACCCGCAGTCAGGATTGAATCCAGATCTGTGGCGCTGTAAGGTGGCAACTCTACCACTGCGCCACCATGCCTTTCTCTTGAGACTACTAGAAAGAGACTGAGAACCTTCTGTCATTGTGTCAGACCAACCTGGCCCTTGAAGTTAACAAGGCAAGGCAGAAGAGTTGTTTGGTGTCCTAAAGAAGCAGGGTTGTGAACTGTCCTCGTCAATGGAGCTGCCCTGGAGAAGCTTCAGTTTCCTTGGAATCCATATCATCTGCAAAACACTGGTGCAATGAGTTTTCTTGGGTATCTGAGAAGATTTGGCATATCCACGAGGATTCTCTTGAACTTCTACTGATGCACTATTGAAAGTATTCTGATGGTATGCACCTTGGCTTGATATGGGAATTGTCCTACTCTTTATTGTCTGAACATGCAGAGAATGGTGAATACAGCCCAGTCCATCACATGCTTGTCACTTCCTTCCATTCAATCCATCTTCCCAATGCACTACAGGAAGGCTGGAAATATTATCAAGGATGCTTGCCACCCAGGCCATTCTCTTTTCCCTCTTCTATTTTCTGAGAAAATACAGGAACGAATGCCTGGACATTCAGACTTAAGTGCCTCTCAGATTCTTTTATGTTTTTAAATTGTGAAAGGGAATTTGTAAGTCTTTTCTGGAGGCAGCTATTCTAAATTAAATAAAGTATTTTAAAAATTGGAAGTATCCAGCCAGTGATACAGTGTATGTGAAAAGATATACAGTAAATCTTCCAGGCCAGGAGTTATCTGACAGTGGAAAACATTATGGAGCTAAAATAAAAATCTGAAACATAAATAGAAAATGCTTATTATGTGAAATTATTTACTTCAATTTTGAAAATCTTGTGTTGTGGTCTGCGCAGCGTGAAGTTGAGGTACTATTCCCATTTTGGTTGAATCTTTGGCATGAGCTAATCTATGAAAGATTATTTTACCATTAAAATAAAAGTGCAATACTGCTTTAATTCATCTATGAACTAAATTAGATTTAATTAAACATCGAAAGGTGGAACTCAGACTAATATTTAAGAAAGTCTTGCTTATATTTCAGGGTATGCACTGGTGCCGTTTAAAAAACGAGGAAATAATGATAAAAATAAAGGCAATGGAAGGGCGGCGAGGCCGCCCACCAAATCCAGAAAAACAACGTGCACGAGATGAGTCAAAAATGAAACGTCGCAAAGGCAGGCCTCCAAATATTGCAAGGCCAGACTTGCAAAAGAACTGTGATGTAAAATTGTTGCGAAAATTGGAAGCCCAAGGTAAACATGTATAAATAAATAGTCCCATATTTTATAATCAAGTTAAAGTTACTTAATAAATGTTTTTAACATGTATGCAGCCTATGCAAGGAAAGCAGCAGAATTAAAGATGATGCAGAAACTTGAAAAGCAGGCATTGGCACAACGGGCTAAGGAAGCTAGAAAACAACAAGGTAAGCACCGAAGGAAATTATTGTTAGATATTCTGCATTAAAAATTATCAAATTTTGGATTGTTTATTTACACCAGCTGAATTTACTGGGCAAATATTCTTTCCAGCAATAATGGCAGCAGAAGAAAAGCGAAAACAAAAGGAACAGCTAAAGATGATGAGACAGCAGGTACTCTCCTATGGTGTCATTTGCTGCTTTGAAGATTGCCAGCTTTGTAACCTTCTGTAATTTAAGTCTTTACATTTCATATATATATATATATATAAATAACATCTCTCTCTCTCTCTCTCTCTCTCTCTCTCTCTCTCTCTCTCTCTCTCTCTCTCTCTCTCTCTCTCTCTCTCTCTCTCTCTCTCTCTCTCTCTCTCTCTCTCTCTCTCTCTCTCTCTCTCTCTCTCTCTCTCTCTCTCTCCCTCTCTCCCTCTCTCCCTCTCTCCCTCTCTCCCTCTCTCCCTCTCTCCCTCTCTCCCTCTCTCCCTCTCTCCCTCTCTCCCTCTCTCCCTCTCTCCCTCTCTCCCTCTCTCCCTCTCTCCCTCTCTCCCTCTCTCCCTCTCTCCCTCTCTCCCTCTCTCCCTCTCTCCCTCTCTCCCTCTCTCCCTCTCTCCCTCTCTCCCTCTCTCCCTCTCTCCCTCTCTCCCTCTCTCCCTCTCTGCCTCTGTCTCTTTCTCTCTCCTCCCTCCCCATTTGTTAATGAATTGTGAAGTTGTAGTTTTATTGTCATCTCATGATTTATGGAAGTACAATGCATTTAGAAAATATTCAGATTTCACATTTCACATTTTCCATATTTTGTTACGTTACAGCTTTATTTTAAAATGGATTCAATTCATTTTTTAATCATAAATCTACACAATACCCCAGAATGAAGAGGTGAAAACGGGTGTTTAGAAATTTTTGCAAAGTAATTAAAAAGAAATAATTGAAATATCACATTTACATAAGTATTCAGACCCTTTGCTATGACACTCAAAATTGAGCTCAGGTTCATCCTGTTTCAATTAATTATCCTTGACATGTTTCTACAACTTGCTTGGAGTCCAGCAGTGGCCAATTAAATTGATTGGACATGATTTCGAATGGCACACACCTGTCTATATAAGGTCCCACAGTTGACAGTGCATGTCAGAGGAAAAACCAAGCCATGAAGACGAAGGAATTGTCCGTAGACCTCCGAGACAGGATTGTGCCGAGACACAGATCTGGAGAAGGGTATAAAACAAGTTCTGCAGCATTGCAGGTCCCAAAGAGCACAGTGGCCTCCGTCATTCTTAAATGGAGGAACTTTGGAACCACCAGGATTCTTCATAGTGCTGGCCTTCTGGCCAAACTGAGCAATTAGGGGAGAAAGGCCTTGGTCAAGGAGGTGACCAAGAACCCGATGGTCACTCTAACAGAGTTGCTCTGTGGAGATGGGAGAACCTTCCGGATGGACAACTATATCTGTGGCACTCCACCAATCAGGCCTTTATGGCAGAGTGGCCGGACGGAAGCCACTCCTCAGTATAAGGCACATGACAGCCCGTTTGGAGTTAGCCAAAAGAGTTGTTTTCTCTGGTGCTCTGGTCTGATGAAACCAAGATTGAACTCTTTGGCCTGAATGCCAAGCGTCACATCTGGATGAAACCAGGCACCGCTCATCACCTGGCCAATACCATACCTATGGCGAAGCATGGTGGTGGCAGCATCATGCTGTGGGGATGTTTTTCAGCGGCAGGACACTAGTCAGGATCGAGGGAAAGATGAATGGAGCAAAGTACAGAGAGATCCTTGATGAAAACCTGCTCCAGAGCATTCTGGACCTCAGACTGGAGCGGAGGTTCACATTCCAACAGGACAATGACCCTAAGCACACAACTAAGACAACTCAGGAGTGGCTTCGTGGCGTCTGTGAATGTCCTTGAGTGAGCTAGCCAGAGCCCGGACTTGAACCCGATCGAACATCCTTGAGGGAACTGAAAATAGCTGTGCATCGACTCTCTCCATCCAACCTGACAGCTTGAGAGGATCTGCGGAGAGGAATGGGAGAAATTACCCAAATACAGGTGTGCCAAGCTTGTGCCGTCATACCCAAGAAGATGAGGCTGTAATTGTGGTCAAAGGTGCCTTAACAAAGTACTGAGTAAAGGATCTGAATGCTTATGTAAATGTGATATTTCAGTTATTTATTTTTAATTACTTTGCAAAAATTTCTAAACACCTGTTTTCACTTTTTTATTATGGGGTATTGTGTGTAGTTTGATGAATTAAAAAAAAAAGAATTTAATCCATTTTAGAATAAGGCTGTAACGTAACAAAATGTGGAAAAAGTGAAGGGGTCTGAATACTTTCTGCATGCACTGTAACTCATCTCCTAATAATGCATAATGTATTTTTACATATTCTATTTGTATTGGTTGCCTGAGCTCCTCACTGTTCTTGTTAACCTGGCTAAGCGATTTCACAATCTCGGTCTTTTTTTTCCCACCTCCAGCAGTCTTCTCCTGATCCTCTTTGTAATCTCTAGCCACAATGTCCTGAGAAATGGGCTTCCTCCAGTATCTGCTTGCTTGTTCCCCGTGTTAATCCCTCCATCAGAAGGCAGTTGAGGCTTCAGCTGCTGATCTCAGGTCATCCCTTCCTAACCTCTCAGGACAATGTTAGCTAACTTTCCAAACAATCCAGACTCACATTACGAACATGTCAATGGTTTGTCACCAGTTGTTGCTGTGCTTCGGATTCTAAGAATGCTGGATAATGGAAATATATAGTTCATAGCTGTGAAGTGTCCAAAGCTATTCATTTGGGTAGGATTATTAAAATAATGTTTTCCTAAAATAAAATGTTTTCCTAAATCAGGCAGGATCTGAACCTGCCCTGGGAAGGTTTTATGACTATGTCAAAAGAAGAACACTGTTCAATTGTGTTTTTATTGGTGAGCATAAATGTAGGCGACTACAAAAAAATTAATAAGCATACACAAAAAGTAATTAACATGATTGACAATATTTGCACCATTATATTTGTAACAATTGCACATTCCAGTTAAAGCATAATTACAAACACTTTATTTTGCTTCATCTTTGTGCAATGCATCTCTGGATTTAATATATTGAAAAAAGATGAAAGATAAGTGCATAACAAATATAGTGAATTATATATACTGAAATATTTTAATATTTAACAGCTGCAAATATTACATAATTCTGTGAGTGTGTGTGTATATAAATAATCTTATTGTTAAATGAGCATTAATTCAAATGAAATATACAGATCTAGAAGTTTGTGCATAGCCAGCTTTAAAACAATTTTGTATTTTTGTTACCTGAGTGCCATTCCCAATGAAGGCAATTTTCAAAGCTTTTATCTTCAATATTCGTGCCCTCCAGAAATGGCACTCAGATCCACAGGTAAACAATAAAATATTCCTATAAGTCTGTGCCTTTGTATTTCCAGTACAATCTTGTTTGTTATTCATTATCCACGGACAAAATTATTGCATACATATGAAATTTAATTAGTGTTGATTCTGTGTTTATTTCTTGACAGGAGAAAATCAGAAGAATTCAGCAGATTAGGATGGAAAAAGAACTGAGAGCTCAGCAAATGTTAGAGGTAGAATCACAATGGGGTTTATTTTGCATGTTATAGATAAAAATATGTTATTTGATGTGATATGTAGATTGTTCAGTTTTGTGTTTTGTAGTGTATGTGTAAGGGCTATTCCAGAATCTGATGCATAAAAGGTTACATTTCTTGGCAATCTTAATTTGTGTGAAAGCAAAAAAACAGTAAGGGAAGACAAGAAGGATGAACAAAGAAATGTGATAAATTCATGGATTATTATAAAATTATAATTATTTTGCCAAAATGATCTTTGGGTAAAAATATAAACTTTATAATTCCAAAATTTCTAAAAAAGAACCTGGATCGTCAACCAAAGACACAGAGCCATGGAGGATCCAGTTTTCGATAACTTAATTAGAGCTAATTTGAAACATAAGAAACCTATTCAGATGCCCCTCTACAAAATGTTTTTTTTTTCTTTTCTATTTATGTCCACGTGGTGGAGTGTCATTCATTTTATCTACCATAATCATTTGACAATGTTCTCAAATCTTCAAGGATCGTCAACATGTACAATACCGTCATTCTTCTTGGGCTTGGGCTTGGGCCTGCCTATTTGATTCACAATCCAGACATACAAATGATGTGAATTATGTGGTTTAAAGTTTTTTTATTTAAAGGTAACATTTATCCAAATGCAGAAAATCGTTCTTTCACAGAAGCCAGAATTCCAATTCTTCCTTGTTTGTTTTGTGACGTGGTTTTATTAAGGAGGCATTAGCACTTTCTAAAATTCCAACATCTATCTTTATCACAGAAATAGATAGCTAAAGGTGGTAAATCCCAGTTCCCTGTAAAACTGGCAACATTTCCATTTCCAAGCCCAAAGTTTCAACATAAAACATCTGGAATGTGAAGTAAGTTCTTTCAGGCATTTCTAATATTCTATACAGATATACGATACGGCAGATGGTGGAATCTTGAGACAAGAATATGACCGATGGAGTCTTTTTTCCTAATATTCCTCCAGCAGTCTTATTTTTTTTAAAAAAGCTTCTATAAACAGTTTAGGATTATAGTTACAACTTTATTTCACAGCTGTATTTTTCTTAAAACATTTCCCTGCAGTTTCCTCCCCCAACTTTCATTCTGTAGAAGGGTCCCGACCCAAAACGTCACCCAGCCTTTTTCTCCAGAGATGCTGCTTAACCCACTGAGTTACTCCACCACTGTGTCTATCTTGTGTTTTTCTTAATAGTGTTATTTTAAGCAAAATATAATAATTTAAATAGAACTGAAATAATGGCCAGGAACATTGTTGAGAAGTGTTCCTGTGGCTTTATTTAGATTTACAGATAATTGAAAGGCACACTTGGAAAATTAAGGCGATTTAAATTGCTTGAATTTTTGTTGATTACTTTCTCATTATTATGCCTGTTACTTCTAGTTTATTTAATTAGTTACATGTTTAACTGGTCGATTAGCAACACTTGAGGCAGATGTGAGGTTTGAAGATTTCTCTGAGGCAATGTGCAATTTAATGGTTTTTAAGAAAAAGTAAAACCTTTTTGTATGCCTTTTAAAGACCATATATTTTGTTTTTGTGATGAAAAATGTCAATTGCCCTGTTTGTGAGAGGCAACTTGTTGATTGGCTCAAAAATATATTACAGTCCTAATCTTCCAATAGTTAACAATAAAATCACATATTTTTACAATTTTCAAATTGAAGGAAGTGAGTGACTGTGGCTCTTATGTGGCCAAAGGTGAAAATCTCCAAATTTATCAAACTATACTAGACTCGTTGTTTCTGGGCTACCCCTGCTGAGAGTGCCTTATATTGACTTTTGGATCTTACATGACATAATTGGTTTCAATGGCGATTGCTGATCAGCAGAGGATAAAAAGGGAGACTGACTTCTAAATGATTTTGGTTTTGCATGTTTTTTTTAAGTTAATTAAAAATATATATATTTGCGTTACACGATTAAGACATCCAACACCTGTACAGCATTGGCAACCTCGTCCAGGAGGTTTGGTCATTAGGAAATGATGGTGGAAAGCCAGGTTTTCCCCAAGGGAGTTTCCATGCAGGAAGTGGTGTTTATGGCTGTGTAGGGTATTTCTTATTCTAAATGCAATGGGGTCTCACCACAATAAATCCAGAGGCACTGTCTTGACAAATGCAGTATTCAGTGTTGTATTATTTATTAAAATTGGTGCTCTGTGCGTTTGACGACATATGCAAAGTCTTGGATTTGCTTCCATTTAAAGGAATGAATGACTGGTTCCATTCAGAACTGCCAGAACCTCCCAGCAACATTTAGATTAGTGTCTTTCTTTGAGTCAAGCAAGAGCTCAATCTTGTGCAGGTTATCTGACTAACTTTTTGTTACAGGTAGAATTAATGGCTTGAATCAAGTTATGTTTACGTCATTGTTTATGTCCCCAACTTGTACTTAACAACCTGGGCTGGCTGAGAACCACAGATATTGACCTGGGACAGATGAACATCATTGGTATCCTTTCGAACCGTTCAGCCCAAAACAGCACACTTGGACCCAAAAATCTGCATTGTATTTGCTTGCTTTTAAGAAATACATTATGTTTTTGACATTTCTCAGAGGAGCACTGAGATCACCTTATGATTGACCCAGAAAAAATACAATATTAGATATATTTTAGATATCATTTAGTTAAGCTTAGAATCTGAATTTGCTGAGCGACCATATCCTAATGTTTCAATAGTTTATACCATTTATTATAAGTTCCAGGAAACTATAATGTACACTATTTCTGCATGTACTCTCTGCAGTTTAGATGAATGGGAGGTGATCTCATTGAAGCATACAACATTTATTAATGACTTTATAGGCTAGATGCTGAAATGACATTTCCTTAGCGGAGCTAAAGAAATTACTCCACCTAAGGGGTATAAATGTTTCTAATTCACTACCTAGTGCTGTGAAGACTTGTTTGCTGAGTGTATCAAGACAGATTTTTAGATGTTAAGTGGACAGAGGAATGTGGGATGAGTGCAGAAAAGCGCAATGCAGGATGTGTCTTGGAAATATTCAAGAAATGAGGTAGAGAGAGAAGCAGGGAACTAAAGGTTTTATAGCACAAAATCTGTCATCTGGAAAGTTCTGGCATCTGTGGTTAAGGAAAAATTAACAGCACATAAATTCATAAAATGATTAGGATCTGTCAGCATTTCTTTATGGAAATATGCTTAGTAATTCCACTGGGGATTTGAAGGTTGTGAGGATCATGCAAGAAAATAGAGTTGAAGCCAAAAAGTCTGATCAAGCGTGACTTTGTTGAAGGCTAGAGCAAGCGTAGAGGCAATATGACTGACCCTTTTCTGGTTCTTATATCCGAGGTATTCAATGTATCTATTTTGAAATTTGATTGCATTACACTATGATTTTGCTGATTTAGTTAAAGATGGAAATAATAATGGAGATGCAAAGGCATGTTGTTTTGTGTTGGTCCGAGGAATTTACATTTATATTCCTCTTTTCTAGGAAATATTACTGTATTAAAATTACCAAAATGCAGTTTATTAATAACCAGGATTCAGTATTGATCCATCTGATTTAATCTAATTCAAGTAAGATTGATGTAGTGACCCAATTTGGATTAAAATGGAGATGAAATAAAATGTTAAATGGAGGTGTATTTTTCTTGCATGGTGAGTTAATAGTTGCAGTATTTTTATTAAACCAGCTTTCCTTTAATGTTATGACATTGTAAAAATATATAACAGCCAAGGCTTATTGTCAGGACACACAGGAATTTACCAGGCTCAGGATTTGTAATAAAGCAAATGGCCCTTATTTTGGAAGTCTTTTTGTTGTACTGATTTTAGCAGACAAAAAGATCTGTTTGTGCTAATTATTTTTTAAAGCATGAATAAATGGACATGCACAATTTTTTTTTCTCTTTTAAATCTTTGGGAATATTACTCCCATTTTTCTGTGGATTATCATGACTGCAAAGACTGTCAGTTTGCATCTCCTTTTAATATGTAGAAAGCATGGTAACTTATGACAGTTTAAATGCAGAAATATGGAAATTGTTGGTTATACCCTGCTCCTCAATAGTATAGTTGCAAACTACATAGAATCACCCATATCAAATTTAAGCGATTTGACATGTGCTAGAGTATTTTGTGTTAGAGTTATCTTTGTAAAAACCTTTGAAATTACTATGGCACTGAGTGACTTTTAACCATGTTTTAAAATCTATAGTGAATAACTAGACGAAGTGGGACCTGTTGGGTCGCAGCATCGCACTGGTCCCCCAATGCAATATTCCACCTCTCCACCAATTCCAATATTGGTGGCCAGTGGGGGTGGGGGGGTGGGGGGGGGGGCTTTCTGGAGCGCTAATATGGGTGTTGTGGGCTGAAGGGACTGGTTTCCAGAGGGCTAGTATGGACTGTGGGACGAATGGATTCTTGGGCTGGCGGTTCAGTCACTCAAGCCTGTTGTGCTGGCAACTCACTCACTCACGGCTGGTGGCAGTTGACACGGCTATTCCTTGAAATTCCATTTCAAGCAGGATGCAAGGCCACTAAATTCAAGTGCAGTTTCTTACCACTTCAAGCAGGGTGCAAGGCCACCAAATTCAAGTGCAGTTTCATACCATTTCAAGCAGGGTGCAAGGCCACTAATGACAGTGAGTCGTGACCTCTCCCTCCTCCATCTTGCAGAGACTGAGCCACGCCCACATGTCTGGCTTATATAGTCCCTCCCCCTCCCACCAGAAGGGGCGTGGCCTTCATGGCATGATTGACAGGAGAGAGAATCTCAACGTTTTATAAACGCTAATAACTCTTTATTTTTCATCGATGGGAAAAGTCCTCGGCATCTGATGAGTGGAGGAGGACTCTGAGTAAGATGGCCAAAAATCACAGCTGTACTTCGTAGCATATGTTCTAAAATCAATATAAAGGGCAAACAGGAAGTGGTCAAGATTAGACATTTAATTATATAGAAGGCAAGGCAACTTTAATTAGGCAAGGCAACTTTAATTAGGCAACACAACTGTAGCATTTCCAAACCAAAGGCAACACAACTGTAGCATTTCCAAACCAAAGGCAGCACAGATTTAGCATTTCCAAACCAAAGGCAGCACAGCTTTAGCATTTCCAAACTATATTTTCAAACCACATTAAGGGCACTGACAGGTCAGTAAAACCACGCACAGTTTAGTAGACATGTGTTCAGTGTTATTCACAGCTCAGACTGAGAGACGTGACCCTCTCATTCCCCCATCTTGCAGAGACTGACTGAGGCACTCAACATTTCCGGGTTTTATAGTCCCTCTGGGGCGTGGCCTTCAGGAGAGAGAATCTCAACATTTTTAAAACACTAATAACTATTTTATTTTTAATCGTTGGGAAAATTCCTCTTGTCCTGCGCAGTGGAGGGGGACTCTGAGTAAGATGGCCAAAAATCACAGCTGTGTGGCAGCGTTTTTTCTAAAATCAATATACAGAACAACAGGGAGTGGCCAAGCTCAGACTTTTAGTAATGTAGATAATTACTGTGGACCAAACTTTCTGATCCTTAAAATACTAATATTCTAAGTATGTGGTGTCAATATTTATTCAATGAATGGCCTAATTTATCTTGCTTTTATTAAAATCACTAACATTTTTAATATTGATAGTTTATAGTTCTTGCCTTCCTGGATTGCTAATTCCTGAGATGATTCGACTTGATAAATATATATAGGATTGTGAAGGACAGAGCCAGCCAGAATCGCTTTCCTGGGATGGAAATGTTAAGTGGAGATGGAACATGGAGCGTGTAGCTTTGAGGTTAGATGGGGAGGTGTGGGGCAGGTGTTTTTCCACATGGAGCGTAACGTGTGCCTGGAAAGTGCTGTCGGGTGGTGGTGCAGGCAGATACAATTGTGGCATTTGAAAGGCTTTTGGATAGGCAGGGAATTGAGGGATATGGATCACATGCAGGCAGAGATTAGTTTAACTTGGCATCATGTTTGGTACAGCCTTTACGGGCCCATAGACCAGTTTCTGTGCTGTACTGTCCTATGTTCTGTGTTGTCCTATGTTCAGCTCGATGGCATTAGATTGAAGATACACTATACTTGGGCAAATAAATGTTCTGGAAATGGCTAAGTATTGTAGGCAATTTCTTCAATATCATTCCTTCACTGTAGCTATGAAATTCTGTAACAATTAAATTCTTACTTGCTGCAGTTTAACAGACCCATTAATGTAAAACACACTCATTAATATATAATAATTAATAATGAAATAACAATATCAGCAGTACTAGATAACCATAATAAGGCAAAACTGAAATCCACAGTGCAAGCAAAGACGCAACCATAGAGGATCATAGCTGTTGAGGTAGTGGCTAATGTTGTGCAGTGTTCAGGACCCTGATGGTTGCTGAGAAGAAACTTAATAATAGTCATACAGCAAAGAAACAGGCCCTTTGGCCCAACTTGTCCATACAAACCAAACTATTCCAATATTTCCTCAGCTAGTCCCATTTGCCTGCATTTGGCCTGTACCACTAAGCCTTTTCTGTCCATGTACATGTTTCAATGTCTTTTAATCATTGTCATTGTATCCACCTCTGCCACTTCCTCTGGCAGCTTGTTCCATATACACTCTGTATATAAAAATTGTCTTTCAAGTCTCCTTTATATTTCCCTCTTACAAACCTGTGTCCTCTAATTATAGACTCTCCTATCATGGGGATAAAGCCCCATCTATGCCCCTCATGATTTTTTTAAACCTGAATAAGATCATCCCTTCATCAGTCCAGGAGAAACAGTCTTAGCCAATCCATTCTCGCTTCAGAACTCAAGCCCTGCAGTCCCGGCAACGTGATTCTTTTCTGCACCCTCTTTAGATTGATTTCATCCTTCTTATAGCATAGTAACCAGAATTGCACACAATAGTCCAAGCCTGTTCTCACACTTGTACAGTTATAACATAATGTCCCAACTCTCCTACTCAATGTCCAATGAAGGCAAGCGTGCCATATATCTTCCTCCCCATCCTTTCAAATTATGTTGTTACTTTCAGCCAACTAGTTACTTGTACTTGAAGTCTTTCTGTTCCTCAGCACTCCCCGGGGCCCAGCCATTCACTATTATGTCCTGCCCTGGTTTAACTTTCCTAAATGCATTACTTTGCACATATCTAATTCAGGTAACATCTGCTAAACTTTGACCCATTTTCCAAGTTGGTCTAGATCCTGTTGTATTATTTGAAAGCCTTCTTCACTGTCCACAAACTTAACAACTATGCCAACAAGGTTCTTATCCCAGCCATTAATTTATGGCAAAGAGGATCCAGCGCTTTCGTAAGTTCTTTAGTAACTTGTCAGTTTCTTTGTTGAAATAAATTAAGGCGCATGTTGCAATCAAAAGCGCTTGAACAATGGGTTGGGAAGAAAGCCAATCTGAGTCTAGATTGTTTTATTGTCATGTGTTCCAGATAGAACAATGAAATGCACCACAACAGAATATGTAAACATAGTACACTGTAAACAATATGATAAACGAGAGAGAAAACAAAAGTTCCATGTGTATATATATATATCATATCTGTGTTCATAGGCTTCCAATCTGATAAACAACCTTCCACTTCCTTAAGCTAGCTAACAATTCATTCTGCATCTCGTACCCTGACTCTGTCAGGATTACCTCAAAGTGCTCTATAAAATCATGGAGGTTGGGAGGTAAATGGTCCCTAGTGTGTAAATTAGTGGCTGAATCTGGGAAACGGGAAGGAGTTGATGGGATATGGAGTACGTGAAAAAAATTGAGCTTCATGGAAATTGGTGTTTAATGGGTAGCACGGACTTGGTAGATGGAAGGACCTGTTACTGTGCCATATGACTAAGTATCACCAATCAAGTAAATATCTGAGAGAGATCAGTTAACAAATGTGGATCATGCAATCATTTTTTAATTTTTTTTATTTTAAGCATAATGATTTTTAATTTTAGCTGTAGTGATTAGGTTAATTTCAAACGAGTTTCAAGAAGCTTTTCCAGAATACATCATAATCCAAGTAAAAGTTCCCTCAGAACAGACCCTGTTGTCGTTGGGTGTTGCAGGAGCCTGCAATTTATTATAGGGATGTTATTGTGGACAAATATGGTCCTGATACTGAGAGTTCTTGAATAGCCTTTAAAAAAATTATCTTCATCTCTCCAAATAATTAGTAATAATTAGTATTATGACTGAATGTTTTTATAGAAGTTCTGTGTCTAATTCTAAGCTGTTAGAATTGTTTGTGGTCTTTGTGTTCTAGTCAATGTTCTGTAGACATTCTAGCTCATTATTTTTTGGAATGTTGTATAGCATGTAACTTATAAAAGTTTGAGATTGTTTCAAAGTTCCAGTAGTGCATTTTGCATGACCTCCAGACCTGTTTTGCATGCACAGGCTAAGAGGAAAAAGAAGGAAGAAGCAGCAAATGCAAAATTATTGGAAGCCGAGAAACGGATGAAGGTTAGTTTAGATGGATCTCTGGGTCTATGAACTTTACTGGGCAATTGTGTAGGAACATTTTATAATTGTGTTATAAATGTACGGACAGGTGATATGCAATAAAATATGTAGGACCCTATGCAAAAAGTCAAGGAAATACTTTAGGGAGTTGTATTGTAGGATCTTGTTCATAGTCATATTGTGAGATTGTAAAGTTTAATGTGGAAGGTTTTGGTTGATATTTTTTCTTTTCTGCACAGGTACTTCAAGCATCTCAAGTTATTTTTATCTTTTATTAATTTCAGAGAATTTGGTGCATAAATTGGCATTTTATTGTAATCATCATTTATCTCCGGTTTCGATGTTCGTTTCATGTCCATATTTGATATAGTCAAGAATCTGTATTTTCTGTTATTTTTGAAGGAGAAGGAGTTGAGAAGACAACAGGCTGTTCTGCTTAAGCATCAGGTTGGTAAATTATATATATATTAACACTATTTTGTGAATTTCTGCTTTATTGATTGTTGTCTTCTGTACCTTTGGGACATGTATTGAAGTAAACATTTATTATTATACTTAATTTTTCCTCAACTTAAATTAGCTTGCTTTGGTATTGGGGGAAAATGATATTTTTTAATAATATGCACTGGTTTTACCAAATTGTGATTACTGTTTCATAATAATGTGCCAACTCTTTCTACCAGGAGTTGGAGAGGCATAGACTAGATATGGTATGGGTATGTTTTTTGTACATCTAACACCGCATCGTGATTTGGTTGTGATATGGTTGTCATAGTAATGCATAAAGTGTAGCACTGGCTGCTGTCATACTACATACTTCTGCATGGCTTTTACAGCACAGTGCATTGCATACATCTGCTATAATTATAAAAGAAAAAAATTGACTCAACAAATATAATTTCCATTTTCAACTGTCACCTAGTAATATGGGACATCAAAAGGTCTACTATACAAGTTCTGAAACTAGTTACAGTTCTTCAGAAATGGTTAGACTGTCTCTAAAGGTTCAATCTTTTTGCCACAATTCATTCTCTTGTCCCACATTCTATTAAAGTTTATTCTTTACATCCCGGAACAATGCCATTCCAGCAAACCAAATTTCTAAAATATTCTTCTACCTTAACCACAGGTTGGTTTAAGGAGACAAAATGTCAGTAAACAGATGAAGACATTCAGCAGGAGATCTTTATTGCCTGCTTGGCACAACAACAGTTCAATAATCTACCATTTCCTATTGTTTTACTAGAGTAGAACTGCATGACAATATGTTGCTGCAAATACCTTCCTGACTTTGACTAAAACAGAAGTAGAATACATAAGAATATTATGATTGCCACATATGATAATATTTTAATTTGAAGAGAAATGCAGATTAAAACATCCTTTGTTCATGGATGCCTTTGTCACAAATGCCTTTGTTCACAAATGTGAATTTAATTTTTATTCTGTTAGTTGATCACCTGCGGCATTTCATATGAGGTGTCTGGGATCCAAGGATACCATAGAGGTGTAATGCAGTTAGAGGGAGTGGGATAACTGGGTTGTAACAATTTACACGGGTTATTTATATATCTTCGCACAATT
This sequence comes from Raja brachyura, assembly GCA_963514005.1. Next base: position 60,078,248 of record OY740787.1, read on the forward strand.
CCATTGTAGGATTTTACGTAATTAGGAAAATAACATTGTAGTTCAGTAGCTTTTCTGTAATTAAGAAGTTGCGAGATGAAAAATTAATAATGTATAATAACTTTACAGAGCTCATGTCTATTATAATTATGGGTATGAAGCAATTTACAGCAAAAAAGTTGTAATTAATGTGACTGTAGCAAGTGTTTCCAAATAACCCATGCACATAGATCAAAACTCTTACTCTCATGAAAAAGGAAGTGAGCAGAAAGTAAAAACAAATCAATACAACTTTTGTTTTGATCCCACCTCCTTATATCATCCTCCTAGCCCTCAAATAACTTTTTCTTCTAAATTTGAATTTGTGATATTAGTCAATAGCAATAGTCAATATTTTGTTTGCTGGAAAGTGAGCATAGTATCTTAAAGTAGTGACTTCATTAAAGTTGATGTGGGCTAGATGAATATATTAATTTCTCTCCACATGATGTTCTGAAAGACTGATTTCAATCCTGCATTAAAACTTAGATATGTAGGTAATAAAATATTACAAAATTGGCTAATTACAACAGATTCGTACTAATTGGACTTTTGCTAAATGATTTTTGACTGAAGCAGATGTAAGGTAATTGGCCTGTTGAAGCCGACCATTGCGCTTTATACCTGACAGCTATGGAGAAGCATCGCACTGATTTGCTCTGCTTTTCCACGAACTATGTACATAACTTAAAGCATACGCTTTCGTTTTACACTGTCTTTACATCCGTTGCTTTTTCTGTTTTGCTTTTGATTGTCCATGTTATTTCCTAATCCTCAACTAAAATGTACACAAACTTGGCCATTGTCTGTTTTTATTTTAAACTGTTCACTATTGTCTAACTTACTCAAAAAATTTAAAAAAAATTATACCTTAAACAAAATAATAATAGCAATCCTTAATTATTTAAACTTGCAATTTATCTTGTACACCGTTAGGAAAAGGAGAGGAGAAGGCAACATATGATGCTCATGAAAGCAATGGAAGCTAGGAAGAAAGCTGAAGTAAGTAAAACAGTGCATTGACAAATCTTGTCTCTTCAATTAACAGGAAAGCATCTGACTGCTTAAAGGTGCACTAACTCTAACTAAGATTGTGTTTACTTGCAATCTATATTTATTAGTTAAAGTGAATCTACGGAATCATACAGAATCTTTATAATAGCATGGCTTACTTTGACTTAGTTTTAATCTTACCTTGTCAAAGATATGTCATTACTAAAACTTATATTACTGTTTTATAATTTCCACGTGATTTCAAAGAGGTGAAATTATTTTCTTGAACTGTGTGATCTGTTAATAGGTTATTTTGAAAATTGAATTACTCCTGTGAAATTAGAAGATTAACATTGCAATTTAGTCACAGGGTTTTGGTCGGCTATTAAATAATTTAAACCTGTATTTGTCTAAATTATTTACATATTGCAATACTGGCATCTAATATACAATTTAAAATTATGGCCTGTTAATCCTGATTAATCTATTTGGTGTGAGCAAACTTTATACAGAAACAGAACATTCATCATCCTTTAAGCCACATTTCAAACTAAAAGTTAACCTGGGGAAGGATGCAGTAGGAAACCAGTTGACTTTTAATCAACATGGAGAGAGGACAGTTAACCAGCAAATAAACCAATGTAGATCAATGTGACATAATGCCCTTTGCACTGTTCCTGGAAAAGGAGACCATTGATTAGGGTGGAAGAGCAAAGAGATCCAGGACTACAGATGAACAAATCATGAAAAGAAGCATCAGTGGTTATCAGAGTAATTACAAATGCCAACTGGAATTTATTTATACAGGCATGAAACTCAAGAACAGTTATGTTATGCTAAAGTTGCATTGCACCATTCTGTTTCTGCAATAGGGGTGCTGGTTCAGTTTTATAGTTCTGATTGCCAGATACATAGAGGGCCTGGAAGCACGTGAGAAACTACAAAATGATTTATAAGGAGGGTACCAGACACAGATTATGGCTATTGGACAAAATTGAGCCAAGTAGAAAGAAACGATTTGGAGCCGCTAAAGTTCTTTCAGATTATGAATAGTCCAGACAAGTCAGAAAATGGAGCAAGAGAGCGTGGAAGCATAAAATCAAACAGTTCATTAAAATTGTTTTGAAGAAGGGGAGTGAGAGCGCAGAAAATAAACATCAAAGGAAGCTATCACGATGTTAAGAAGTGGGAAAGGATGACTTTTATGATTTTGTCATTTCAGAGTTAGATGGGGATTAATACCATTAATGTGTGTAGGAGCCATCACTAATTTGCCAACTCTTGCCCCACCACCCCAGGTGAGGGATTCTGACATACAGTGCCCTCCATAATGATTGGGACAAAGATCCATCATTTATTTATTTACTGCTGTACTCCACAATTTGAGATTTGTAATAGAAAAAATCACACGTGGTTAAATTGCACATTGTCAGATTTTAATAAAGGCCATTTTTACACATTTTGGATTCACCATGTAGAAATTACAGCAGTGTGTATACATAGTCCCCCGATTTCAGGGTACCATGATGTTTGGGACACAGCGATGTCATGTAAATGAAAGTAGTCATGTTTAGTATTTTGTTACATATCCTTTGCATGCAATGACTGCTTGAGGTCTGTGATTCATGGACATCATCAGTTGCTGGGTGTCTTCTCTGGTGATGCTCTGCCAGGCCTGTATTACAGCCATCTTTAGCTTATGCTTGTTTTGGGGGCTGGACCCCTACAGTTTTTTCTTCAGCATATAAAAGGCATTCTCAATTAGGTTCAAATCGGGTGATTGACGTGGCCACTCAAGAACTGACCATTTTTTATCTTTGAAAAACTCCTTTGTTGCTTTAGCAGTATGTTTGGGATCATTGCTTGCTGGAGAATGAACTGCTGGCCAATGAGTTTTGAGGCATTTGTTTGAACTTGAGCAGATAGGATGTGTCAGCAGTTGTATCATCAATGAAGATAAGTGAGCCAGTACCTTCAGCAGCCATAACATCCCCCCCACCGTGTTTTATAGATGAGGTGGTATGCTTTGGATCTTGGGCAGGTCCTTCTCTCCTCCATACTTTGGTCTTACCATCACTCTGATATAAGTTAATCTGCGTCTCATCTGTCCAAAAGACGTTTTTCCAGAACTGTGGTTGCTCTTTTAAGTACTTCTTGGCAAACTGTAGCCGGGCCATCCTACTTTAGCGGCTAAGCAGTGGTTTGCATCTTGCAGTGTAGCCTCTGTATTTCTGTTCATTAAGTCTTCTGCGGACAGTGGTCATTGACAAATCCACACCAGACTCCTGAAGAGTGTTTCTGATCTGTCGGCCAGGTGTTTGGGGGTTTTCCTTTATTATAGGGAGAATTCTTCTGTCATCAGCTATGGAGGTCTTCCTTGGCCTGCCAGTCCCGTTGCGATTAGTAAGATCACCAGTGCTCTCTTTCTTCTTAATGATGTTCCAAACAGTTGATTTTGGTAAGCCTAAGGTTTGACTGAGGTCTCTAACAATTTTATTCTTGTTTCTCAGTCTCATAATGGCTTCTTTGACTTTCAATGGCATAACTTGGCATGCCTGTAAAAGGGACCACATCACCCCAATTCTGGCCTCTCTCCACTGGCTCCCAGTACGGTACAGAATCAACTTCATGCTCCTCTTATTCATATACAAAGCCCTTAACGGGCCTGCCCCACCCCCCCCCCCCCATATCAAAAATCTTCTAACCTACCATTCTACCTCCAGGTCCCTCAGTCGGCCAACTTGGGGCTACTGACTATCCCGCGGTCTAGGTTTAAGCTCAGGGGTGACTGCGCTTTTGCGGTTGCAGCACCTAGATTGTGGAACAGCATCCCTCTCCTCCATCGACTCCTTTAAGTCGAGGCTCAAGACCTATTTCTACTCCCTAGCGTTTTTCAGGCCATCTGAGGGGGCGCTGTAAACAGTTTATGTATTTATTGTTAGGTCTGTGTACCATTGTATGTAGCACATTAGTACCTGCACTGATGTGCACCACTTTGGTCAACGTGAGTTGTTTATAAATGTGCTATACAATTGAAATTGACTGACTGACTGAACTTTGGTCCTCATGTTGATAAATAGCAATAAAAGTTTCCAAATGTGATGGAAAGACTGGAGGAAAGACTTAGTGCTGAGAGCTCTCTTATACCTGCATGAATGAGGCAATTAAACACACCTAAGCAATTACAAATGCCAGTGAAGGCATGTGTTCCAAACATTATGGTGCCCTGAAATGGGCACTATATGGTGCCCTGAAATAGGGGACTATGTATAAGCACCGCTGTAATTGCACATGGTATTGGGGGTAGAGTGCTGACATGGATAGAAAATTGGTTGGCAGACAGGAAACAAAGAGTGGGGATTAACGGGTCCCTTTCAGAATGGCAGGCAGTGACTAGTGGGGTATCGCAGCTATTTACAATATAAATGATTTAGATGTGGGGATTACAAGTAACATTAGCAAATTTGCAGATGACACAAAGCTGGGTGGCAGTGTGAACTGTGAGGAGGATGCAATGAGAATGCAGGGTGACTTGGACAGGTTGGGTGAGTGGGCAGATACATGACAAATGCAGTTTCATGTGGATAAATGTGAGGTTATCCACTTTGGTGGCAAAAACAGGAAGGAAGATTATTATCTAAATGGCGTCAAGTTGGGAAGAGGGAAGTACAATGGGATCTGGGGGCCCTTGTTCATCAGTCAATGAAAGTAAGCAGTTAAAGAAGGAACTGCAGATGCTGGAGAATCGAGGGTTACACAAAAAGCTGGAGAAACTCAGCGGGTGCAGCAGCATCTAAGGAACGAAGGAGATAGGCGACGTTCTCCAGCTTTTTGTGTAACCCAATGAAAGTAAGCATGCAGGTACAGCAGGCAGTGAAGAAAGCAAATGGCATGTTGGCTTTCATAACAAGGGGAGTTGAGTATAGGAGCAAAGAGGTCCTTCTGCAGTTGTACAGGGCCCTAGTCAGACCACACCTGGAGTATTGTGTGCAGTTTTGGTCTCCTAATTTGAGGAAAGACATTATTGCTATTGAGGGAGTGCAGCATAAGTTTACAAGGTTAATTCCCTGGATGGCGGGATTGTCATATGCTGAGAGAATGGAGCGGCTGGGCTTGTATACTCTGGCATTTAGAAGGATGAGAGGGAATCTTATTGTAACATATAAAATTATTAAAGGTTTGGACGTGCTAGAGGCAGGAAACATGTTCCCGATGTTGGGGGAATAACCAGGGGCCACAGTTTAAGAATAAGGGGTAAGCCATTTAGAAAGGAGATGAAGAAACACTTTTTCTCACAGAGAGTTGTGAGTATGTGGAATTCTCTGCCTTCGAGGGCAGCGGAGGCCGGTTCTCTGGATACTTTCAAGAGAGAGCTAGATAGGGCTCTTGAAGATAGCGGAGTCAACTGATATGGAGAGAAGGCAGGAACGGGGTACTGATTGTGGATCATCAGCAGGGTACTGATTGTGGATGAATGGCCGAATGGCCTACTCCTGAACCTATTGTCCATTGTCTAATTTCTACATGTTGAAACAAAAATGTATAAATATACCCTTTAATAAAATCTGATAATGTGCGCTTTAACCACATGTGATTTTTTAAATTACAAATCTCATATTGTGAAGATTGAGGCAAATAAGTAAATGATGGGTCTTTGTCCCGAACATTATCGAGGGCAGTGTAAATTGTAGGATTCTGTTAATATAACCAAATTTGCCACCACGCAGTATAAATTAGATTGAAAATTCAAAATGGCTTTGGCTCAACGCCAACATGGAAAATAGAATACCATAACCCTTTCGCAGTACAGCACGACAGGCCAGAGGGACTGTTGTTATGATGATGCTGCCAATGCATATTACTCGGGCCTGGAAGGTTGTTATATTGGCTGGAGTCTGACTAGCAAAGTTCTACAAGGATTATTGCTGGGACCTCTGTGATATATAAAAGATGGGGTCAAAAATATACATGAGTTGGTTAGTAAGTTTGTAGTCCACACGAAAATTGATGAATTTGCAGACAGGGAAAAAGATTGTCAAAAAATAAGCAGGATATAAATCACTTACAAATGTGGATAGATAAATGGCACACCGATTTTAATCTGAGATAGGGGAAGTAATATCTAAATTTACAACAGGATCTAGATCAGTTGGGAAGGTGGACCAAGGAATGGGAAATGGAATTTATGCATGAGATGTTGCATTTTGCTATTTCAAACCAGGGCAAGCTTTTAAATAGGCACGTGGATATGCAAGTAATGGTGGGATATGGATCATGTGTATGCAGAAAGGATTGTTTTAGTTTGGCATCGTGTTCGGCACAGATATCATGGGCTGAAGGGCCTCTTGAGGTGCTGTGCTTTTCTATGTTCTACGTGTTTTGTAAGCTCTCTTCTCTCGCATACCAGAGGTCAAGCACTATAATCGGTGGAAAAAAGTCTTATCAATAAATTGGCTGCAGTGGATTGACTAACAAAAATATAACCTGAAATCATAGGTCATGCTAAGTATTGCATCCAGTTTCATGCTAATAAGCAATGCCACTGAGATCTGCATTAACATGATTCTTTTCAAGTAACCAATTCTTATTTGGAAAGTTTTTAGGTTTGATAAATTTTAACAAACGATCATTGTACCTGAATGCATTTCCCTGACTTATACATAATAACATAAAGTAAGTTACAATCTGTTAATACCCAAAGGAAAGAGAACGACTAAAGCAGGAGAAAAAGGTTGAGAAACGTTTAAATAAAGAACGAAAATTAGAGCAGAAGAAATTGGAGTTGCAGATGGCCAAGGAGCTAAAGAAACCCAATGAAGATATGTGTTTGTCAGATCACAAGGTAAGTCTGTTATAAGAATAGAAACGTAGAAACATAGGAAATATGTGCAGGAGTAGGCTATTCGGTCCTTCGACCCAGCACCGCCATTCAATGCTTCATTCAATGATTCATGGCTGATCATTCTAAATCAGTACCCGTTCTTGCTTTATCCCCATGTCCCTTGATTCCGTTAGCCCTAAGAGCTAAATCTAACTCTCTCTTGAAAACATGAATTTGCCTCCACTGTCCTCTGTGGCAGAGAATTCCACAGATTCACAATTCTCTGGGTGAAAAACCTTTTGCTCATCCCAGTCCTAAATGGCCTACCCCTTATTCTTAAACTGTGACCCCCAACATCAGGACCATTTTTCCTGCATCTAGCCTGCCCAATCACTTAAGAATGTTATATGTTTCTATAAGATTCCCTCTCATCCTTCTAAATTCCAGTGAATATAAGTCCAACTGATCTGTTCTTTCATCATATGTCAGTCCTGCCATCTGGGGAATTAACCTGGTGAACCTACGCTGCACTCCCTCAATAGCAAGAACGTCCTCCCTCAAATTAGGAGACCAAAACTGCACACTATACTCCAGGTGTGGTCTCACTAAGGACCCTGTACAACTGCAGTAGGACCTCCTTCCTCCTATACTCAAATCCTCTCGCCATGAAGGTTAACATGCCATTTGCTTTCTTTATTGCACGCTGTACCTGCATGCTTACTTAAATACATAAATAAATGTATTTCCTAAACTTTATTTTTGTTGCTTAGAATTTTTGATCAAGCCTCATTTAGCTCTGTAATTATATGTGCACATAAAGTTTAAAATGACATCCCTTTCAAATTAGTTTGTAGCGCTCATTGGTATTCTGGGTCAGGTGATGGTAGTAAAATAATGTGTATATATATTAATGTCATAGAGATAGTGGAGGAAGAGAGTGATTAATGGTTAGACAAATGTTTTGTAACTGATCCAATATTATTTGTTACATGTTCATGTGTTACAAAGGGTGTTTGGAAGTAGTTCCTAGGGTGTTAGCATTACGCGAGTCTTCCCATTTAAAAAAGAGTGGAGTAACTCAGCAGGGCAGGCAGCATCTCTGGATAGAGGAATGGGTGACGTTTCGGGTTGAGACCGAGTCAGAGGAGAGGGAGATACAGAGATAAAGTGTCAGGTCTGAAAGCGGGACAAAGGGAATGGAGATCAAGGAAAATGTAGAATTGATGATTGTTAGCTTGGAGAAGGTAACAACAAAACAAACAGAGATCAAATGTAATCGAGGACAGTCAGACTGGTTGGATAACTGGGAGGGGGGAGGGATAGAGAGCAAGGGTTACTTGAAGTTAGAGAAGTCAATATTCATACCACCTTGGGTGTAAGCTGCCCAAGCGAAATATGAGGTGTTGTTCCTCCAATTTGCGCTGGGCCTCACTCTATGACAATGGAGGAGGCCCAGGACAGAAAGGTCAGTGTGGGAATGGGAGGGGGAGTTAAAGTGTTTAGCAACCGGGTCATCAGGTAGGTTTAGGTAGACTGAGCAGAAGTGTTCAGCAAAACGATCGCTGATATCCACACCTACAACAGCGTTCAGCAAAACGATCGGCGACATCCACACCTGGAACAGCGGATACAGTAGATGAGGTTGGAGTGGGTGCAAGTGAACCTCTGCCTCACCTAAAAAAGACTGTCTGGGTCCTTGGACAGAGTTCAGGGGTGAGGTATAAGGACAGGTAGGGGAAAGTACTTGGGGAGGGGGTGAGTTGGGTGGGAAGGGAGTTAACCAGGTAGTTGTGGAGGGAACTAGTGGGTAGATCCTGTTGGAGGTTGCAAAAATGTCGAAGGATTATGTTCTGTATGCGACGGCTGATGGGGTGAAAGGTGAGAACTAGGGGGACTCTGTCCCTGTTGTGACTGGCGGTAGGGGGAGCAAGAGCAGAACTGTGGGATATCGAGGAGACCCTAGTGTGGGCTCCATCTATGATGGAAGAGGGGAACCCCCGTTCCCTATAGAATGAGTCCATCTCAGATGTCCTGGTATGGAACACCTCATCTTGGGCACAGATGAGGGGTCGACGGAGGAATTGGGAGTAGGGAATAATCTTTACAAGAAGCAGGATGGGAAGAAGTGTGTAATTAGCTGTGGGAGTCAGTAGGTTTATAATAGATGTCAGTCGATAGTCTATCTCCTGTGAAGGAGATGGTGAGGTCAAGAAACGGTAGGGAGATGTCAGAGATGATCCAGGTGAATTTGAGTGCAGGATGGAAATTAGTCGTGAAGGTAATGAAGCCAGTGAGTTCTGCATGGGTGCAAATGAAGTCAATGAGTTCTGCATGGGTACAAAATCTACCATAAACCTACCCTATCTAAGCCCGGTACACCTCTGGTCTGTCTGCCTAAAGCTACCTGATCTCCCGGTTTCTGATCACACTAACTCCCCTTTCCATTCCCACACTGACCTTTCTGTCCTGGGCCTCCTCCATTGTCAGAGTGAGGCCCAGTGCAAACTGGAGGAACAACACCTCATATTTCTCTTGGGCAGTTTACACCTTTGTGGTATGAATATTGACTTCTCTAACCTCAAATAACCCTTGCCTTCCCAGTTCTCCGACCAGTCTGACTGTCCTTGATTTTATCTGTTTACTTTGTTGTTACCTTCTCCTAGCTAACAATGATCAAGTCTACATTTTCCTTGATCTCCATCCCCTTTGTCTCATTTTTACATCTCACACTTCCTTATCTTTGTATCTCCCTCTCCCCTGACTCCGTCTGAAGAAGGGTCGCAACCCGAAACGTCACCCATTCCTTCCATCCATAGATGCTGCCTGTCCCGCTGAGTTACTCCAGAATTTTGTGTCTATTTTCGGTTTAAACCAGCATCTGCAGTTCCTACACAGTGAAGGGTAGTAAATGTTTTGGAGAAAATGGGCTACTACGTTTCATGAAAGTAGCGAGAATGTTAGTGAAGGGCTGATTGCAATGCTATTCATGGTGTATATATAAGTGATTTAAAACCTAAATGTAGGGACCATGTTTACAGATAGTACTGGTGATTATCAAGAAGGATGTTATAGGTTGCAGGAAAAGGTTTGGGTTAGGTTTCCACAAAAGTGGTAAACGGATGTCTGTGTAGATGTGAGGTAATGCTCTTTGGAAAGGCTAGAGAATCTACAATAAATGTGAGATACAAAGAAGTGGATATATGCAAGAGATGTTGGAGTCCTTGAAGGTAACAGACAGGTATATAACGTGGTAAGAAGGTATTTGTCACAGAATGGAAGAATCAGGAGGTTATGCTAGACTGTTGCTATCATCAAATCTTTTTTACATCCCCTTTGCCGCAGTCATATTTATCACACTTCAGTAAGAATATGGTTGTATTGAGAATGGATAGAAAAAATTGGCGAGAAATTGTGTAGGCTGGGTTATTTTCTTAGAGATAATTGAGAGATATAATTCGGGTGTACAAAATCATGATGGCCTGAATGGTAAATGAGACAAATGTATTTCCCTTATCAATTAGATTAATATCTATGGACGATTTAAATTAATTGATGAGAGGATTCTAAGAGATTTGAGAAAATAGAATTTCACAAGGAGAATGATGTTATTCTGAAAGAGTGGTGGAAGTAGAACCTCTCATCATATCTGCAAAGTACTTGGATGAGTACCAGAGGAGCTTGCATTTACAGGGATATGGAACAAGGTTTGGGAACTGGGGATGAACTAAATAGCTGTAATGTTGGCCAGCATGAACTGCCTGCTGTTATGCACGGCAACTTTCAGTGACTGGTGTACAAGGACGCCCAGGTCTCGCTGCATCAGATGGGCCTTTTTCTTTTGTGCAGTGACTTTCTTTAATTAAGAAGGTGTTTACAACATGACCAAGAGGTTATTAGCATGAACAAACACTGAGAATTGCCCAGAAATTTTGTGAGGAATTTATGAAAGGGAAATCATGCTTGACTAGTTTTCTGGATTGACAAGTAAAATAGATGAAGAGGTGCCAGTGGATTAAGTGTATCTAGACTTTCAGAAAGCCTTTGATAAGGTTCCGCACGGTGACTAGAGCACATGGGTTTAGGGTGTTGACATGGATAAAAAATTTGTTGGCAGACAGGAAGTAAAGAGTAGGAGTGAACGGGTCCTTTTCAGAATGGCAGGCAGTGACGAGTGGAGTGCAGCAAGGCTCGGTGTTGGGGCCGCAACTGTTTACCATATATATTAATGATTTGTAACATAAGGGAATTAGGAGCAACACTAGCAAGTTTGCGGATCACACAAAGCTGGGTGGCAGTGTGAACTGTGAATAGGATGTTAGGAGATTGCAGGGTGACCTGGACAGGTTGAGTGAGTGGGCAGATGCGTGGCAGGTGCAGTATAATATAGATAAATATGAGGTTATCCACTTTGGCGGCAAAAACAAGGGGGCAGATTATTATCTCAATGGGGTTAGGTTAGGTAAGGGGGAGGTGCAGCGAGACCTGGGCGTCCTTGTACACCAGTCACTGAAAGTTGCCGTGCATAACAGCAGGCAGTGAAGAAAGCTAATGGAATGTTGGCCTTCATAACAAGAGGATTTCAGTGTGGGACTAAAGAGGTTATTCTGCAGTTGTATAGGGCTCTGGTGAGACCACATCTGGAGTATTGTGTACAGTTTTTGTCTCCTAATTTGAGGAAGGACATCTTTGTGATTGAGGCAGTGCCGCGTAGGTTCACGAGATTTATCCCTGGGATGGCGGGACTGTCATATGAGGAAAGATTGAAAAGACTAAGCATGTATTCACTGGAGTTTAGAAGGGTGAGGGGGAATCTTATAGAAACATATAAAATTATAAAAGGACTGTACAAGCTAGATGCAGGAAACATTTTCCCAGTGTTGGATGAGTCCAGAACCAGGGGCCACAGTCTTAGAATAAAGGGAAAGCCATTTAAGACTAAGGTGAGAAAAAACTTTTTCACCCAGAGAGTTGTGAATTTGTGGAATTCCCTGCCACAGAGGGCAGTGGAGGCCAAAGTCACTGGATGGATTTAAGAGAGAGTTAGATAGAGCTCTAGGGGCTAGTGGAATCAAGGGATATGGGGAGAAGGCAGGCACGGGTTATTGACTGCGGACGATCAGCTATGGTCACAATGAATGGCGGTGCTGGCTCGAAGGGCCGAATGGCCTCCTCCTGCACCTATTTTCTATGTTTCTGTGAATATAGCATGGTAGTGGGCGGTGTGTTCAAACTTATTGTAATTCTTTATCAACTTGTTTTTGATATTAAGGCATCTTTTCATGCTTCCTTTAAACTAGAAGTGAAGCAGTAAGTATAGCTAATTGTCCTGCAAATAAATATTTATTTGAGCTCATTATTATTTGTTGTTCCATTTTAGCCTCTCCCAGAGTTTCTCCCCATTCCTGGTCTTGTACTGCCTGGAGGTGCCTTTGCTGACTGCCTCATGGTAGTACAGTTCCTCCACAACTTTGGTAAGGTACTAGGCTTTGATTTAAGTGTTGATGTCCCAACTTTGAATGTACTCCAAGAAGGACTGCTTAACGTGAGTGAAAGCATGGGAGAAACCCAAGATTTGCTGGTGAGACTATTAAGAGCTGCTATTCACGACCCAGGACTACCACCAGGATATAAGGTAGGACATTTGTTTTAATTATTTTCATCCTTAAAATAAGTCCAAGTAAAATATTGTTCATGAGAAGTCGACTTTATATTCTAATGGCAGTCAAAAAAAATTATCATTAAGTATCTTTATGATTTTAGACTTTCATTGGTCAATCTATAAACTAAGCTAAATACTAAATCTATTTCTTATTATCGATTTAGCACACATGTACATCCATTGAACAGGTTAGCTTGCGAAGATGAATTACATTTTTACAACAAAGGCAATTGAGAGATGTTTTGGCAAATGTAATGAGCATTCCAATGACTTTGGCATCTCAAATGCAGCATATTTTTTCAGATAGATGGTCTGCTTGCATCTTTCCCTCCCTTGCCCTCCAAGCCCCAGCCTTCACTCTTTCACTTGCCTCCAATCCCAGCCCTCACTGGCAAAATATTTGACTGTGTTAATTTATAATGTTGGTGACCTAAGACTGTTTAATTTTTTGATTCAAACATTAATTGCAATCTATTATCTTAACCAGGTAAATAAATGTCTGTAGGTGGTCAATATTTTTGATCTTTTGATTACTTAAAAAATATATATATATTTTATGCTGCTGTATTCTTATGAATCCCAAGGATATTAAGGAGCATTTAAAAACTGTTGGGGAATTGTTGCCATCTGTTAAAGTTTTCTTTGCAGTTACATGGCTGGGGTATGTACTGGCCCACCCATGTGACCAGTTTAAGTTGTGCCACACCATGCTGAACAATTTCTGCTTTCCAGGTATGACTCAGCTTTATGTATCTGACAAAATGGACTGTTTATGTGCTTGTCCCTCCAAAGAATGCTGCTTGCCCCTGACCATTTTCATATCCGTCACATTTTTCATTCTGAATGCTACATGTTTTTTGTCTCAACATTAATTCTGTCTGCTATAAATAAGTGTTTCCTCTCCTGTCCATTTAAGTTGGAAAGAAATAAACCTAGATTTTGTAAACAAGAAGTCCCTATTACGCCCAGCTGCTTCTAAAATGTGTTAAATACCTTAAAGTTGTTGATTTTCACACACTGACCGGAAGGGGTTTTAACTAGGAAAACTAGATATTCTAACTATTCTAATTCTAACTAAATAAAAGCAAGATGGTTTTATTTACTTAAGACAATAATAACATTAAGTAGCACAACTTAATTTATAAAATAATGAGGAGTACCTTTTTTTCCATTTCAGTGTGGGTATTGACTTGGATACTGTATTTTAGGAATGAACTCGACAGCAAGGGACATTTACTTAATATTATTTAAAATATATATTTTCCAGGCACGAACTTTTCTTGGAGACCATATCAGCAATGTCAGGATAAACAAGGACACGGTTTCAGAGATTTTGCAGATCTACATGGAGGCCCATAATGGACAAACTGAACTTACAGAAAGTTTGAACACAAAACCTTTCCAGGCACACACTCCAGTTCAAAAAGCGTCTGTACTTGCATTCTTGGTTAATGAACTTGCATGCAGCAAGGTTGTAGTAAAGTAAGTGTTTTTACTTGAATTTGTTAATGGAAAGTGAGGCTCCTTTAAAATGAGATTGTTGTTAAACTGCACTTTGTTTTTCCTAGTGAAATTGATAAAAATATTGATCATATGTCCAATCTGAGAAGAGACAAATGGATTGTGGAAGGCAAACTTCGGAAGTAAGATGTTCTTTTTTTGGGGGTTTGCAGCTGTAACTATTTTATATGCATTTACATTTTACCTGACATTATTGATATTAAACTTGTTTTTAAGAAGTGTTTTTTCCTTCTATTACTTAGTGTTGTTCCTATCCAATCTATCTGTCAGAATTATTGCAAAATAAATCGTACTCTGGGATGGCATTTTATGTGGAAACGGTGCCGAAAAATTGATTTCCTTCAATAGAATGGGTTTATTATTGTCATGTGTAGTGAAGTACAGTAAAAAGCTTTGTTTTACATGCTATCCAATCCAATTGGATTCTGCTATACAAAAATACAATCAAGCTAAGCTCAAGTACAATAGATAGAACGAAGGGAAATATACAAAGTGCAGAATATAGTTCTGAGCAATGTAGCACATCAGTCTGATGCCCTTATTAAGATTGAGGAGAATCAGATTTAACCTAGCTTGCGCAAGGACTATTCAGAAGCCTGATAACAGAGGGGGAGAAGCTGAGTTTGGCGGTGGATGCTTTCAAGCCTCTGAATCTTCTGCCTGATTGGCGCAGGGAGAAGAAAGAATGATCTTTGATTATATTGGCTGCTTTTCTGAGGCAGCATAAAATGTAGATGGAGTGAATGGTGGGGAGTCTGATCTATATGATGGACTGAGTTACATCCACAACTCTCCAATTTATTGCGATCTTGGGCAGAGTTGTTCCCAAACCAAGATGTGGTGCAAACTGACAGTATGCTGCAGAAGTTAGTAAGAATCATTGGATGCATGCTGAATTTTTTCAGTCTCCCCTTAAATATTTTTTTGAAAACACTTATGACGCCGATAAATACCACATTCTTGTTTAGTCTTGGATGAGGAGAGGATGTTTCCAGAAGTGTGAAAGTCTAGGACCAGAGGGCACACCCCTCAGAATAAAAGTTTGTACCTTTAGTATAGAGATGAAATAATTTCTTTAGCAGGTGAATCTGTGGAATTCATTGCCATCGGCAGCTGTGGAGGCCGAATCTTTGGATATTTTTAAAGCAAAGACTGATAGATTGATATGTAAGGGGGTCACAGATTACAGGGAGAAGGCAGGAGAATGGGGTTGAGAGGGAAAAATAGTTCAGTTGTGATCAAATTGTGGAGAAAACCCGATGGGCCGAATGGCCTAATTCTGCTCGTATGTCCTATGGTCTAGTCTTGAAGAATACTGACACAATTTAACTGTTCCTAGGCTTAAAATTATTCATGCTAAGCGAACTGGTAAGAAGGAGTCAATTTGCGGTGTGGACAGTAATGGAGACCAGCGGTTATTGGGCACACCCACTGCTGGCCGAAAGAGAAAGCGAAAATGTGGGGATAGTGATGATGACGACGACGATGACGATGACAGCGATGATCAGGGCGATGATGACGATGATGAAGAGGATAAAGATGAAGAAAAGAAGGCAAAGAAAATAGAAATTGCTGAAGATGAGGTAAGTTGACCAATGTTATTTTGTATTATAATCAAGAGCGTGGATGAAGACTCTAAACTACAAGGCTCCTGAGTAGCCTTTAGAACAGTTGACCCTGGCATGGAATTGAATTTACGCAAATTTTGCTGCTGATGTAGAATAGCGAAAAATAAAATCTGCAAATGTGCTTGAGGTTATTGAGTGTATTTAATGTTACACTTTGATTTCATTTGGTGCAATCAAGCGAGGATCAAAGCGAATAAGATGCAAATTAAATTATTAGTATTATAGCCAGTATAGTCATTGAGATGCAATATTTTTATGCACTTGCTTTAACAATTCTGTACATGATCTCTACCTTATGAATTGGGTCTTAATTTTCCTTAGTTCTGTTTCTGAGATATGCTTGAAATTTCTAGGGAAATACAATTGGTATCTTTCCATAGCCCATGAGGAGGCTCATTTATGGTACCACATGTATAATAGAATTTTGATCAAATGTCCTTTGAAACACTTTATACATGTTCAAAATTGTACCATTTATATTAGAGAAAACTTTGAAGATT
Source organism: Raja brachyura (assembly GCA_963514005.1). The sequence goes on from OY740787.1 coordinate 60,094,388, forward strand.
CATCTTAGCTCTTGAATTGTTTAAAGTTTGTGGCTTTTCAATTTAAAAATTATTGTCCATAATGCCCATCTATATAGGTGATGCATAAAACACATTTAGCCCGAAGCAAATTGTGCTTGGCCATTTAGCATAAATGTACATTCACTACTGTGTTGCAAGGCCTGACGCATTCTGCTGCTGTGGAGAGAGGAAATCGTGTGGGAATAGGTGCAAGGCAAATTGCAGGCAAAGAAAGAAACAGATTATCAGTGCAACAGATTATCAGTGGTAAGGGTTCTGTATAATGGTTCCATCAAAGGTGGGAATAGAGTGGAGAGAATTGGGTTGGAAGAAATATCCACCAACCAAGTAAGATGATCTCCAAGAAAGCTTCCAGGTCAAGTCAGGTACTTTACTGCCAAATCAGGTCATAAACCTGCATGAATTTTTTTTTCAGTGCATAAAGCCCATGCCATATCTGTCTTATTTCTGTAATGCTGTGTGCATTATCAAAATCAGTTGGCAATCAACCATACCATAACATCACAATTGTAAACGTAATGATGAAAGGCTTAGAATGGCAAATATTCAACTTTGGTATTTGTAGGCCAATTAGTTTGATGTGATAATTAATATGGGAAGGCATTGGACATGCTGCATGCTACATTGTAATAAGAAAAGAAAAAGTGGAATGATTTGAAACCCTTTTCTGAAAAAGAAAGCATTCCTTCGGTTTTAATGTATCATTTTATTTTCTCCTTTTTACTGAGATTTCTATCAATAATTGTGGCGCAGCCAATGATAAATAATGATATTTGATGCTCTTGTGATCTCACATATAAATGTGTTGTGGAAAATGTATTTTTTGGAATTAATTTGGAGTTAAATTTGTTCATGATTCAGTAAATCTTATTTTGTACATTTCTCAGATGTTGACGTTTAATACATTTATACTTAGAGTTGTTTGTTTTTTCTAGGATGATGGGGAACAGTTGACTAGTGTGGAGGAATTGGAGAAACAAATTGAAAAACTGAGCAAGGTAGAAATATTTTTGCATCCATAATGCAGTTTCGTTCTATTAGCACTTCATATTCTTTTATGTTTATTTTTCCTTGTATTTGTACATTGGGATTAATTGCCCTGAGCTCTGTTTTCCATTCTATATCGAACATTTCACAGGAAAAGGAAGAAGCAACATAAAATCTAGCATCCTGTTAGCTTGTTACTAGAAAAGTTACTATTTGGTCATGAATTCATTCAAAATAAATTAATTTTTGCACGTTGCAATTGAGAATGAAAATCCGCTCCATGTATCTTCAGTCGCTCTTTTCAATGTAGTTTTCTGGTGATGCATTTTGCATGATACATTTAAATTGCCCGTATCTGAATATATGCTAAAAGCAAACATTCATTCTACATTTTTGACATTATAAATATACATGTTCACATTAAAAATAGATATGCTATGTTTTCATTACACAAATTGTCTACAATGCGATTGATGAAGTAAACCACTATTGTCCTGAAAAGCAAGAAAAGCAAGAAAAGCAAGACAGTGTGCCTTAATGAGTACTGTCCAGTGGCAGGTGTTGGTTGGCAATGGCTATGCTGTTGAAAATCAAGAGCAGATGTTTAGTTTCTTGTTGGAGATGGGTTTTTTGCCCAGGATCAGTGTGGAATGAATGTTACTCACTGTGATATTCAGGTCAGGTTGCATGCAAACAGGGCAGCTTTGTTTTCGGTTGCTGGCAAAATAACTTGAACATCTCCCTACTGATCCTATGAGGGAAAGAAGCTCTTTGTTGAAACAGCTGAAGATGGTTGGGCCCAGAACATTGTCCTAGAGTACTCCTACATTGATGTCCAGGGAGTGAATTGAATAACCTCTAAATTAACTACCACCACATTTTCTTGATTCCCACTTGCTTCGATTTTACCAGGGCTCCCTAATGCCACACTCGGGTTAGTTGCTGTCATGGCATGGCACCACATCATTGGAATTCAACTCTGATTCTGTATCTGGGCCAAAGCTGTGATGAAGCCTGGAACCAAATAATCTTGGTGAAATCCTAGATGAGCATAATTGAGCTGAGTGGCATAAACTCAGTAGCAATTGTATCTTTACTCTCACCGTACACATTGCTGCAATCTTACTGAAGCTGCAGTCTCTTTCCTCTCCCAACAACACCCCCACATCTGCAAGCTTGGTTGTTCTGGCCTAAGTTTCTCAGGCACCTGTGCATTGTCTCTTTATTTGTCACGAGCAATCACTTATTTACCTGCCTTAAGCCCACAGCTTGATCACCGTTTCTTAAACACCGTTGCATGTAAACTTCTCTCCTATTGTGTGATAATTCTTGAAACTCAACCCTTTGGTCAGAATTTCCCAAGACCGGCCACTGCCATTGTTTTATTTTTTTTTCCTGCCTTTTTCTCACCTATTGAAATTCTTTTGTGCTGAAGCTTCCATAGAAATTCAAATTATGAATTCTGGTGTCAATGAGTGGATTCTAAAGCCGAACTAATCAAGAAAATATATTTTACATTTAATTTCAAGTAGTTTGTGGATATAACTTTGTACTAATAAGAATTCTGCAAATGATCTAGTCCTGTTGTAGCATTTCTGTATAATGTGAAATATCGCATGTTTGTTATTTTATGTGAAATATCGCATGTAATGTATTTGTAATTGCAGTGACTAGTGGGGTGCCGCAAGGCTCAGTGCTGGGACCCCAGCTATTTACAATATATATTAATGATTTGGACGAGGGAATTCAATGCAACATCTCCAAATTTGCAGATGATACCAAGCTGGGGGGTATAGTTAGGTGTGAGGAGGATGCTTGGAGGCTGCAGGGTGATTTGGATAGGCTGAGTGAATGGGCAGATGCATGGCAGATGCAGTACAATGTGGATAAATGTGAGGTTATCCACTTTGGTGGCAAAAACATGAGGGTAGACTATTATCTGAATGGTAGCAGATTAGGTAAGGGGGAGATGCAACGAGACCTGGGTGTCATGGTACACCAGTCATTGAAAGTAGGCATGCAGGTGCAGCAGGCAGTGAAGAAAGCAAATGGTATGTTAGCATTCATAGCGAAAGGATTTGAGTATAGGAGCAGGGAGGTTCTACTGCAGTTGTACAGGGTTTTGGTGAGGCCACACCTGGAGTACTGCGTACAGTTTTGGTCTCCAAATCTGAGGAAAGACATCCTTGCCATAGAGGGGGTACAGAGAAGATTCACCAGACTGATTCCTGGGATGTCAGGACTTTCATATGAGGAAAGATTGGATAGACTCGGTTTGTACTCGATGGAATTTAGAAGATTGAGGGGGGATCTTATAGAAACCTACAAAATTCTTAAGGGGTTGGACAAGCTAGATGCTGGAAGATTGTTCCCGATGTTGGGGGAGTCCAGAACAAGGGGTCACAGTCTAAGGATAAGGGGGAATTCCTTTAGGACCGAAATGAGGAAAACATTCTTTACACAGAGAGTGGTGAGTCTCTGGAATTCTCTGCGACAGAAGGTAGTTGAGGCCAGTTCATTGGCTATATTTAAGAGGGCGTTAGATGTGGCACTTGTGGCTAAAGGGATCAGGGGGTATGGAGAGAAGGCAGGTACGGGATACTGAGTTGGATGATCAGCCATGATCACATTGAATGGCGGTGCAGGCTCGAAGGGCCGAATGGCCTACTCCTGCACCTATTTTCTATGTTTCTATGTTTCTATGTAAAGATGGAACTCATTGACGGCAGATATTTTATTTGAATAGCAACAAAGCCAGTATCGTAAGAAGTTGTTTGAGGCCTCCCATTCGTTGCGCGCCATGACATTTGGACAGGATCGCTACAAACGACGCTACTGGGTACTTCCCCAGTGTGGTGGTGTATTTGTTGAAGGCATGGAAAGCGCAGAAGGTAAAGATATAAAAAGTTTCTTATTTTCACTGCGTAACCGTGGGCTCTCGGGTTCACTTGCACCTCCTCCAACCTCATCTACTGTATCCACTGTTCTAGACTCGGCAATCTTTTTGCTGACCACCTTTGCTTAATCCGCCTAGGCCTACACGATCTGCTGGCTGCTAAACTAACTCCCGCTCCCGTTCCCATACTGACCTTTCTGTCCTGGTCTGCCTTCATTGTCAGTGAGGCAAAACGCAAATTGGAGGAACAGCACCTTGTATTTCGCTTGGGCAACTTACAGCTCAGCATTATGAGTATTGATTTCTCTAACTTCAAGTAACCCTTGCTTTCCCTCTCTCCCCATCCCTCCCCCACCCTAATTCTCTGATTTTGTTTCATTGTCCGCCTGCTTAATTTTGCAGTTTGGATGCCTCGTAGTCACCTTCCCCTTAGCCAACAATGAACCTTTCTACATTTCTTTGATCATCGTCTGCTTTGACTAGTCGTTTTCACAGCCTTCCCTTCCATATCTCTCGTTTCCCTCTTCCCTGACTCTTCATCTGAAGAAGGGTCTCGATCCAAAACATCACACAGTCCTTCTCTCCAGAGATGCTGCCTGTCCTGCTGAGTTATTCCAGCTTTTTGTGTCTATCTTCTCTCTTAAAATCAATCTAAGATGATAAATTAAGGAAACCTACGTAACTTCCTTTCCAAATTTCCAGGCTTTGCGTTTCAGGAAGGACATTAGTTAACTAGGCTTTAGTTGTTGTAGCTGAAGGGAAATATTGACAAAAAACAAGAATAAATCGTATTCCTTTTGTCAGTCATCTAGTCCACAGGGACCTGCATAAGATATGTTAGTTTGTAATCTCGTGCAAGAAGTGGCTACATCTTACCATCATATTTGAAATACAGGTCAAAATATGCATTGGTTTTATTCTATTTTCTAAAAGCTTTACTAAAATCATAATTGCCTTGCATTCATTCAATTCTTGCAAACAGAAATTAATTGTCCCTTCTTCATCTAACCCTTAATGTGCAGGTATAGAAAATGCTGAGGAATTCTTTCTTTTATTAGGGTGATATGTGTTTGTACTTCCACATTGTATTATAAATTGGACTTTATTCTTATTACACAATTTATGCCAAGTTGTTGGTGACAGTCTTGTGTAATAAAAGATGTGTTTGTGTTGTGGTGTCAGCATTTTTGATACATATTCTTTGTTGAGATACTGGGTGCAAGGTTCGTATCCACAGCTCCCAGTTATCAAATGTCAATACAGATTTGATGCCCCAACACCCATTTTGGAATTCAGCACACCAATTAATGCATTTTAAAAAACTACACACAGTTGAATAACATGCAACAGGAAAAACATATCCACTAGAATTATTTAAAGAAAGGGATTCTCAATAACAAGAGGAAACCCACACGTTCACAGGAAGAGTATGCAATTTCCACACAGACAGCTCGCGAGATCAGGATCCAACCCATGTCTTTGGCTGTGTGAGGCAGCAGCTCTACCACCAAAGTCACTGTGCCGCCCTAGATCCTGGTCTTCTGTATATTGGGAATTAAAGAACATCAGCTTAAACAGAACTACAAAAAATCCTGAATCGCAACATACCTTTCCATACAAAAATGTTTGATAGACAAGATATTAAGGCATTTTGGATTTATCATTAAATTTTCATTTCTATTTTATTGTCCCCTAAAAAACATATGACTTTTATCATATTTAAGTCTGTCGTTTTGAAATTAGTTCAAGTTGCTTGCAATTTGTAAACATGTGGATAACTGATAAAAAAAGATTTGTTCCTATCTTTTGTTGTAATGCAATATTCTCACTAGATTTTGAACCAACCATTAACCCATAAAATAACAATTGATTTCTGTAGGTAGTCCCTTTTGGTTAGAGGTGAGAGGGGAGAAATTTAATAGGAACCTTAACAACATTTTAACACACAGGCTCATGGTTAATGGAATGAGCTGTCAGAGGAGGTAGTTGAGACAGGTACTATAACAACATTTAAAATACACAAAGTGCTGGAGTAACTCAGTGGGTCCATCAGCATCTCTAGAGACCGTGAATAGCTGACATTTTCAGTCGGGATCCTTCTTCCGACCACTTGTCAGTATCATCCAGGTTCCACGATTAGCTCTATTTATATTCCCTACCTTTAAATTATACAATACAATACAATAATACTTTATTAGCCAAGTATGTTTTGCAACATACGAGGAATTTTATTTGCCAAGTCAGTCATACAAATAAAAAGCAACAGAACTCACAAAATACATTTTAACATAAACATCCACCACAGTGACTCCACATTCCTCACTGTGATGGAAGGCGATAAAAAAGTTCAATCTCCTCCCTTCTCTGTTCTCCCGCGGTGGGGTGTCACGTCGGGACGATCTTACTCCTGTAGCTGGCGGCGTTCAGGCCATCCACTTCGGGGCGATCAGTCCTGCATCGGGGGGGAATCTCAGCCCCCCCACGCCGAGCGATCGGACCCCGAGTCGGGGCTTGTCGAACCTTCTGCGACGTTGGATTCCTGACATCCACGGTCTCTCCCGAGACTGCGAGCTCTCGATGGTAAAGTCCGCAGGCCACGGTTGGAGCAATCCCATGCAAAAGATCGGCTCCGATGGTAAGTCCATGCCCCGCGATGGGGCTGAAAGTCAGTTCCGAGGAGGCCTCAACCGGAGAGACGACCCGGAAACCAATCTCATCTCCGGCAGGGTAAGAGATAGGAACAAAATGTTTCCCCCGACCCCCTCCCCCTCCCCAACATAAAACAAACCAGAGAACATTAAAGCAAACTTTCAAAACACACTAAAAGTAACAAAAAAAGACAAAAAAACAGACTTTTGGCAAGGCTGCCAATGGTTCCAGCACCCATGGTGGTATATGATGGTATATGTCGTTTAGTTCAATAGTTTTTTTTTATTTGGTAGGGTGCAGAGCCAGGATGAAATACAGTTGTTAACCTGTCTTATTCTGGCCTGTGGCAGTCACATGTGAATTTACAGGAAAGAACAACATCACAAGCAATGTGAGGAACTAAACCACATTTTGATTAAGTGTTTACATTTTAATAACAGGGTTATTCTCCAGATACTTGAAGAATCTTAGGCTATCAGAGAAGTTTCTATTTCCTGTCTGATATTACACTTCCCAATCTTACCGTGATCTCATTGACTATCATAATTGGTCACCTGTAACTAGATACAGATGGCACCAACACGGTGCTCCAATAAAGTATGCAATTGAACTCCCCCTGACTTTGTGGTCAAAAATGATATTCAGTCTAAATGACTACATTTTGCTACATTTCATGAAAATGTTACTGATAGTTTACATTTATGCGTCATTGTTTTATCACAATCCTTCAGTTTGTTTCTTGAAAATGTAAGTTGGACATAATATGTCCATGCTAAAGAAAAACTGCATATCAAAGGACAATGTTGTTTCAAACAGAACTGAGTTATTTTACTACATTTAAATAGTTAATGTATCTATGTTGAATTTTAAGTAAAACTTTTTTTATTTCAGGTTCTGAGGAGATGATAAAAGAGAGAGAAAAATTAAAAAATGCTAACAGTTTGCAGATTAAGGAAGAGCCACCTGAGCCACCTGAAGAGAAATTAAGCCGGTCTTGTTCAGCAACTAACTGTGATGATTTATGCAAAAATGATTCAAAAGAGAGAAGCAGCACTAACTTGTTCTTACAAAAGCCAGGTTCTTTTTCTAAACTGAGTAAGCTGTTGGAGGTAGCAAAAATGCCTCCCGAATCGGATTTTGTGACTCAGAAACAAAATGTGAACCAAATAAATGCAACACCAACGTCATCTCCGAGTCATTGTGTCTCACAGAACTCCATCTCAAATTCCCAGCTTACTATTCGATCCAGCAACGTAGAAAAGATAGACTCGTGTGCAAACTTATTTAACCCTCTGATAGCTGGCACAGGGAAACTCTACAACTCTCCTTTACTCCAAAATGACCAGTTGCTGAAAGTACTTACAGAGAAAGGTGGACAGTGGTTCAGTCTCTTACCAAGAATGCCTTGTGATGAATCTTCCATCACCTGCTCAAATATGCCTCCAACCTCCTTGCAACAAATGGCACAATCGCAACTTAATTCCCAGTCTTCGTCCTCATCTCTTTTGGGTTCGGGATCTCTACAGAATCCACTGGGACTCAATCCATTTGCATTATCAGCACTACAGGTGTGTATTTTATCTTTATTTATATAGTTAGTATCTTAAATTGATTAATTACAGAATCAAAATCTTGTTTTTCCAATGTCAATTATTTCTCCTTCAGAGTTGCGGATCTTGTTGTTCTTAAAATGCACGGGCATTGTCATTTTTTCTTGCTCTTTGCCCCTAAATGTAATGTATGATTTTCGGTGAGATCCTCTGTTTTAGAAATTATCTTTTGAACGTGTACAACATTTTTTGTCAATATTCTCTGTTAGATGAACTGGGAAATGTTCATACAAAATAAATTTGCTTGTGACCATTAGCATTAGCATTTAGTATCACCCGTCACTAATATTCTCCTCTATGTGTTTGGTTTTCATTGAAGTAAGTGGAGCCAAATGTTTTGTTCAAAGCAGTTATTGCCCAAACCTCGTCAACTCATTTAGTACTGTAGGCAATGCACAGATTTCTTTCTTTTGTTTCTGGCAAAGTAATTCAAATCTAGTCCCTGTACTTCCCTGAATTTTTTTTTAAACCATTTTCTGAAGCTCATCATTTAGAAATAAAAGGAAATTAATGTTAATTTAGTTTATTAATATATCACCATGCTCCATCACTAGGCTAATAATACAAGGTACAATTACAGAACATCATTGTATGAAATAGTAATTTTGCATATTATATAAGTGCTGCATTTCTAAAAAATTGTTCATGAATTGTTCCAAGAAAGAAATGTAAAATTTACACATTTTAAAAAATATATAGGATCATTACTTTTGGAGTACGCAGGTTAAAAACTGTAGATGCTGGAAATCTAAATCAAAGCCGTAGTAAGCCCCTCAGATTACAAAAATGGAGAGAGAAACAGTTTCCCTACTTTTTTTTATAACGGCTGTTTCTTAAAGCGAGCAACACTGCAGTTGAAAGCTATGCTCTCAACTCCAATGTTGTTTTCTTTATTGCCTCCCAAATCTGTATATTTCACACAATTCCATAGTGGAAGCATTCTATCCATTGGGTTCCTACATGCTACAACATTGGAATATTCCTAATTTTAAAACAAGGAATCCTTTCTCACTGTGACCAAAATAAAATTTGGGATATTCACAACCGTATCTTTGATGATTCCCTTTGAAGTGCATCCATTAATTTAATTTCATTTGCAAATGCCTTGCATGCCATCAAATGTTACTAAAAATGCCATTCATATATATTTACTTCGTCAATACTTCATTCCTTCATGAAGTCAACCAAAACTATATTTGTATGCTTCTTGTCTTTCAGTTCTTTCAACCGACAAATAAAATGAGCATATAAATTAATGTAAATGGATCTTTAGCTCACATGTTAGTGATTGTTGGTATTTTGTACCAATTGCTCATTATTTTCGCTGTCCTCAGATTGCTATGTTGATTCCTGATGCCTCTACAATTCCAACTTTAAATTCTTGTTCATGTGTATGAAATCCTATTAAGGACTGCACTGTCATGGAGGTTTACAGCACAGGCCTTCGTCCTACTGTTGGCATAATGGGCTAATCCCATTTACCTGTATTTGGCCCATTGCCTGCTAAAAACATTTGTTTCCATACATCTGTCCAAATATTTTTATTAAGTTGTTGTTCTATCCGCTTCTTTAGCTCACTCTGGCAGATCAATCCAGATACAGACTTCCCTCTGAGTGGAGATATTGTTCCTGAGATCCCTCTTAAATCTTTCTCCTCTCAGCTTAAGCCTATGCCCTCTAGCTTTTGAATCCCCTACCCTGGGGGGGGGGGAAATACTTAAGTTCACTTTATCCATGTCCCTCATGATCTTGTATACCGCAACAAGATCGCCTCCTCAGCCTCCTGTGCTTTATAGCAAAAGGTCACAAACTCTGTCAATAACTTAAGCCATCAAATCCAAGTAATATCCTGTTGAATCTCTTCTGCATTCTTTCCAATTTGAACATTCATTTTATAACAGGTGGCACAGTGATGAAGCTGGTAGAGTTGCTGCCTCACAGCACCATTGATCCTACCTTCTGGTGCTATGTATGTGGAGTCTGCACGTTCTCCCTTTGACTGTGAGGGTTTCCTCCGGGTCCACGAGTTTCGTCCCACATCCCAAAGATGTGTGGGTTTGTACATTAATTGGCTTCTGTAAAAACCCTCTAGTATTCAGGGAGTGTATAGAACTAGCGTGTGAATGGGAGAATGATGGTTGTCGTGTGCTCGTTAGTCCAAAGGGCATGTTTCCATGCTGTATCTCTAAACTAAACTGGTTTTGGGAATTAGCAATTTGAATGACTGGCAAAATTACAATAGATCAGGAGAGAGTGAATTGGGATTAAAGGCTAAAGTTATTTAGACTAGCAGGAGCTGAGATATGTACAACAATGAACGGGAAGAAGCTAACATACATGCAGATTGTATTTATAAGTGACAAAAAACTAATTCAGACAAATAAGATTGCCATTTATGCAATGGAAAATTAATGGGATAGAGGTTCACTGAGATCCAGGATACATGCTCCATTAAAAAGTGGAGTTGTACCTTAAAGTAGCCATGAAATGTGGGGGAAAGAAATAGAATTCGGTAGCAGTGAAACTGTTAAACATTTTTGGACATGTGTTTGTAAATTCAGGTTGGACACTTGGGAATCAAAAATTGAATACTGGTAACATTTTTGAGTGGTGAAACTCTGAAAATCACTGCCAAACAATTCAGTTGAATACTATGAATATGGGAACCTAACTAAATATGGAGCAAAAAAAATGTTTTTGGGGGCGGGGAGGGGAAGCAATTGTCAAAGTCAAAGTGTCAAAAGAGTTTATTGTCATGTGTCCCTGACAGGACAATGAAATTCTTTCTTTGCATAGCACAACAGAACATAGTAGGCATTGACTACAATTATATACGTAAATACGCACATGAATGAATAAATTGATAAAGTGCAAATAACAGATGGAGGGGTATTAATGTTCAGAATTTTGTCCGAGCCAAGTTTAATAGCCTGATGGCTGTGGGGAAGTAGCTTTTCCTGAACCGGGTCGTTGCAGTCCTCAGGCTCCTGTACCTTATACCCGAAGGTAGCAGGGAGATCAGTGTGTGGCTAGGGTGGTGTGGGTCCTTGATGATGCTGCCAGCCTTCTTGAGGCAGCGACTGTGATAAATCCGCTCGATGGAAGGAAGGTCAGAGCCGATGATGGACTGGGCAGTGTTTACTACTTTTTGTAGTCTTTTCCTCTCCAGGGCGCTCAAGTTTCCGAACCAAGCCACGATGCAACCAGTCAGCAAGCTCTCTACTGTGCACCTGTAGAAGGTAGAGAGAGTCCTCCTTGACAGACCGACTCTCTGTAATCTTCTCAGGAAGTAGAGGCACTGATGAGCTTTCTTAATAATTGCATCTGTTCTCGGACCAGGAAAGATCTTCACAGATGTGCACACCCAGGAATTTGAAGCTCTTGACCCTTTCAACAATCGACCCGTTGATATAAACAGGACTGTGGGTCCTCATCCTACTCCTTCCAAAGTCCACAATCAGTTCCTTGGTTTTGCTGGTGTTGATGGCCAGGTTATTGTGCTGGCACCATATGGACAGTTGCTCGATCTCTCTTCTATACTCTGACTCAACCCCATCAGTGATACGTCCCACAACAGTGTTGTCGTCAGCGAATTTGATGATGGAGTTCGCACTATGACCGGCTGCAGAGTCATGAGTATAGAGTGAGTACAGTGGGGGGCTGAGCACGCAGCCTTGAGGTGCTCCCGTGCTGATTGTTAATGTTTCAGGTTGAGCCCCTGCATCAGGACTAAGAATGGAGAGGAAAGGTAGCCAGTATAAATGGAAGAAGTGGAGGGGTGAGATGGACCAATAGATGAAAGGTGGATGAAGGATGATGGAGCCTGGATAGGGTTGGGTGCAATTGGGAGATGGAGTCCAGCCATCCCAGGGATCAATCTCGTGAACCTATGCTGCACTGCCTCAATCACAAGGATGTCCTTCCTCAAATTAGGAGACCAAAACTATACACAATACTCCAGATGTGGCCTCACCAGAGCCCTATACAACTCCAGAAGAACCTCTTTACTCCTATACTGAGATCCTCTTGTTATGAAGGTCAACATTCCATTAGCTTTCTTCACTGCCTGCTGTACCTGCACGCCAACTTTCAGTGACCGGTGTACAAGGACGCCCATGTCTCGCTGTACCTCCCCCTTACCGAACCTAACCCCATTGAGATAATAATCTGCCCCCTTGTTTTTGCCGCCAAAGTGGATAACCTCACATTTATTTATATTATAATGCATCTGCCCACTCACTCAACCTATCCAGATCACCCTGCAACCTCCTAACATCCTCTTCACAGTTCACACTGCCACCCAGCTTTGTGTGATCCGCAAACTTGCTAGTGTTGCACCTAATTCCCTCTTGCAAATCATTAATATATGGTAAACAGTTGCGGCCCCAACACCGAGCCTTGCAGCACTCCACTCGCCACTGCCTGACATTCTGAAAAGGACCCGTTCACTCCTACTCTTTGCTTCCGGTCTGCCAACCAATTTTCCATCCATGTCAACACCCTACCCCCAATACCATGTGCTCTAATTTTAGTCACCAGTCTCCCGTGCAGGACCTAATCAAAGGCTTTCGAAAGTATAGATACACTACATCCACTGGCACCCTTTCATCCATTTTACTTGTCACATCCTCAAAATATTTCAGAAGGTTAGTCAAGCATGATTTCCCTTTCAAAAATCCATGTTGACTTGGACTAATCCTTTTACTGCTATCTAAATGCCCCATTATTACCTTTTTAATAATTTACTCCAGCATCTTTCCCACCACCGAAGTCAGGCTAACTGGTCTGTAATTCCCCGTTTTCTCTCTCACTCCTTTCTTGAGAAGTGGGATAACATTAGATATCCTCCAATCCACGGTAACTGATCCTGAATCTATTGAACATTGGAAAATTATCACCAATGCATCCACTATTTCTAGAGCCACCTCCCTGAGGACCCTGGGATGCAAACCATCAGGCCCAGGGGATTTATCATCCTCCAGTCCCATTAGCCTACCCAATACTATTTCTCGCCTAATGAAAATTTCTTTCAGTTCCTCTACCCTCTTAGATCCTCTGTCCTCCAGTACATCTGGAACATTGTTTGTGTCTTCCTTAGTGAAGGCAGATCCGAAGTACCTGTTAAACTCTTCTGCCATTTCCTTGGTCCCCATAATAATTTCACCCGTGTCTGCCTTCAAGGGACCCACATTTGACTTTGCTACTCTTTTTCCCTTAACATATCTAAAGTAGCTTTTACTGTCTTTCTTTATATTTCTGGCCAGCTTCCCCTCGTACTTCATCTTTTCAGCCCGTATTACCCGTTTTGTTTCCTTCTGTTGTCCTATGAAAGTTTCCCAATCCTCTGGCTTCCAGCTACTCTTTGCTGTGTTATACATAACATAGAACCAGCTGATTTCCCCCCTCTGCCTCATTGTGGACATTGGAAGCCGTCTATGGAACTGGTGTGCTACAAAGATGAGAACAATAGACAATAGGTGCAGGAGTAGGCCATTCGGCCCTTCGAGCCAGCACCGCCATTCACTATGATCATGGCTGATCATCCACAATCAGAACCCCGTTCCTGCCTTCTCCCCATATGAATGAATGAATAAGTTTATGAATGAATAAGTTTATTGGGCAAGTATTCACATACAAGGAATTTGCCTTGGTGCTTCACCCGTAAGTGACAACATGAGTTACAGTGACAGGTAAGAATGACACATAAAACTAATAATAAAACATTATTGATTAAACATGTGATGTGAATTAAATAAAATACCAGAGCAAAAGGTGGCTACTGATTTTTGGCTATTAAGTAGACCAACTACTCGTGGATAAAAACTGTTTATATGTCTGGCTGTGGCAGCTATGACAATCCGGAGTCGCCTTCCAGAGGGAAGTGATTCAAAGAATTTGTGGCCAGGATGAGATGGGTCAGAGATGATCTTACCCGCTCGCTTCCTGACCCTTGTACAAGTGTACAGTTCGTCAATGAAGGGAAGGTTGCGGCCAATTATCTTCTCATCTGATCGGACGATTCGCTGCAGCTTCTTGATGTCATGCTTGGTGGCTGAGCCAAACCAGACCATGATGGAGAAGGTGAGGACAGACTCTACAATGGCTGTATAGAATTGGACCATCATTGCCTGTGGCAGATTGTGGTTCCTCAGCTGCCGCAGGAAGTACATCCTCTATTGTGCCTTTTTGACTGTGGAGTCGATGGTGGCCCCCCATTTAAGGTCCTTGGGGATGATGGTTCCCAGGAACATAAAAGACTCCACAGATGTGACTGTGGTGTTGTTGATGGTGAGTGGGGTGAGAGGAGGGGGAGCTCTCCTAAAGTCTACAATCAATTCCACTATCTTAAGAGCATTGAGCTACAGGTTGTTGCGATGGCACTAGGACGGCAGCAGTGTCACTTCCTGTCGGTAGGCAAATTCTTCCCTATCCTGGATCAGTCCTATCAGGTTGTGTTGTCCGCAAACTTGAGAACCTTGACAGAAAAATCAGTGAAGGTGCAGTCATTGGTGTAGAGAGATGGGGGGGGGGGGGGGGGGGGTGGGGGGAGAATGCTCAGCCTTGTGGTGCTCCTATGCTGAGGGTTTACGGGTCCGAGATGTGCAGCCTCATATGCTGCTTCCTGTCAGTCAGGAAGCTGGTGATCCACCGACAGAGGGGTTCAGGCACAGTCAACTCGGAAAGTTTGAAGTGTAATAACTCTAGCACAATGGTGTTAAATGCAGAGCTAAAATCAACAAACAAAATCCTTGCATTGGTCCCCTGACGGTGTAGGTGCTGGAGGATGAAGTGCAGGCCCAGGTTGGCTGCATCATCCACAGATCTATTAGCCCAATATGCACACTGCAGAGGGTCCAGCAGGGAGTTCGTGATATTTTTCAGCGTGGCCAGCACAAGCCTTTCAAGGGTCTTCATGACTAAAGAGGTCAGTGCGACAGGCCTTTGCATTTTTGTGTACAGGGACAATAGTGGAGACTTTGAAGCAGGCAGGGACAGTACAGGTTTGCAGGGACTGGTTGAACATGTCTCTGTCGACCGGTGGCAGTTGTTCGGCAAAGAGCTTGAGAGTAGAGGGGGAAACATTGTCTGGTCCTGGAGATTTCTGTTTTTTTCTGTCTTTTGAACAGCCTCTCCACCTCTTTTTATTGTTGACTAGTCCAAGTCGGACCAATTGTGTCCTGCAGGGGGTGGGGGGGGGGGGGGGGGGGGGGAGGCGGCCTGCGGCATCACACACTCACTAACCATCCCCCACTCACACACACTAACCACCACCCTTGATGTTATATTAATATTACTAATTCGCTCCTTTTACCCCATCCCCTGCCTTATACACACTCATTTTTAAACTTTAAAAAAAATGCAATTGCATTTGCTAGCTAGCAGAACTCAGTGTACTGTGACTTTAAAAAAAAAAATTGCACTTGCTAGGGCCAGCAGAACTCGGTGTACTGTGACTTTAAAAAAATGCATTTGCACTTGCTAGGGCTAGCAGGACTCTGTGTACTTGGATAGCAACAATGTTGCAAGCAGGGCTACAATCCCATTGTGATGTCACAGCTGTAAGCACAGGGAATAAGCAGTTATTTATTTCCAAATTTCTTCAGATTTGAGAACATTTTGATTAATAACTCGAGAAATAATGCATGAATTTATCAGATAATGCAATTTTTGACCACAGGATAAATCTCTACCGGAATATGTAAACTTTTTACCGTGATCGCACACGAACAAATAAATACACAAATCTACTTACAAGATCAGAGTTTTATAGTTATAAGGATATGATGATGGAGAAGTGATGTTGTGCAGCACGGAGGGGGTGGGTGGTGGATTCGGCCATAATGTTTTTGCAGGCTGTAATTGGGTCATTCATTCATTCTTACCCCTTATTCCTCAACTGTGGCTCCTGTTTCAGGATTCTCCCAACATCGGGAATATGTTTCCTGCCTCTAGCGTGTCCAAACCCTTAATAATCTTATATGTTTCAATAAGATATCCTCTCATCCTTCTAAATTCCAGAATATACAAGCCCAGGCGCTCCATTCTATCAACATATGACAGTCCCGCCATCCCGGGAATTAACCTCTTGAACCTAGGCTGCACGTCCTCAATAGCAGGAACGGTAGTCTGCACTCTGTATCTTCCCCTTTGCTCTATTGTACTTTCGTTTGACTTGATTGTATTGATGTATAATATCTTATCTGATTGAATAGCATACAAGCCATACCTTTTTACATAGTCAATATACATGCCAATAACATACCTAAAGCAACTCAATTCAATTACTGATGAAGTCCAGTGAACTGTAAACCTTTTTCACCACACTGCCTACCTGTGATGCCACTTTCGGGGAACTCTGCACCTGTACTGCTAGGTCCCTCTGTTCTACAACACTCCCCGGAGCCCTACCTTTCAATGAGAAAGTCCTATATTGGTTTGGCTTCCCGTCATGCAACACCTTGCACTTATCTGAATTAAACTTAATTTGCCATTTCTTGACTCGCTCACCCAGCTGATCAAGGTCCTGCTGTAATTCTTGATGACCATCTTCACTTTCTACAATACCATATTTTTTAGTGTATGTGCAAACTTACTAATCATGCCTTGTACTTTCTCATCTAAATCACTAACATAGATGAAAAAGGCAGTGGGTCCAACACTGATTCCAGAGACCTCAGTCTGAAAAAGTACCCTCCACCATCATCCTCTGCTTGCTAACATTAAGATATTACGTATTAAATTAGCTAGCTCTCCCTGAATGCGATCTATGCGGAACCTTATTCAAGGCCTTGCTGAAGTCCATATTAACTTCATCAATCTTCTTGGTTACTTCTTAAAAAAAACAATCAAGTTAGTGGGACACGCCCTCCCTTGCAAAGTTGTGCTGTTCATCCCTAATCAACTCGTGTCTTCCCAAATGTATGTACATCTTATCCCTCAGAATCCTCTCCATCCTCTTCAACTTACTTACCACAGATGTTAGGCTTATTGGTCAATAGTTTAAGATTTCTTTAGTGCAGACCTTTTTGAGTGACGGTAAATATTAGCCACACCCCAGTCTTCTGGCAGCTCACTCATGGCTCATGATGTTGTATCTATCTCAGCAAGGCTTTAGTAATTTCCTCTCTAGCTTTTTACAGTGTTCTTCGATAATACCTGATCAGGCCCCTGCGATTTATCTACTTTCACGTTTTAAGACATCCAGAACTAGTGTAATGTGAACCAACTCAAAGTGAACCTTTCCCAAGTTCCCTAGACATGTCTTTCTCCACAGCAAAAACAGAGGAGTCATCAATCCCCTGATCCCCTGCAGTATGTATATACATGGATGGACAATTTAGTCTATGAGGAGCCCTGTTCTTTCCCTATTTATTATTTTTCCCTTAATATACATAAAATCTTTTTGGATTCTCCTTAGTTAGAAAAGGGCTTTCAGCCCTTTGAGCCAGATCATCTAAAATCAGTACCCCGTTCCTGCTTTTTTCCCATATCCCTTGATTCCTTTAGCCCTAAGAGCTAAATATAACTCTCTCTGGAAAACATCCAGTGAATTGACCTCCACTGCCTTCTGTGGCAGAGAATTCCACAGATTTTAAACTCTCTGGGTGAAGAAGTTTTTCCTCATCTCAGTCCTAAATAGCCTATCCCTTATTATTAAACTGTGACCCCTGGTTCTGGACTCCCCCAACATCGGGAACATTTTTCTTGCATCTAGCCTGTCCAATCCTTTAAGAATTTTATATGTTTCTATAAGATCCCCTCTCATCATTCTAAATTCCAGTGCATACAAGTCCAGTCGACCCATTCTTTCATTATATGTTCCCTGCCAAAGTTCTAGTGCCCCTTGTTTGCCCTCCTGGTTTATTAAGTATACCCATGCACAAACGTTTTTGCACCACCTTACGCACCTTCGTCCCGTGGTCATTTGTATAAATTTTCGTTCAGATTGATGTTATATTTCACGTTATTGACATTTAAATATTTTTTTTAAAAAACACTTTGGGAAGAATAACTGTGACTGTGCTGTGAGAGTTTTCTGACAGTTGCAGCTGTGACGTCACAATGGCATCTTCCAGTCCTCCAATCACAATGGCATCTCATTTACATACGCTGCCGTGAACATTCCGCCACCCAACAATGACATCACAATAGGATCTCAAATGCCACCCACCTTACTCACCTTTGTCCCATGGTCGTTCGTGTCAAGTTTGGTGTTATATTTCACGTTATTGATATTTAAAAGTTGGATCGGGGATTTTGGCAGTTAGAAGCTATGGCGTCACAATGGGATTTCATTTTTCCAATCACAATGGGATCTCATTTGCATAAACTGCCAATGACATCACAATGGGATAAGTGAGTGATTAGTGTGTGTGGGGGGGTTAGTGTGTGTGTGTGGAGAGGGGGTTCGTGTATGGGTGGGGGGTTAGTGTGTGTGGGGGGGTCAGTGTGTGTGGGGGGGGTCAGTGTGTGTGGGGATTAGTGTGTAGGGGGATTAGTGTGGGGGGGATTAGTGTGTGTGGGGGGGGTTTGTGTGTGGGGGGTGTTAGTGTGTGTATGGGGGTTTATTGGGTGGGGGTTAGTGTGTGTGTGGGGGGGTTAGTGTGTGTGAGGGGGTTAGTGTGAGTGGGGTGGTTAGTGTGTGCGGAGGGGTTAATGAGTGGGGGGTTAATGTGTGTGGGGGGGGTTAGTGTGTGTGTGGGGGGGTTAGTGTGTGTGTGGGGGGGTTAGTGTGTGTGTATGGGGGGGTTAGTGTGTGTATGGGGGGGGTTAATGTGTGGAGGGTAGGGGGGTTAGAATGGGGAGAGGTTTCATTTCCAGAAATTTTCTTGTGGGGGGGGGGGTTGGGGTTGGGGGTAGGGGTTTTCACATGGTAAGGATTGATTGACGTTTTACAAAAACAAATTTCCAGAACTTTCCTCCGACACCGCCGCCCCCGGGTGAGTGGTGGATAATTGCTTTGGGGGAACGGGGCCCAACGGGTCCCACTTGGTCCAGTGATATATAAAATTAATTCCAAGATGAACATTTTTAAAAATAAAAAACAGTTCCAGCTGTGTAAAATCTCGTGGAGCTAAAATCTTTACATCCAGCTGGCGCTGAGGATGGCTGCTACGGTGTACTGCTCCTTGCTGTTTTATATGTGTTTGTTTATTTGTGTCGTCTGTGAAAACCTCACAAAGATCACTTTTATGGGAGAGGTAATCACTAACATCAGACCTCCAAACATCGTTCCGGATTTCTCTCACTCGCTGGATTATTTGAACATACTCGTCGGCGGGGCTGTGGTTGTGTTCAAGGTCTTGAGATGGAGGAGGACCAGTGGGAAGCGCTCTGGAGCACTCATCCGACTACGGCGACGATGATTACGCACACCGCTCCCGACTATATTCCTGGCAAATCTACTTTCTCTCAAAAATGAAGTAGACAAACTGCACCTCCTGTGCCAAACAAACAAGGACTTCTCTCGAGGCGCTGCCCTGTGCTTCACTGAGACCTGGCGCTGTGAGTTGACCCCAGACAATGCGCTGTAACTGGCTGGCTTTCAACTACATAGAGCGGACCGTGAAGCAGAGGCAGCGGGAAAATCAAGAGGCAGTGAAATATGCTACTATACTAACCAATTATAAAAGGACTGGACAAGCTAGATGCAGGAAAAATGTTCCCAATGTTGGGCGAGTCCAGAACCAGGGGCCACGGTCTTAGAATAAAGGGGAAGCTATTTAAATAAAGGGGAAGCTATTTAAGACTGGGGAGAAAAAACCTTTTCACCCAGAGAGTTGTGAATTTTTGATTGCACTGATTGGAATGTGTTCAGGGAAGCAAATACAAGCCTTGATGAGTATACAGACACTGCGATATCATATGTCAGCATTTGTGAGGACAGTTGCATTCCCACTAGGACCCGGATCTGGTTCAACAACGACAAGCCCTGATTTACAGCAGAACTTAGACAGCTCTGCCAGTCCAAAGATAAGGCCTACAGGAGCGGGGATGCAGACCTTTACAGGCAGGCCAAGTACAAGCTGAGAAGAGGAATCAGAGCTGCCAATGAAAGGTACTCTGAGAATTATGAGGAGCAAGTTCTCAGCTAGTATCTACTCTTCAGTTTGGAAGGGCTTGCAAGAAATCACCAGCTACAAGAAGAAAGCCCCCCCGCTCCTTGGACAATCTTCAGCTGACCAACGACCTGAACGAGTTCTACTGCAGGTTCGATAAACAGAAACTTAACCCTGGTATCCCCTCCCCAACCAACACTTCACACCTACTCACAGCCTGACTCCAGTTTGCAAAGACTGGGCCCTTTCCCACCCACTTCTCCCCAACCACCACTTAACACCCACTTAATAACTACAGGCCTGTCGCACTGACCTCTATAGTCATGAAGGCCCTTGAAAGGCTTGTGCTGGCCAAGCTGAAAAATATCACGGACCCCCTGCTGGACCCTCTGCAGTTTGCATACCGGGCAATAGATCGTTGAATGACGCAGTCAGCCTAAGCCTGCACTTCATCCTCCAGCACCTAGACCACCAGCGGGCCTATGCAAAAATGTTTTTTTTTATTTTAGCTCTGCATTCCACGCCATTGTGCCAGAGCTACTACACTCCAAACTCTCCAAATTGACTGTGCCTGAACCCCGCTGTCAGTGGATTACCAGCCTCCTGGCAGACAAGAAGCAGCATGTGAGGCTGGGAAAGCACATCTCGGACCCGCAGACCCTCAGCATAGGAGCACCGCAAGGCTGCGTATTCTCTCCTCTCCTTTACTCTCTCTACAACAACGACTGCACCTTCACAGACTCCTCTGTCAAGCTTCTCAAGTTTGCGGATGACACAACCTTGATTGGACTGATTCAGGATGGGGAAGAATCTGCCTACAGACAGGAAGTGACACAGCTGGCATACTGGTGCCTTTGTAACAACCTAGAGCTCAATGCTCTTAAGACAGTGGAATTTATTGACGTTTGGAGACCTGAAACGGGGTCCTTGTAGACGACTCCACAGTCAAAAAGGCTGAACAGAGGATGCACTTCCTCGGCGGCTGAGGAAACACAATCTGCCACAGGCAATGATGGTCCATTTCTATACTGCCATCGTAGAGTCTGTCCTCACCTTCTCCATCGTGGTCTGATTTGGCTCAGCCACCAAGCACGATGTCCGGAGCCTGCAGCGAATCGTTCGATCAGCTGAGAAAGTTGTTGACAATGTACACTGCAAGGGCCAGGAAGCGAGTGGGTAAGATCATCTCTGACCCCTCTCACCCTGGCCACAAACATTTTGAAGCACTTCCCTCTGGAAGGCGACTCCGGACTGTCAAAGCTGCCACAGCCAGACATAAAAAAACAGCTTTTTTCCACGAGTAGTAGCACTACTCAATAACCAAAAGTTTGTAGCCTCATTTTGCTCTGGTATTTTATTTCATTCACATGATTTAAACTAATGTTTTATTATTAATGTTTAATTTTTCATGTGTCATTCTTAATTGTTACTACATGTCGTGTTGTTGCGAGCGGAGCACCAAGGCAAATTCCTTGTATGTGTAAATCCTTGGCCAATAAATGTATTCATTCATTCATTCATTCATTCAATGAAAAGGTTAACAGGACAGAGAAACACTGTTTTAGTATCGGTGCCTGTGGGAGGTATGGGAAGACTGTTTATGAATGTAGTGGACTTGAAGGTCACCTGTCCATTTTGGATGTATCAATATTTCATAAATCTGATTTTGACTTATGTATTTTCAACCCACTTTTGCTTAATGTTTGTAATTGAATAATTATTTTAAAGCCTTGCAAAAGTAGCACAGTGGTTCAATAGTTTAGGTAAAGAAATGTTAGAATATTTGACATATCTAAAAACTAATGAACATTAATTTTCTACAAGGTAGTTTGAATTGATGATTGTGGATGTATGATGGTATAAGTTACCTATTCTTAGTTTCTTATGCTTCCTTACTGCCCATCAAATCTATCCCACTTATCAAAGCATTCATTGAAACTCAGTGAATCGTGAAATGCCTGGGTAGGATGGATGTAGAGAGGATGTCTCCACTAGTGGGAGAGTCTGGGATCAGAGGGCACATCCTCAGAATAAAAGGACATACCATGAGAAAGGAGATGAAGAGGAATTTCTTGAGTTAGGGTGGTGAATCTGTGGAATTCATTGCCACAGACAGTGGTGGAGGCCAAATCTGGTATTTTTAAAGCAGAATTTGGCAGGTTCTTGATTGGTAACAGTGTCAAAGGTTACAAGGAAAAGGCAGTAGAATGGGGTTGAGAGAGAAAGATAGATCAGCCATGATTGAATGGCGGTGTAGACTCGATAGGCTGAATGGCCTAATTCTGCCCCTGTAACATGAACTTTTGAACTTATTACCATCAGTTTGTGTATTTCCCCATAATTTGTTCTGCCTTGTGTGCCCATCAGCTCCTCCTAATTCCTCCTACCACTCATCTGCACTACTAGTAATTAATGTAGCCAATTAACAAACCAATCAACCAGCACGTCTTTGTGATGTGGGTGGAAGTTGGAACAGCTGAGAGAAATAAGCATAAGCCATAAGGAAAGACCATGTTAGTTCTACACAGTCAACACCCAAGGTCAGGATCAAACCTAAATCACTGGAGCTATGTGGCAGCAGCACCAGATGACCTGCCCAGCTTTTGCAGTGAATCTCTCCTCGTGTTAGAGATAAATACCTTAAGAAGAAAAATGCGTGTGTATTATACATTGAAAGAGATGCAGCAGATTGAAGAAGTGACTACAATAGCACAGCGGATCTGCGCTTTATAAATTGAGGAACAAAACACAAGAGCAAGGAAGTCATGAAGAGCCTTTATAAACACTGGGTTTGGCCACAGCTGGGGCATCGTTTAATCTTGGGAGCCACAGTTTAGGAAAGATGTAGCAGGTTGAGAGGGAGTTTATTTGAATGAAATTAAGTTTGAGGGACTTGTCATGTGGATAGACTTGAGAAGCTCATGGTGTGTTGCACTGAATAGGAATTGGGAATGTTGGTGGAGTGGGTGATAGAAGTTGTTATTTAAGTAATAGGTGTCTAGGCTGAATAGAGAGAGAAACTGATCCCATTGGCAGATGAGTTAAGAACTAGAATGAGTGAAGATATAGAATGAAGGTGGTAAAAGAACTAAAAGTGACATGAAAACAAAACTTTTTAGAAGGTTTGTTTCAGTGCACATCCAGCGGGAAGTAAAGGGGGCATATTCATGTTGTAGTGTTCAGAAGGGAGCTGGATAAATATCCAAAAGGACATGGATTGCAGGGCTATGAGAGTGGGTTTAGTTGGATGGCTGCTACGAAGAGCTGGTACAGATTTAAGAGTCTAATTTGTTTCTTCAGTTTTAGAACCATTTTGAGCAACTAATAAAACTTCTGCAGCCCTGGAAGTATGGTTCTTTTTTTTTTAAACTTTCAAAGTTTACCTGAGATCAATTTTCTCTTCAATTCCTCTCCATATGCCTTGAATGTAGTATCCATGTACTGCACACTTTTCAATGTTCCAGAGGGGTTTATTGTTTATCAATGGAACACTCCCGGAAAACTGTCCAAGCAACTTTTAGAACATCAATTGCAAATGGAGATTTCTTGTTTTGTAATTGTGATACAAATGTCAGTGTTTTTGCTCTGTGCTGTTAATAATTTTCAAGATTGGATTTCTTGTCAACTTTTCAATTACATTGTTTGTTTGAGGCACACACATAAAATTATTATTTTTTTGCAGATGAAACCAGGGATACCTCTCATAGGACTTCCATTCTGTGGATGGCCACCTGGAGTACTCAATCCAAGTATTGCCTTTTCCTCACCTGGCCTTGGTGTAGGCTTTGGATTAACAGAAGGAAATGTCAATCCTTTCCTGTTACCCAATCTTTCTACAGATGAATCACCAGCACCACAAAATGAAAAACTGCTGAACAGTGCACCTTGCATAGTTGAAGTAGCAAAATCAGTGGATTATCCTAGTCCAAGACCAATCATAGAGGGTAAGTGGAAGGCATCTTTCAGAAATAGAAACAAAATGCCAGAGTAACTCAGCAGGTCAGACATCATATCTGGAAGAATAAGGATGGGTGATGTTTCAAGTCGGCACTCTGTGTCTATCTTTGGTAGAAACCAGCATCTGCAGTCCCTTGTTTTGGCATCTTTCAGAAGTTTGATATTGTGATCGGCCTAGCAATCTAACATTACAGTCTAAATCCTTGCAATTCAACGACAAATTCCCAGCCAGAGCTCCCTGTTCCCAGCAAATGTCACAGTTCCATGTTCAGCTTTCTGGTAGTGCCAAAGTGTAGAATTTATATAATTAGTTTTAAGTCATTCTCATTATTGGTGTAAGTAATGCTGTGTAGAGGATGAACTCCTTAATACAAAGACCTGATTTGGAAATAATGATTCGCATAAATGAGTCATTGTTGTGAATTTCTATGGTTGTGAAAACTGTCTTTATTGGATTAAATAAAACAAATCGGGGGATTGGGAGGTTGAGGTAAGGTGGGGGGGGAGGCGAGGTCGATCAATGTAATCATCTTCTTTAGGTCGTGGATGTATTTAGTCATACAAACATATTCTATTAAATTATTTATTTATTTGTATTTATCACAAAAATGATCATGGAGATATAACTTGTCATCAAGTTAAACTACACTAGCCGCGCTCAAGTGACCGTGCTGATGTGTGATCTGGGTTAATTTTTCAATACAAGGTGGAGCTGCGTCCAAATGACCTCTTTCTTGAAGACCACCATTCAGATGCTCTTACTGATATTATCCAGGCATATCTTGTGGTCAGTTTAGTGCAAAAGAATATGCGCAGAATTTCCCATTTTGTGTAGAAATACAAATCCAGAGAAGTCCACTGTTTCAGACCAGCTTATGTAAGATGATTCATTTGTGGTATCTTGGAATTTTATGTGGTAATTTTAAGTGCAGAATGCAGAAATTACATTAGGTGAAGGAAGCTTTTCTTGATCAATAATGGCATCCAGAGCCAGAATGGCAGCTGTCCAGGTTTCCAATACGGCCTAAGAGGATGAAGAGAGCTGTCAGGACATTTCATGAAGGTGTATGCTGCCGTTATGTTGTTGGAAGTGATTCTTCGGTTCACATTAGGTAGAATCAAATTCACGCAGAGCACTAAAACACAAAGAGCTGGAAGAACTCAGTGGTTCAGACAGTATCTGTTGCGAGAATGTACAGGCAATATTTTGTGTTGGGACCCTTCTTCAGATTGGTGTAAGGATTGATTCCAGCATCTGCAGTTCCTTGTATCACAGATGCTGCCTGAGTTTCTCCAACACTTTGGGGTTTGCTCAAGATTCGAGCATCTGCAGTTCCTTAAGGGGCTGTCCCACTTAAGCGATCTAATCTGTGACTTTAGAAGAGTGTCTTCGACCTTCAAACTCGTAGCATGGTTGACACGTGGTCCTATGAGGTCGCTGGAACTCTCCTTCCGCTTTCCCTGGCCTCCATCTTCACGATGTGTTTGTGTGTGTGCGGTCGGTCGATCCAGCTCTCGGTGTCAACACCGACGGTCGATCCAGCTCAAGGCTTTCCATGCGAGTGCCCTCGAGCTTAAAGGTCGAAGACACTCTTCTGGACTCGCGGATTAGGTCGCCCAAGTGGGATAGCCCATTTATGTCTCCTCATGAACTACAATATTGTGCATCAGATTGTTGGCAAGCTGTCCAAGGAACTGAGCACTTTCCAGTTTATCCCCATTAACCACTTTTGACTAAACATCTTGGCCCTCAAAATCAACCTCCTGAGTTCTGTGCAGCGTAGGAAGTATACTATCTATTCCTCTAGAAGGAAGGCTCCTCTAGTGTTACCACCTCCTTAAAAATTAATGCCCAGGGAATCAGTATTTGAGGACTCTTCTCCCCGGACATGTGATGCAAGTTTGCTACAACTGGCACTGTCAAAAGTGAAGGTAAATCACACTGTCATCCAGAAAGCTGCCCTTGATGTCCCAAAAGGGCATATGGATTTCTATATTCCAAATATCTCTAATGAAAGATTAAAATGACTTGACAGCAGTGGATTTCTTAAGAAGTTGCATCTCATGTACTTTCTGCCTCTGATTATAATATTTTAGATAAAATCAATTGTTGTTATTGGCACTTTGTGGTGGAATTACATTTATATATATATTTGCCTTTAGCTACATCCTTTGTTAAAACACCCAGGCAGCTGAATTATCTTGATCTGTTGCCATTCAGGCCATTGAATTGTTTGAATCTTTATATTGAAGGATGGTATGTAATAGAAGTCTTTAATGGGATCAACTGTTAATTTCTTCCTTAAGAAATGCAGCGAGGCTGGTGGAGAATTACTGATCCTGAGGAGTTGAAGACTCTGTTTAAAGTACTTCATCTCAGGGGAATAAGAGAAAAGGCTTTGCAGAAACAACTTCAAAAACACATGGATTACATCTGCCAGGCCTGCATCAGAAGTAAAGATGGTATGTTGTTAAAACACTGTTCTGGTACATTTGAATGATTAATGGAATTGATTTTGATTTTCTCAAATTAATTGTCATTAAATGTTAAATTGATAGGAGTATAAATTTTACAGCATGCTGAATTTACAATAGGAGAATTAAAAGCATTTTAAACAATTGAAATTGTTTCTCATTTAGTTGCAATATTTGAAATAAGTAAAGACGATGAAGAAAACCAGGTTACTGATGCAGCTGTGAAGAATTGGTCAATAGAAGATCAAGCATTTGAAATTGATGTAGCTATTCTTCAGCAAGTTGAAGAGCTGGAGAGGAAAGTAGCATCGGCAAGCCTGCAAATTAAGGTACTGGGCTATTTTATGCATTTGTGAAAACCTATATAAAAGCCTGCATGAAAAGATGAAAGCAAAAGGGTGCTACATTATACTGTTAAAAATGCATGAAATAATAATTAGCATCAAAAACGAATAGGATGAATTTTACAATTAAAGGATTTGCAATAATGCCTCTTGTGTCACCAGTGTTTATGTTACTGGTTTAGTAAACCAGAATGCTGGACTAATAATCCTTGTATCACAAATTCCAACCCAGCAGTGGTCATTTGGAAAATGTAACGGTTTCAAAATTCTTAAAATGAAATATGTACAGGTGGTTATGCATTAATCAGGATGTGACAAAAACATTTGATTCACCATTTCTCTTTGAGTTTGTACCACATATGACTGGTCCCACTCCTATATAATTCACTCTAATCTGTTTTTTGCAATAGTTTAGCAAGCCATTCTAATGTGTTAAATGCTGGAATAAAACCAGACATATTGCTCAATCCGTGAATCATAGAAAGGAACATAGGGACATAGAAAAATAGGTGCAGGAGTAGGCCATTCGGCCCTTCGAGCAAGCACCGTCATTCAATATGATCATGGCTGGTCATATAAAATCAGTACCTCGTACCTGTCATCTCAGTCCTAAATGACCTACCTCTTAATCTTAAACTGTGACCCCTGGTTCTGGGCTCCCCCAACATCGGGAACATTTTTCTTGCATCTAGCCTGTCCAATCCTTTAAGAATTTTATATGTTTCCATAAGATCCACTCTCATCCTTATAAATTCAATTCAGGTAACAATAGACAATAGGTGCAGGAGTAGGCAATTCGGTCCTTCGAGCCAGCACCGCCATTCAATGTGATCATGTCTGATCGTCCACAATCAGTACTCCTTTCCTGCCTTCTCCCCATTGCCATATTTAAGAGGGAGTTAGATGTGGCCCTTATGGCTAAGGGGATCAGAGGGTATGGAGAGAAGGTAGGTACGGGATACTGAGTTGGATGATCAGCCATGATCATATTGAATGGCGGTGCAGGCTCGAAGGGCTGAATGGCCTACTCCTGCACCTAATTTCTATGTTTCTATCCCCTGACTCTGCTATCTTTAAGAGCCCTATCTAGATCTCTCTTGAAAGTATCCAGAGAACCGGCCTCCGCCATCATCTGAGGCAGCGAATTCCACACTCACAACTCTCTGTGAGAAAAAGTGTATCCTCGTTTCTGTTCTAAATGGCTTACCCCTAATTCTTAAACGGTGGCCCCTGGTTCTGGACTCCCCCAACATCGGGAACATGTTTCCTGCCTCTAGCGTGTCCGACCCTTAACAATTATATGTTTCAATAAGATCCCCTCTCATCCTTCTAAATTCCAGAGTATACAAGCCCAGCAGCTCCATTCCCAGCATATGATAGTCCCGCCATCCACTCATTCCGGTCAATTGTTTGCTCACTGGCACCAGAGTTGATAGATCCAATAATGTTGCATAAGAGAGAATGGAGAAAGAAAGAAGTCTGGTTGTGTTTAATGGTATACCAAAATATAAGGAGTTTAGTAATCAGGAGGTCCACAGGATAAACCAGGGTTCTGTTCTTCAGAACTATCTGTATCTTGAACTGCTCGTAACAACCTCGTAAATCTTGTTTTGGGTCTGTTCATGTGAGGCAGAGGTTCACTTGCACCTTTGCCAACCTCATCTACTGTATCCTATGTTCCAGGTGCGGACTCCTATATATCGGCGAGACCAAGCACAGGTTTGGCCATCGTTTCACTGAACACCTCCGCTCAGTCTGCCTAAACCTACCTGGTCTCCCGTTTGCTAAACATTTTAACTCCCCCTCCTATATTGACCTTTCTGTCCTGGTCTTCCTCCATTATCAGAGTGAGGCCCAGCGCAAATTGGAGGAACAGCACCTCATATTTCACTTGGACAGCTTACACCCCAGTGGTATGAATATTGACTTCTCTAACTTCAAGTAACCCTTGCTTTCCGTCTCTCTCCATCCCTTCCCCATCCTAGTTCTCCACCAGTCTGGCTGTTCCCCTGATTAAAGGTTATCTCTATATGCTTTGTTGTCACCTTCCCTTAACTAACAATGATCTATTCTACATTTTCCTTGAACTACATCCCCTTAGATGTCTTGTTTTCTTACCTTACCCTTCCTAATCTCAGTCTCCCTCTCCCTTGACTCAGTCTAAAAAAGGGTCTCGACCCGAAACATCACCCATTCCTTCTATCCAGAGATGCGTCCTATCCCGCTGAGTTACTGCAGCATTTTGTGTCTATCTTTGGTGTAAACCAGCATCTGCAGTTCTTCCCTACATATTTTGTTTGCACCTTTTCCAGTTTAATGACATCCTTCCAATTGTAGAGCTATCAGAATTGTACAGTACTCCAAATGCAGCCTTGCCGAAGTCCAACTCCTGTATTCAGTGTGCTGACCAACGAAGGCAAAGGTGCCAAATTATTTCTTCTCCTCCCTGTCTCCTGTGGTGATTTTTATTTGCGAGGAGCTGTCAGAAATGTCTCAGCTCTGTAAATAGTTGGGAAGGTTACTGGTGATGGATTTAAGTTACCTGAAGTATTTGCTTAATTATAAAACGGATTGCCCCATCGTTCAAAACAGGTATCAGCTTAAAATGAGAAGTGTCTAGTGATTTCTGCCAGGAGACGAGGAGAGAAAGGATTGATAATCCTCCTTTCTTTCACCACAAATGTATAAACCCAAAATATATAAATCCAACTTGTTTTGTTCCATGTTTTCAGTGATGTAAACTTCCCTGTAAAACTACACACTTCTGACAATTTCCAAAATAAAAAAATATTTTCTTTTGTCTTTTTATACAGGGCTGGATATGTCCGGAGCCTGCTTCTGACAGAGATGATCTGGTCTACTACGAACACAAACCCTTTGATATGGAACAGACTGTTGGCCAACATGCTGGAGACGAAGACGAGGAGAATGGCAGCAGTATAGAACGGCGAGATGGCAACCCTCTAGATATAGCTGTAACGAGGCTGGCTGATTTGGAGAAGAACATAGAGAGAAGGTATCTGAAGAGCCCCTTAAGTACCACCATTCAGATCAAACTGGATAATGTGGGCACAGTTACAGTTCCTGCTCCTGCACCATCCAATACAGGTGATGGTGATGGGTAGGTTATCGAGATTAACTTGGAAAATTATTGTGCTTTTCTGCTAATTGGAGGCTTTTTTCTTGCCTGTTTCCCCCTTGTTTCTTGTGTGTGTGTGATCCATGTGGATCATCCTTATCTGCATGGTGCTTTGTAGAGACTTCTTTTACTGTGGATGGTTTTGTCTACAGGAATGTCCTACGTCATTTGATCATATATTAGCTTTAAGGCATGTTGCCACAATGCTATAGGGAAGTTCAAATGCCTAAACATTATATCAACTCTTTACTGGCTGTGCACACTGCTGTTTAAACACTATTTGGCTTGATGTGACATTTTTTGTACTTGACAATGCAATCCCAACTGCACCAATTTTTTAACCTCTTTTTTCCATTCTACTTTCAACAGAAGTGATGAAGATATTGCCCCTGGATTAAAAATGTGGCGGAAAGCTTTGTCTCAAGCTCATAATGCTGCACAAGTAGCGATGTGCCTTCAACAATTAGAGAAGACAATAGCATGGGAAAAATCAATCATGAAAGTCGTGAGTACTGCTCTTTCATTAGCATGCCCCTTTGTTTCAGGAAATCATATTCTCTCCATTTCTCCCATTATGTACAACTGTAAAAATCAGCAAAATGCTTCTGTTGAATATTCAGATGATGCAATATAGAAAAAAAATTATGAATGGCTGGGGTACACTCTTCAGCTTCTGCTTCTGGTAATGAAACTGAGCCATTAGCCACTGCTCCTTACAAAATGCTAAGTAACCTTACCCATTCAATAATTTCAAGAACTCCCATGTCTGATATTACAAATAACCATAAAGGGAAGTACCATAGAATCACACAGCACAGAAACAGGCCTTTTCCCCCATTCATGCGGCAATTAAGATGCCCCATCCAAGCTAGGCTCAATCTTTTCTATTTGTGTACCTGTCCATATGTATTTTAAACATTCAGTCTGGCAGAATGTATAGAAGCTTGAAAACACGCACCTCCACACTTGGGAACAGCTTCTTCTTTGTTATCAGGCTTTTGTAAGGTCCTTCCATAAACTAGGGTACTGTTTGATTCACCTCTATCCCATTGAGGACATTGGACTTTGTCTAAGAAACTGCTGTGCTACAATGCTTAGAACTGTATTCTGCACTCTATATATTTCCCTTTGCTCTATCTATTGTACCTGTTTGAACTGATTGGATCTATGTATCATACATCCAATCTGTTTGGATAGTATGAAAATCAAAGGTTTTCACTGTACCTCTCTGTACATGTGACAATAAGAACCCTAAATTTAAATCTAAACCTATAACTTGTAGTAGTACCATCTTTATGGATTCCTCTGACAGTGTGTTCCATATACCCATCACCCTCTGTGTGAAAAGCTATCTCTCTGGTTCCTTGTGTGGCCAAAATATAAACTTAAACTTACCCATCTATCCCCTCCATGTCCTCTAGTTTTAGGACACATATGAATAATTATTTTGTTGGTGTTATGAATTAATTAGTATTGTTTTTATATTTAGTAAAATGTTAAAACTGCTGAGAATTATCTCTCCAACACTACAGTACCACGTGGAGCTGATGCCAGACTAGCATTTCCATTTCCATTTAGTAGTTTCTCATGGCATTAGATCGGTGCCTCACCTTTATCCACACTGAACCACTGGAGTTCTCTCTCCCCCAGATATCTGAACTTTAATGTTCTTGGATCCATTTTGGGAAAGTCTACCTTGTCCTACCCTACCTTTTAAATGGAATGTTGCACCACCTAGCATATGGTTTCCATTTGATCAAATCCAAGTGTATTGAAATGCTTCACCAGTTTCGGTTGCATTTTTGTCAAATTACATTCTGTTACCAGCTGAAGTGGTCCCCCATTCTCCTATATTGGCTCACTTATTAAATGAAAACCATATAGCAGTTGATACAACTTTCCATTTAAAACATAGGATAACTTAAGAGATTGGCGGGACACCTCAGCAATGAACAAAAAGTAATTTGAGGAAAATCCATCTGAAACTGGAGTGTATTGTTTAAAGACATAACATTTAGCATTTAAGCAGACAAGCAGAGCAAGTTTACTTATGGATATTTTCTGATTATATTCTCAATCCCGCTTGAGGCAATGTGCACAAAATTTAAAACTCCAACACAATTTGAACATCCTTCCCTGGTTCCCTTCATCCTAACTGTGAACTAGTTAATTAAAAAAATAATAATATTGAACAGCATTCATATAAAGCTGGAAATGGTAAAATAAAGATAATTAGTTAGATTGGAAAAGAGGTAATGCAGGTTTTGTAGAATTTGTTGATTTATTTGCTCTCATTCCGTCAAATAAAACTACTAACATTATGGGTTAATGGCCTGTCATTGGCCTGAAAAGTAAACCCGTCTCTGACCTGCTAAGTATTTCCAGCATATTCTGATTTTACGTTTTAATTCTAGCATCTCTTTTTTGCTTTCCAAGATAGTTTTTTTCCCTAATTAGCTATCTTACCCTCATGGACAACTTTATGATATTCTTTCAGGAATGCAATTGCAATTCAAATAGCTCTAAACCTAAAACCTGTCTCAAATGAATTTATTTTAAGAAAGAATTCTCCATGGCAGAAATTTGCTGAGGCGTAGTTTTTAATTTTGCTGATATCAAGCCTTCTACACAGTTGAAAGCATTTAAACTTTTTTTTATTGAGGATAAAAGTCCCTAAAGATTGGGATTACAGAGGTAACAATATTTACCTGTCAGTCATGAAACAAAAATCTTTTTCGTATCTGCAGAACAAAGTAGATTTAGGTAGCTGTACAACAAAGTAGAATATATTTATATTCTGGAGCTAGCTTCATTAACTCAAGCCCCAAAATGTTGACTCTTGTTATCTATCTTGATATATCCATTACTGACACAAAGTCAGCTCTTCACCACTAACAAATGCCACCATCACACATCTTGTACGTTAAGCATAGCCTGCATTGTACAGAGTGCAATGTTGGCATGAAGGTGAGAGAATTTTGTAGGATCTAATGGATATCATGTTGCAATTAAATTTGATGCGGTCAGTACGACTCCTTTTTAATCAGTCTCTGATAATAAACTCCAAACTAATTTCTACTCTCATGCAGCATTTCGCTGTATTGAAATTTTAAAACACTGCATCTGCTGGGTATTTGAAATAAAAATTGATAATACTGGAATAACGCAGTAGACCAGGCAGCATTTGTAAACAGTGAAACGAGTAACTATTTCAAATTGAAGGCCCTTTGTCGAAGTTGTTGCTGAACTAAGAAACCAAGAGGTGAATATGGAAATGTCTATTATTAACAAGCTTTTTAATCTGTGCATTAATGCTGCCTGATTTGTTATATATTTCCAGCATCATCCTCTTGACTTCATGTCTCAGGAATAGTTTTGACCCACATTTCACAACTTTGACATAGAACATAGAACAGTACAGCACAGGCTCACACCATTTGGTTCAAGCCGAAGATGAGGCCAAGTGAAACTAATCTCAACATGATTCACACATTTTCTTCTCATTACATAACTCGGGTCAATAAGCTGAAGTGCCAGACTCCAACAACTCAATAGATAATAGGTGCAGGAGTAGGCCATTCAGCCCTTCGAGCCAGCACTGCCATTCATTGTGATCATGGCTGATCATCCCCAATCAGTAACCCATTCCTCCCTTCTCCCTATATCCCCTAACTTTAAGTGCCCTATCTAGCTTTCTCTTGAAAGTATCCAGAGAACTGGCCTCCACCGCCCTCTGAGGCAGAGAATTCCGCAGACTCACAATTCTCTGTGTGAAAAAGTGTTTCCTCATCTCCGTTCTAAATGGATTACCCCTTATTCTTAAACGGTGACCCCTGGTTCGGGACTTCCCCAACATCGGGAACATATTTCCAGCCTCCAGCGTGTCCAAACCCTTAATAATCTTATGTTTCAATAAGATACCCTCTCATCCTTCTAAACTCCAGAGTATACAAGCCTAGCCGCTCCATTCTCTCAGCATATGACAGGCCCACCATCCTAGGAATTAACCTTGTAAACCCATGATGCACTTCCTCAATAGCAATAATGACCTTCCACAAATCAGGGGACCAAAACGGCACACAATATTCCAGGTGTGGTCTCACTAGGGCCCTATACAACTGCAGAAGGACCTCTTTGCTCCTATACTCAACTCCTCTTGTTATGAAGGCCAACATGCCATTCGCCTTCTTCACTGCCTGCTGTGCCTGCATGAACTGATGAACAAGGACCCCAAAATGGATAACCTCACATTTATCCACTTTAAACTGCATCTGCCATGCATCTGCCCACTCACCCAACCTGTCCAAGTCACCCTGCATTCTCATAGCATCCTCTTCACAGTTCACACAGCCACCCAGCTTTGTGTCATCTACAAATTTGCTAATGTTACTTTGAATCCCTTCATCTCAATTATTGATGTATATTGTAAATAGCTGCGGTCCCAGCACCGAGCCTTGTGGTATCCCACTAGTCACTGCCTGCCATTCTGAAAGGGAACCGTTAATCCCTACTCTTTGTTTCCTGTCTGCCAACCAATTTTCTATCCATGTCAGCACTCTACACCCAATACCATGTGCCCTAATTTTGCCCACTAATCTCCTATGTAGTACCTTATCAAATGCTTTCTGAGTGTCCAGGTACACTACATCCACTGGCTCTCCCTTGTCCATTTTTCTAGTTACATCCTCAAAAAATTCCAGAAGATTAGTCAAGCATGATTTCCCCTTCGTAAATCCATGCTGACTCGGACCAATCCTGTTACTGCCATCCAAATGTGCTGCTCTTTGAATCTTTTCATCTTTTATGATTGAACAAACAAATTCCTACAAACATAATTACAAATAAGAATACTGACTAAGGAACAAATGCAAAAAGTTTCATTTGTTGGTCTCATTGACCCCACAGAGAAATATTGCTTTTTCAGTTTAGCGTGCTGCTCTATATATTAGCATATTTTTGAACTATTATTTGCAGAACAATTGTATTGAAGGATAAAGTGATTATAGTTCGATCAATTGTGTCTAACCTCGATTTGCACAGAAAAAACACTAATCAAGTGCCATATAAACTTTTGTCAACCTATTCTACATAAGAGCATATTTACATAGCTAGCAAGAAATGTACCTCCATGATGAAATCAGAAGTATAACAGTTGGTCTCATCAGCGTTGATGTTTAGAAAAGCATTGCTTACAAGTCCTTCGGTTACATTTGGGGAGTGTGCCTATAAGGCCATGGTCATCAATGCACTTGATAAAATATCTCAGGATCTCCCATACCTCCTGAGGAGTTTGGCATGAAGGTAAAAAGCATGTCAGCGATGGGGGGTTTAGCTGCATCTGCCATTAAAAAGATTGACAAAAGGTGAATTGGACCATCAGGCTCACTTAATCAAAGCTTTTCGTTGTCATTTCGAACAGTTCTGCCAGATATGTCGAAAGGGGGATAATGAAGAATTGCTTCTGCTCTGTGATGGTTGTGACAAAGGATGTCACACTTACTGTCACAGACCAAAAATTACTACTATTCCAGATGGTGACTGGTTTTGTCCTGCCTGCATTGCTAAGGTAATGTAATTGTAATGTCTAAATCTTCACAATCCAGCATAGATGTTTGTATATTATATTCAATAGTCGTGATACCAACAATAAGCGAGTTTGGTATTCTGAAAAACGCAAGGAATCATGGGATATGTCAAAGGTCATTCGCCATAAAGAAAAAGCAAATGAAGCGTTGGCTGAACAAACTATGTATAAATTCTTAGAAGAAGCGACAACTCCAGCCCAACCCCGCTCCAACTCCCGAATAACCGGCAGCCACACACCCCCCGCCCTAACCAGTGGCCGCCAGCCAACCCCCCTGGTGCCGACGAAAGCCGAGCACCAGCCATCAACGGGGATACACACAAACACTGCAGCAACTCAGCTGGACAGGCAGCATACCCAGAGAAAAGAAATGGGAGACGCTTCTCCAGAGATGTTGCCTGACCTGCCGAGCCACTGCAGCATCTTGTGTGCATCCCCGCTGATGACGGGCACTCGGCCCCGCCCGCACCAAGGGGGCCAGCCGAAAGCCACTGGACAAGGAGAGAGGCACAGCCGACCGTTCCCGGGGGGGGACGTGGATGGCCCAGCAGCAAATCAACAGCACCGGAGGCCCGACCCCGACCACATACCCCAACCCCATGCAGCAGCATAATCACGCTCACTCACCGAAGCATAAAGCAATGAAAACGGCAAAATCATCGTAGCTTTGTACAAAGGAACAATAAATACAACGAATTCATAGTTTGAAACAGTATTTTCTTACCTAGAAGAATCAAAGCTGGAAAATACTGATGAAATGAAGGTCTATGTGTACACAGCTGCACAGATTCCACCAATGTTTATGCAGAATGACCTATGACCTGGGCATGCGCAGTCGGAATACCAAACTCGCTTATTAAGTTACAACTTATGAAGCATAACTATTTTAAAGGTGAATTATACTTGCCTGCTTAATTTTTGAATCGGATAAATTTGCAAATTTGTGCTAATTTACAAAGTGATGTATATTGTTAGGAAGGCTCTGTGGCTACAAAGCTGAAGCAAATTTGGAAGAACAAAAGATGTAAAATTATGAAACCCATAGATGGAAAAAAATATATAGAAATAAAACATAGAACAGTACAGCACAGAAATTGGCCCTTCGGCCCATAATATCTGTGCTGGACATAATTCCAAGATAAACTAATCTCATCTGCCTGCACACGATTCATTTTCCATGCCCTGCATATCCATGTGCCTATCTAAAAACTTTATATTCCACGCATCTATCCCCCTCTGTCAGCTCATTTCAGGGAAAAAACTCCAACCTATCCAGTCTCCCCTCATAACTCAAGCCTTCCAGTCCCAGTAGCATCCTCATGAATCTTTTCTGCACCTTTTCCAGCTTAATGACATCCTTCCTATAGCTAAGTGATTGCACACACAACTCCCAAGTGTGAGCTGTCTAACGTCTTCTACAATTGTAACATGGTCCCAACTCTTGTATTTGATGACCTGACCAATACAAGCATGCCAAACGCCGCAATCACCAACCTATCTACCAATGTCGTCATTTTCAGAAAATCATGTATTGTATCCCTATGTCTCACTGTTCTACAACACT
This sequence comes from Raja brachyura, assembly GCA_963514005.1. The sequence goes on from OY740787.1 coordinate 60,131,673, forward strand.
CTTCGGTGCCCTGCCATTTACTGTGCAGGTTCTAGCCTAGTTCAACTGTATAAATTACACTTGTTCAAACAAGTGTGATGTCTTAATTTATAAGGTTGGACTAGGCTAGACCTTGCACAGTTGAATTACAAATGCCATTCCTTGGCCCACTTTTCCAGTAGATAATCGATCCTTGGCCTACTTTCTCATCTGGGCTGTTGAATTGTATAATGGAAAACAGGACAGTCAGGTCACCTTCATCTACAAGCCCCATAATTTAAACTTGCAATTTAATATCTCCTCAGCTTCCTTATCTCCAATGGAAAGGTTCTCTTTTCCTTGGGACCTTTTTTTCAACCACTTTACCATAGTTGTTTTTACATTATTTCTCGTTAGGCCAAATTATTTTTTGTACCAGAGCAGCACGGTGGCACAGTAGTACAGTTGCTGCCTTACAGTGCTAGAGACCCAAGTTTTATCCTGACTACGGGTGCTGTCTGTACGGAGTTTGTATGTTCTCTCCGTGACCACGCGCGTTTTCTTTGGGTGCTCCAGTTTCCGCCCACATTCCAAAGACGTACAGATTTGTAGGTTAATTGGCTTCGGTAAAAATTGTAAAAATGTCTCTGGGATGTAGAATAGTGCCCGTGTACGGGGATCATTGGTCCGAAGGGTCTGTTTCTGCGCTGTACATCTAAACCAAACTACTTTGTTCCAAAATTATGTATACTATTTTGGATGGATCCAAAATTATAAAATTTTCTTATTAATATTTTATTATATTTTTACATATCTTAACACCTAATTAGCTTTGCCAATTGGCAGAGATATATGAATGTTGGTTAGAATTTTAATAAAATGTCCAATCTTGTCTGGTTTATTGGATGAGGCACTTTATTTTCAATGTACATGATTGAAACTTCTAATACATGTTGGCAGCAGACATTGTCTCGTCAACAGTGTTTCCTATGATATTTATTGTATTCAATTTGACAATCAATAAACTTGGAGGCACAGTGGCCAGCTGGTAGAGTTGCTGTCTCACAGCGTCGGAGTCCCGGGGTTGATCCTAACCTCGAGTGCTGTCTGTGTGGAGTTTGCACATTCTCTCTGTGTTTTCTCCTGGTACTCCGGTTTCCTCCCACAATCCAAAGACGTCCAGGTTTATAGGTTAATTGTCCCTCTGTAAATTGACCCTACTGTGTAAGGAGTGGATGAGAAAGTGGGATAACATAGAGCTAGTGTGACGGGTGATTGACGGTTGGCATTGACTCGGTGGGCCGAAGCACCTGTTTCTATGCTGTATCTCTCTCTAACTTCAGACTAAAAAACCATAGCGCATTTTAACTACATAACATCTTGGCTTTTTTTCCTTCTCTTTCGTCCAATAACTTCTTTTGGTAGGCAAGTGGCCTGTCTCCACGGAGTAAAAAATTTCTATATCGTCCAAGAAAGAATTTTGAGCAGAAGAAGGCCAGGAGGTTATCCGGAGCTGGTATTAGTGATGAGGACGAGACGGCTAGTACCAGTAGTACCCCAAAGAAGGGAAGCAAAGAATCCAAAAAACGGAAACTGGAGGATAGTCCATCTGTGAACTCGCCCAGGCTAGAGGGCCCGTCACCCAGCAAGAAGTGGAAAATCGTAAAAGATAATAGCAAGGATTTGTCCTTGTGCAGGTATGAGATAGACATTCAAATCTGTGATTGTGCTTGGTATGAATAATGAATTTGACATGCTCCTTAGTTAGAACGATAAACTAAGGAGCATGTCAAATAGATAGAAGAACTGGATGGGAGATGGGAGTTTTCTTTACACAGTTTTATTTTTTAAATTAGCAATGTACTGTTGAAAAGGTAGTAAAAGAACTTTCAATGTGGAATGGGATACTCATTTAAGTAAGAATCATTATTGAGCTATGAGGTAAAAAGCAGAGTTGGGATTCAGTAAATGCATTGTGGAAACGCACAAAATTGCAGATAATGGAATCTTGAGCAAAGCACAAAGTGCTAAGGAAACTTGGTTTGTCAGGCAGCATCTACAGAGGGAATAGACAGATGTTGTTTTGTGTTGGGGCCCTTCAGAAGCTTTTGAAACACTGATATTTGCTTGATGCATTATGAACCATGGGTCAAATGGTAATTTTGTTCTGTTTGATTGAGTGATTATCAATTTTTCTACTAATTCAGTATTATCTACTAATACTCTCCTACGCCTAGCATAGCTGGCCCTTACCCTCAACAACTTTTCCTTTAACTATTCCCATTTCCTCCAAATCCAAGGTGTAGCTATGGGCACGCGCATGGGCCCCAACTATGCCTGCCTCTTTGTAGGGTACGTCGAATAATCCTTGTTCTCCGAACTCTACCTCCGCTACATTGATGACTGCATTGGTGCTACCCCCTGCACCCATGCAGAACTCACTGATTTCATCCATTTCACCACTAACTTCCATCCGGCACTCAAATTCACCTGGACCATTTCCGATATCTCCCTACTGTTTCTAGACCTCACCATCTCCATCGCAGGTAACAGACTACTGACCGACATCTCCTACAAACCCACTAACTCCCATGGCTATCTGGACTACACTTCTTCCCACCTTACTTCCTGTAAGGACTCTATCCCCTCCTCCCAATTCCTCCTTCTATGCCGCATCTGGGAACTCTTCGACTATAGATGAGGCTCTCACCAGAGTCTCCTTTATATCCTGTAGCTCCGCTCTCACTCCCCATCCTCCCCACTCGTAACAAGGGCAGAGTCCCCCTTGTCCTCACCTTCCACCCTACCAGCCGTCACATACAACAGATAATCCTCCGACATTTTCGCTACCTCCAACAGGATCCCACCATTGGCCACATCTTCCCATCTCTTCCCCTTATGGCTTTCCGCTGAGACCGTTCCCTCCGTACCTCCCTCGTCAATTTGTCCCTTCCCACCCAAACCACCCCTTCCTGGTACATTCCTTTGCAACCGCAGGAAATGCTACACTTGTCGCTTTACTTCCCCCCCCTCCAAGGACCCAAGCAGTTTCTCCAGGTGAGGCAGAGGTTCACCTGCACCTCCTCCAACCTCATCTATTGCATCTGCTGTTCCAGTTGTCAACTGCTCTACATCGGTGAGACCAAGCGCAGGCTTGGCGATCGCTTTGCCCAACATCTCTGCACAGTTCGCAATAACCAACCTGATCTCCCGGTGGGCCAGCACTTCAACTCCCCCTCCCATTCCGAATCCGACCTTTCTGTCCTTGGCCTCCGCCATTGCCAGAGTAAGTCCCACCGCAAATTGGAGGAGCAGCACCTCATATTTTGCTTGGGTAGTTTACACCCCAGCGGTATGAACATTGACTTCTCCAATTTCAGGTAGTCCTTGCTTTCTCCCTTGTTCCCCTCCCCTTCCCAGCTCTCCCAGCCTTGTCCATTCTTTTTCTGCCCTCCCCACATCAGTCTGAAGAAGGGTCTCGACCCAAAACGTTGCCTATTCCTTCACTCCACAGATGCTGCCTTACCCGCTGAGTTTCTCCAGCAATTTTGGCTAACATCAGTTTTTCACAAATCAATTGATCACTTTATTGGGCAAAAGCTCAGCGATTCAAGACTGAATATTTGGTTGGAGATGTGAAGGAACTGTTGGAGAGGAGCATGGGCAGCAGGGAGAGTTGGATTCTGTATTGCTATTGGAAAACTTGAATGAATGAATCTCCTAAATATGCCAGTCAATAGATTGGCTGCTTAAGAGGGATGGGATGACCTGTGGCCTATTTGTAGGTTGTTGGTGGAGGAAATTGGGGGGAATAGCTTGATCATAAAGACGGGGTATGATGGTATGATAACAGGAGGGGGACCATTTAAATTGGGGGCATAATGCAGTGCTGGTGTCAGTCAGCATCCCTGGAGGACATGGATAGGCAATATTTCAGGTCAAGACCCTGGGTTACTCCAGCACTTTGTGTCCTAGGCAAGATTCTAGCATCTGCAATTTCTTCTGTCTTTAAACTGGGGATAGGATGGTTTACTGTAAGCTTTTTGTAGAGGCATAAAAGAAAAATTATGGCATAAGGAGGCCATTTAGCCCATCAATTCCATGACTGTCAAATAGGAGCTACATAACCTGATCCCACCATCCAGCTGAAGGTACAGAATCTTGCAGGACAGCTCTTCAACTACAAATCAAAGTACTTTTAAAATGTGTGAAGGATTCTGCCTCTGACACACTTTCAGACACCCTACCACCCTCCAGCTAAATACAAGTTTCCTTATAGAAACATAGAAACATAGAAAATAGGTGCAGGAGTAGGCCATTCGGCCCTTCGAGCCTGCACCGCCATTCAATGTGATCATGGCTGATCATCCAACTCAGTATCCTGTACCTGCCTTCTCTCCATACCCCCTGATCCCTTTAGCCACAAGTGCCACATCTAACGCCCTCTTATATTCCCATGTAGTTAATAAATGTAGACAATTAAAATCAATTTATTATTAATTTAAAGTTTGATTTATTTAAGTTGTTACATTTTGGTTTGTGATTTTCCCTCTCTTGGGAATCGTTGACTAATTAAGTTTAGGTTCATCGATGAACCATCATTGTCATCCCCATTGTCATTTTCACTGCATTTGTCACAAAAGAGGCTCTGCTTTCCTGCCTTTCAGTGTTAAATCTCCCAAGAATATTGAAATCTGTTTGGTTCTGTGCATTCTTAGCTTCTCAGTTTTGCATGCTCATGGTACGTGGGTAACTCCTACCTGCGTCATTATATCAATAGTATTTTTCCAGCACAACCTTTCTGAAATCTGTTTCTATTATGCAGTTTTGTTCAATAATTCAGTATTATTGGTACCTTCTGTTTCCAATTTATCTGCCCTTTCCAGAAGAGGGTAGCGAGTGCATATGATTCTTTTTCTACCATTTCTGGATAAGTGAAAGACTATTCAAGCACAAAACTCAAAGATTATTTTAGCTCTTCTTAAGAATGTTATTTATTTTCAGCATAATGTTATCTGAGCTGGAAACGCATGAAGATGCATGGCCCTTCTTGCTACCCGTGAACTCCAAGCTGGTACCTGGGTACAGAAAGGTTATAAAAAAACCCATGGATTTCTCCACCATCAGAGAGAAACTCAGCAATGGACTGTAAGTTACTGAATATTTTCTTGTTGTATTAATACATTTGCATAAATGCAGTGTTTAATAATCAACGCTAATTGCTAACTAAAACATTTTCTGTTCCAGATACCCTAATGCTGAAGTGTTTGCTGTGGATGCCAGACTAGTTTTTGATAACTGTGAAACATTCAACGAAGATGAGTCGGACATTGGCAGAGCTGGTCACAATATGAGGAAGTTTTTTGAGAAGCGTTGGGCTGAACTTTTTAAGGGAAGCTAAAGCAATCAGATCACAAAGTTAAAGACGTTGAGCCCGGCAGCCTAAAATACTGGTGTCTTCATGTATACGGGGAAGTGCAAGATTGTTTGCACAAATCAGCAGATGTATCACATCACTTTTTAAAATGTGGAAATACCAGCCAAGGATTATTCTGAAAAAGGTTCACTCTTTTGGAGACCGTAGCTCTTGAACTATGGAAATGTTTTATGGACAGCTTCGGTAGAACAGGGAAGCACACCCAAAGAATTCAGTGGCATGGGGTGGTCCTAGTGCAATAGCAACCAATATTTCAAACGCACTGAATAAATATACAACCACCAGAGCTGTAATAGGGGATTGAAAATCCCCTCCCTCACTTAAAAAAAACAATATACGTGGAAGTAAATGGAAAAAATCTTGAATTTCTTTTGTAGCTTATATTTTAGTGAATGTATTTAATTTTTGTTAATTTATGAATAAAATGTCAATTCTTCATTTTCTATGAAAAGGAAGAGGCAGCAAAATTGCTTTAAATCTTCAAGGAAATAAAACAGCAAATGTTTTTGAATAATAAAACAAAGCCAATTGATAACTGTTTACACTGTTCTGTCCGGGAGGGCACTGGAGAACCTCTTGTTACTGTAGACATAAATTTACAGCTCTGCTTATCAATGCACCACCTACTTAGTCTCAAAGTAAATTCAAAAACAATGGATCAACAAAGAAACATCTGTATATAATTGTTCATTAATGTTAATATTAATTAAGTCTTGTTCAAATATGTATGATGTGTACATATTGTTTCCAGGCATTGAATATTGTTATGCCTTAGAATAACTGTAGCATTTTATTTTAGTCTTAAAATGATTATACATATATGGCTTGTACATATCCTCTACAAACACTGTGGAGTCTCCTAATGTTGGGTAGTGCCTGCCTTTAAAACAGGGTGTAGGGGATATTAGGTTTTCCATTTTCTATTTTTGTTATATAATTTTTGAGCCACTGTGGTCTCATTCCAATATAATCATTTGTATCCATACAATAAATTACAATTTCCTATACACAGTATTTTTCATAATGCATTTCCCTCCATCTGCCTTGCCACATAACTTGGTACACAGTGGTAATTGAAACCACTGTTTAACCGCTGTTAAACTACTGTAAGTTGCAGTGGCTTATTGGGGGCAGCTCAGATCAGAAAATTTTGTACCTGAGTCAAAGTACTTGAAGTTATTTTATTTAAATATGTTGTGAAAAAGGGTAGTTTTCTTTTTTAGGAGCATTATTTTTCACTAGTATGTGTGGCACGGACATAATAAAAGGGTGTTTTCCAAATCTGTTTCTGTTTGCTTGATTTTATGATTTATACATTTGAACTGTTTTATTGTAGTGGTTGCATTTAATCTGATGAATGTTCCATTCAAACCTGGTGTCCTGAGGAACATGAAATTTGTTCTTAGTTCAGTTCAGTTAGCAGCCGAGAAGCTGTGAAGAAATAACCTGCTGGAAGAAATGAACAGATCAAGCAGCATCTGTGGAGGCAAAGGGATGGTGGGTTATTTTCGATGTTGACCATACATCAGGACTCGTGTTTCAACAAGCTGTTGCATTAACTTCTTCAAACTAATGCGTATTGACAATTGCATTGTTTTAATTGCTTTTAATCTACTTATATTTAGCCTGGTACAAACCTATCCATGTTCCTGTCTAAATGTTTCTTGTCTGTTGTGATAGTACCTGCTTTTAGCTGATCTAGTACATCATGCACTCTACCTAGTCACTTTTTAGAGTGTAAAATTCAAGCTTCAGGAAATGTTCCTACTACATTGCCAGTTCTTAATCTTTAAGATCTTACTGAGATCATCTTTTATTCTTCTGAACTTTAATATAGGTCAATCGTTCCCCTTCATGAGAACTCCTCCTTTGTCAACAATCAGCTACTCTTGTTTTTCAGTAATTCCTCTCATGAGACAAACAATGTCCCATGACCATCTAGACCTCACTAATAATATTATGCCCTCCATAATATTTGGGATATTTATTTTTTTGCCTCTGTACTCCACAATTTGAGATTTGTAATAGAAAAAAATCACATGTGGTTAAAGTGCACATTGACAGATTTTATTAAAGGCCTTTTTTATGCATTTTGGTTTCACCATGTAGAAATTACAGCTGTGTTTATACATCGGTCCCCCCTCCCCCCATTTCAGGGCACCATAATGTTTGGGCCACATGGCTTCACAGGTCTTTGTAATTGCTCAGGTGTGTTTAATTGCCTCCTTAATGCAGGTATAAGAGAGCTCTCAGCACCTAGTCTTTCCTCCAGTCTTTCCATCACCTTTTGAAACTTGTATTGCTGTTTATCAACATGAGGACCAAAGTTGTGCCAATGAAAGTCAAAGAAGCCATTATGAGACTGAGAAACAAGAATAAAACTGTTAGAGACATCAGCCAAACCTTGTGCTTACCAAAATCAAAGTTTGGGACATCATTAAGAAGAAAGAGAGCACTGGTGAGCCTACCAATCGCAAGGTGACTGGCAGGCCAAGGAAGACCTCCACAGCTGATGACAGAATTCTCTCTATAATAAAGAAAAATCCCCAAACTCCTGTCTGACAGATCAGAAACAATCATGAAGAGTCAGGTGTGGAATTGTCAATGACCACTGTCCGTAGAAGACTTCATGAACAGAAATACAGAGGCTACACTGGAAGATGCAAACCATTGGTTTGCCACAAAAATAGGATGGCCAGTTTACAGTTTGCCAAGATGTACTTAAAAGAGCAACCACAGTTCTGGAAAAAGTTCTTGTGGACAGATGAGACAAAGATTAACTTATATCAGAGTGATGGCAAGAGCAAAGTCTGGAGGAGAGAAGGAACTGCCCAAGATCCAAAACATACCACATCATCTGTGAAACACGGTGGTGGGGGTGTTATGGCCTGGGCATGTATGGCTGCTGAAGGTACTGGCTCACTTATCGTCATTGATGATACAACTGCTGATGGCAGTAGCATAATGAATTCTGAAGTGTATAGACACATCCTATCTGCACAAGTTCAAACAAATGCCTCAAAACTCATTGCCAGCGGTTCATTCTACAGCAAGACAATGATCCCAAATATACTGATAAAGCAACAAATAAGCTTTTTAAAGCTAAAAAAGCCTCAAAACAATCCTAAGCTAAAGATGGCTGCAATACAGGCCTGGCAGAGCAGCACCAGAGAAGATACCCAGCAACCACGAATCTCAGACTTCAGGCAGTTATTGCATGCAAAGGATATGCAACAAAATACTATACATGACTACTTTCATTTACATGACATTGCTGTATCCCAAACATTATGGTGTCCTGAAATGGGGGGACTATGTATAAACACTGCTGTAATTTCTACATGGTGAAACTAAAATGTATAAAAATGGCCTTTATTAAAATCTGACTCTCACTTTAACCACATGTGTCTTTTTCTATTACAAATCTCAAATTGTGGAGTACAAAGGCAAATAAATAAATGATAGGTCTTTGTCCCAAATATTATGGAGGGCACTGTAGATTCTGCATGCTGTGGTCATTGGTCCATGTGGCCTGACTCTAAGACATTGATAAGGTCGAAGCAGGAGCCTCTTTGGCCTCGTGCAAATTAGGTCCATGTTCCTGATTGGACAAATGGAGCATCCTGGCTATCTTCTATGCCAGGCACATGCTGGAATGGTATGATTGAAAAGGAGGATCAGGGGAAGCTAACTGTGATGGAACCATTAGACAGTATGTAGAACACAACTGCACTGTGGCACAGCGCAGAGTTGCTGCCTCAGTGCCAGAGACCCGTGTTCAACTCTGACTTTGAATGCTCTCTGTTACCGTCTGGGTTTTTTTCCGGGTACTCTGCTTTCCTCCCTCATTCCAAAGGTGTGCTGGATTGTAGGTTAGAAAGGAACTGTAAATGCTGGAGTAACTCGGTGGGTCAGGCAGGTTCTCCAGAGATGCTGCCTGACCCGCTGAGTTACCTAAGCACTTTCTGTCTGTCTTCAGGTTAGTAGGTTAATTAGCTTCTGTAAATTATCCCTAGTATGTAGGATAGAGCTAGTGTGCGGGTGATCGATGGTCAGCATGAACTTGATGGGCTCAAGGGCCTGTTTCCACACTATATCTAAACTAACATCATTGTGATCAACAAACAGCCAGTTTTGTAAGAGAGACAGATGAAGGGGCCTTGTGTCCAGTCCCCTTTTAACCAGGCACAGATACCTATTGACAATGTAAGGACATTTGCTGTACCCGTACCATCTCAAACACTGATGTCTATTGGAGGGACTGCGGCATTATATACTGTTATTTCCTGGTCAAGGGTGCAACAGCAATGCTGCAGAAATGGATAGATGTTTAGATCTAGTAATTGAATTTTGTAATTAGCTACAATTAGGTAACTAACTAATTATATGCTTTAATTTCAGATCATCCAAGTAAGATTGTTTCATATTTCTATAATAACTGAAAATTTATCTTAATTTTTAAGAAAGTTATGTATGGGCTTTTGACTGTCCTCGATCACAGTTTTGAGATGTCAATGGAAAAGCAATAGGGAACAAGATGCTAATTTCAGAGTATGAAAATGGCCATAACTTTTTTTAATACTGAAGATACGAAAGTGAATTAGGTGTCAAATTAAACTTTTTATGCTTTATCTGATGGGATAAATTGCACTTGATTTTTAAAATCTCAAAATGTTGTAACATTGCTACATAGAGCAGAGCTTTGATTGCAACACCTTCAGTCATGTGGCCCGTGCCCTAACCCTATGAGTTGCACGGCGCTGCGTGCATTGCAACACTGTCAGTCATGTGACCCGTGCACTTATATATATATATATATATATATATATCCTATGGATTGCACCGCTGCAGCGGGCAGAGTGGTCATGTCCACCTGGCCCAACAATCCCGCGGCGCATGCCCCCGCGTGGTGGCGCGCGGTCACGTGGCGCGCGTCCCCGGCGGCGGCGGCGGCAGCGGCAGCGAGGTGCGGCGCGAGCACTCGCAGTTGGTGGCGGACGCGGACGGAGACGGCGGCGGCGGCGGCGTCGAGGGTCCTCTCTATTTGTGAGTTGTTCCACCTTCTCTCCCATCTACTCACTGTTTTCTCCGGCTCTAACGTGCACGCTATTCTAAAGGAGAGCGACTCGGGGCCGTTGCTCAGCGGTCATTGAGGCGGCGGCGCTGTCAGTGTCGCTCCATGCCCGGGGCTGCGAGTAAAGCCACGGGCCGAGCAGTGGTTTATGCTTCTGCAGACACCAGGACATGTACACGCTGCAAACTTGAGCAAAGCACAAAGTACTGGCATCCGAAGAAGGGTCTCGACCCCAAACGTCACCTCTTCCTACTCTCCACTGATTTTAAGTCTGTCTTAAGTGCTGGAGGAACTAAATGGGCCAGGCAGCATCTGTGGAGAGAATGGACAGACGAAGTTTCGGGTCGGGACTCTTCTTCAGATATTTCCTACCACGGATTTCACTTGCTATCCCATCGCTGCAAACTTGTGGAGACACAAGGAGTTGCAGACGCTGTAACCTTGAGCAAAACAGCGAGTGCTGGAAGAACACAGCTAGTCATGGTTTGTTTTTCCTGACAGTAGTAATGTTACAAAATTTTGAGATTTAAAAAATCAAGTCTGCAATTTATCCCATCAGATAAAGCATAAAAAGAAGTTTAATTTGACACCTTTCATATCTTCAGTATTAAAAAGGCTATGGCCATTTTCATACTCAGAAATTAGCATCTTGTTCCCCATTGCCTTTCCATTGACTTTACACAAAAGCTGTGATCGAGGACAGTCAAAAGCCCATAACTTTCTTAAAAATTAAGAGAACTCAATGAAATTTTCAGTTATTATAGATTGAAGCATTTTGAAACAAATATGAAACAATATTACTTAGATGACCTGAAATTAAAGCATATAATTAGTTAGTTACCTAATTGTAGCTAATTACAAAATTCAATCCCTAGATCTCAACATCTATCCATTTCTTGAGAAAAGATAAACTTTTTTAAATTGTCTAAGTGTCCAAATAACATTTGCACAATAATTCACAATATAACATGATTTTTAAATCTCATTTTCATGAATTTATAGGCCAAATGGAAGGAATTTAGTGTTTAATTCCTGTAAATTAATGGCCATTTAAATCAATTTGCGAGTGGGTTTTAGTGGAATGCGGTGGATTAGAACGTTGCGGTTTGCGGTGAAGTCGGCATGAAAAACACTGCCGGTTCATACATTATTTTTGTCCCCGTTTCGCAACATGAAAATGTGATTAAAGGCTTCCTAAAAACCAAGTTTTAATGTAAAAATAAACTGTGCACTTTATTTTCTCCCCAACGTAAAATCCTTCCCGTTGTCGGCGCTCACGGCTTTAGAAGATGATTTTTAAATTACTCTAGTTAATAAATAATCTAGCGTAATTTAAAAGTACCTTGATGAATGAAATGTCAGAGCGATTTTTCTTCAGCAATGAAATTGCCCGACATGGATTGATTTGCCCTGTCTGTGGAAAAACGACAATTTAAACACGCTCCCCTCTGAGAGGTGCCAAAGTCACGCACACGGGGAGCGGCAGAACTGCAGCGCTGCTCAAGGTAAGTTTTGTAACATACCTACTGACAGCACCCAGATGGAGCTGTATCCCTTGTTTACTTACTTTACAGTTGACTGGCAGGGGTGTATCTCACAAGTTCATTTATTGTCACATACACCAATTGGTGTAGTGAAATTCACTGGCCAGGTCAATCATACAATTTTTTAAAAAGCAACACTCAGAAAACACATTTTTACATAAATATCCATCACTGTGACTCCTACTCCACAGTGATGGAAGGTGAAAATAAAGTTCCAAGTCCTTCCCTTGTTGTTCCCTTATTGTTCTTCCTTGGCCAGGGGCCTTGACGTATCTCCCCTGGTTTACGGATTCAAAGTATGGAACAGACCCTTCGGTCCACCGAGTCCATACTGACCATCAATCACCCAGTCTGAAGAATGGTCTAGACCCGAAATGTCAGATATTCATTTTCTCCAGAGATGCTGCTGGCGCGCTGAGTTACTACAGCATTTGTCAATCATTCATCCACACTGGTTGTACTTTCTCCGCTCTGTACAGAGGCTAATTATTCTACAAACCCGTACGTCTTTGCAATGTAGTAGGCAGCCACCAACATCACTGGGAGAACATGTAAACTCCACACGGTCAGGATCGAACATGGATTGTAACCCTTCATTCCCTCACTGATGCTGCCCGACTAAAGGTGTTACTCCAGAAATTTATGTTTTGCATGACCAGTTCACATTGCCTGCCTGTCTTTCAAGTTTCATTTTGAATGTCCACTTAGGAATGAGGTTTACATTTGCATCATTGGGACTTCATTGATAACCATACAAAACAATCCCAATGCAAAAAGTAGAATGCTTGAGGAACTTCCAGTCAAGCAGCACCTGTGGAGGCAAGAGGTGTACATAACTTTGAGTTGTGACACTGCATCGATGACCCTTTGCCTCCATAGGTGCTGCTTGACCAACTGATCAGAGTTCTTCCAGCATTCTGTCTTTTTACTGTTCCAGATTTCAGCTTCCACAAACTATTTTGCCTTCATACTACTCTCCCAATACTGCACTGGAATGACTAGACTTTTGTGGCCCCAGAGTCCTGAGTGGGAAATGAACTGATAACTTCTCAAGACTGAGAGGTCATAATGCTACTGACTGAGCCACAGTTGGAAACTCAGGAAATATAATTGTACTAGATCTTGCTGACCTGTTTTCCTCATCTTCCAACATGCTATTGAATATCTACTAGAGTTACTTGAACATTCAATGTCTTTTTTTGGTAAACCAGCATCCGCTGTTCCTCGTATCTCTGATTCACTAGTTGTGACTTGCTAACTAAGCATTAAATAAGGCAAATTAATTCCCTTTTTTAACTTTGCACTCATAGAGCGAGTTGTTGGAGGTGTTTGGATGCATCAAAAGCCATTTGTTGGTTAGGAAAAGAAAGGATAGATTACTCTGGACACATGGGTGACATTGGTTGCTCTGATAGCAGCTGTTTTGATGCTGTGGCAAAGATGGAAATCTGTTTGAGGGGTGGAATTCAAACTTGTTTCTGGGAAAGAAGAGTAGGTTTTGGGTAATGATATTTTAAAAGATGTCAGAATTAAAGGACATTCTTTTAGGAAGGAGATGAGGAGAATTTTCTTTAGTGAGAGGGTGGTGAATCTGGAATTCTTTGCCACGGAAGGCTGTGGAGGTCAAGTCAGTGGATATTTTTAAAGCATAGATAGATTCTTGATTAGTACAGGTGTCAGAGGTTATGCAGAGAAGGCAGGAGAGTGGGGTTAGGTGAGAGAGAGATAGATCAGCCATGATTGAATGGCGGAGTAGACTGGGGGCCGAATGGCCTAATTCTAGTCCTATCACGTGTGACCTTATAAGGTGAGGAGAATAGGAAGTAGAATGATTTTCAAGGAATAGTTTTTTGAGGAGATGGATGATTGACGATTTGAAGAGGAGAGAACAGTTAGTTTAAAGCAACAGGATCTTTGTCTAGAAGGCTGTAAGGCCATGAATAGGAATTGAAGGAAGTTGGCAAACAAGAGATACATAACTGAATGCAGGAGTCTTGAAAAAAGCTTAGTTTGATAGGAAAGGGAAAGGATGAGAAGTGGTGAAGCAACTAATGGAATGATGTGAATCTCAGTGATAAACATGTCCTTGTGCACCTTGCAGTGATAGTTGGAGATGAGTGCAGAGGAGAATTGGGGAGGAGTTTTTAAGGCGGTGGTTAGTAATAAAGAAAATAAATTGGGGACACATTTCCAGGACATTCTTGCAATAGTAAGAGCTTTGGCAGAAGTGAGTAAATCTCGATACTATTTTGTAATAAGTGATGATAAATGGTTGACGGGCGACTTAGTAAACTATAGCAATAATATATTTGATAGATTAGATGGTGCTTTCTACAAATTGATTTTGTGAAATACATAAATAATTTTGGAGATTCAGTATTTTTGAATATTCTGTTACCATTTTTGGTCTCTGCTCTTTGGAACCCCAAGGTATGTAGCATAGTGAAAAGTTATTATTAGGCTGTGGGCTGAGCATTGAAAAAGTGTCTAGAATTTAACTTTCGTGACCCATGTCTGGTATCTACCTGAAATTTGGCACAGATATAGATAAAGTATCATTAAGAAGGAATTCGTAACTCATCAGTGCCAAAAGTTGCACACTAATTAAGATAAGTAGAAAATTTATTAGAAAAAGTAACAGTGCCATTTAGTGCTCAATAATAGGCAGCTTAATATTACTCTATGGGGAGCTGGATTCTGTGCTGCGAGCAATTTACTTCCTGGTTCAGGGAGATCACATAACGGGGTAGAGAGAGAGAGAGAGAGAGCCCGGGACGGAGCAGCCAGCCTACCGCCCAGTAGCTATCCATTGACCACCACCTCCACCGGTTGTGCCTGTGCCGAAGGACACCGTGGCTGGCGGGCAGGCAGAAGGCGCTGAGGTGGCGGCCGGTTCTGCTGTTCGTTCCCGGCTACTTCCCTCCCTGGCCACAATGCGGTGGCTCCGCGCCCGGAGCGTCACAGCAGCAGTGAGTGAGTGAGTTGCTGCTATGATCACCGACCCCCTCATTCTCAATGCTCCTGCCCTCCCCGTAACTTTACACATGGCGGCCCAGCCAAGTTTGTCACTTTGTGCAGCCCAGGCCATGCTGACCCGGGTTTCACCGGCTCCTGAACCCACCTGATGCACAGATCCTGTGCATTTCCCACTGACTGCCAGTTACTTTCCTGTGGTAGACACACTTGCTGGAGTAACTCCAGTAAAGCAGCATCTCTGGAAAAAATGGATAGGCGATGTTTCAGGTCCAGAACCTTCTTCAGTTTGAGAGTGAGGGGAGAGAGAAACTAAAGATATCTGTGTGTCTCAGTCTGAAGAAGGGACTCAACCCCAAACCTCACCTATTCATTTTCTCCAGAGATGCTGCCTGTCCCGCTAAGCTACCCCAGCATCATGCGTCTACCAAAGGACAGTACTTTGTTTTAGGTACTTTGCATGAACCAGTGTCCAGGATCGCTGGACTTGATCTGGATGAGTAAGTACACCGTTCATTAAGTCTTAGCGACCTCAATCACCGCCTGACCTCGGGCTGTCTCCCAACCCATCTCGGAGAATGAAGATCGACCCGTGATACATTTTGGGGTCACGGTGAGGCGTACCCCTCTCTGTACAGCGAGTTCATTCCTCACTGCTTTGCCTGGAATCTGTGCATTAAAATCGACCCAACTTCTGCGCTCGCTGTAACTGAAATGAACAGGTGGACCTTTCTCATCCCTACGGTAATCGATGAGTGTGTTGTATTACACGCTCTCGGGTTTGTATCAATTCAAACTTGGACACACTAAACAGCAAAAGTAGACTGTATATAATCATTTATTTTCCCAATCTTTTGGATGAAATTTCATAGGTGGTTATGGCATGAATGGCTAGTATACAAAAAGGAAACATTGCATTTTTATTTGTTTATACTCGATGTACGAAAGAAAACACTACAATCTCACAATAATAATCATGTCTTGGACCTTTTTGGAGAACATTGTTACTTTAGTACAGTTGGGTATTCAAAGTCTTCCTGAAAGTTGAACTCTTTTCAAACGTATGCATGCACCCACGGAAATCTGCAGTTCACTCTCTTGCAAAAACTAGATGACAACTTGCTGAAAGTTCACAGTAATCATCAATCATACTGTCAAGGTTTATTATGGTGTAGGTTATTTGTATTGTTTTGACAGTTAAAATCTCTTACACTAACCTTCCTCTCGGCCATGATCCCAGAGTGCTCTCTGCATAGCTAGCCTGAAAAAGCACGTGATTGATCATTGGCGTCTGACTCAATGTCAAACGTGCTTTGATTGGAAAATTGGGGGGTTTTCTCAAATTTCCAAAATATGTGCAGGTTTTGTTCTTGACGAGTTTCAGGTGTGATTTATATAATAATTTTACACAATCTGTTAAAAAATACAGGTAGATACGTGATTTGGGTCACAAAATGAAACGAAAAAGCACCTCGGCCCACAGCCTATATGCAGGACTGAAAACCATTGTGTTCGTGTTTCTGGGCTTTTGCTGCACAACTTTATAGAAGAGGGATGGGAATGTTTGCATTTGGAAGAACTGTGATGTTGAATGTGTTGTTTGTCATACTGATAGACACTTGGGACTCCTGTCATCTTAAGGGAGTATCCTAGCTTGGTATTAGTGAAGAGCAAATGCATCTTTGCATCACGTGGACCTAGTTCCAAATTATGTAAATGTTTTCTGATTGATTCTGACAATTAGTTTTCAATTAAAAACATTAAGTAAAAGGAGTGTTCTTTTTCACTTCATCCTTGGAAATGAAATTAAATATGTTGCTACTTTTGGCTAAATATGGGAGTAATTCTTGTGCCTTCAATGTTATTAAGCTGAATTTTCACAAGTAGTAACTTTTCTGACTGGCTTACATTGATGTCAGTTCACAGTTGCTCATGTTACTTTGAGGCAAAATATTTTTAGTTCTCAACGTATTTAGGGATTGGGAAGATAAATAAAATTGCTTTACCTTTTTTTAATTTCAGAATTTGCCATATGTTCCCATTCAACTATAAACATGTCCAATCACTCAGTGCCCCGATTAAAATAAATCTTGTGGCTTTGAAATAAAAATGTAACATTGGGTCAGAATCTGCTGTCAGCAGCAACCTGCCCGCGTTGCTAACCAAGGGTTAAGTACATATCTACCTGTTCCTGTGCTTAATGGTTGGCCCAAACCTCAATAGAGTCTAAGGTCTTGTACAATATAAGTCTTTCATGGCAAGATGGTGAGGGTGGTATAGGTGGAAATATCTGCCCATGAAGCAGCTGGAAGAAATGGCAACTGGCTAAGCCAAAGTTCCTTGCCTAGCTAACATCAAAACTATTCTAGATCAGACAATTTAAAAATGATCAAACGTTTAATTAAAATTAAGTACACTGGGCAACAATTGTTAAATTATGAAAATGTTGCTGTTGTCCTTAGCCTCTGTTTCTCACCATTCAAATGAGTGAAGTTAATGTAGTTCAACTCCACAGATTTTCCAAGGTCAGCGCAATCGGGAAATTTCCTGTAAAGGTGGCCAGCAAGATCATGACCTTTTGTGTTCACAAAGGAATCATAAACATTGTGGTAATTTAGTCCCCACTAAATTTGACCCAATTGAATTATCTTTGCTTGATATGTGTTTTGTAAATGTCAAGTTAAAAAAAATCAGAGATCAATTTTTGTTTACTTTGCATTCAAATTATTGATTCGAAATGTAAACGATATTCATAGAAATTTTGGCAGAAATATTTTTATTTGAAAGTAAATTGAAGCATGTGAATGCCTTCAATCATTGCTAAACTATCTTGTTTAAAATTGTTTGTGCCTCCTTTCCTCCCACCATCAATGGCTGCCATTCTGTTTCATGTTTGTCTGAAAATTAAGTTCTTTAGTGTTTCAAACTTGGATGGCTGAATGTTAGGTTACGACGTGCTGTGTTTTAAATAAATTGAAATAGCAAAGACTCGGAGCAAGTTGCACATTTTCTCGATTAATCTCTGTTTGAAGCAAGGCTGCACGGAACAGCTTGATTATGCTCACTAACATTGACATGCATTGCACACAGCCATATAATTTTTAATCGGGTTCCTGCTGCAAAACCTGTTTCTGTCAAATCTGTTTTTGCTTAATTTAAGAGTCATTTTGGAATATTCCTTTTTCAGATTAACTACTTATACTGGCTCACCTGTGACTCCCATCATCGTGATTGAAAAGAAGCACAATCTCCCTTCTCCCCTTGCCCCATAACCCTACATCCCTAAAAGCTACCTATTTTTGCCTGACACTTTGCCAACTCTTTCCACCGATGCTTTGTGATCTACATTTCCTGTCTTGTTTTTGATGCTCTACTTCTCTCCAATCCCACTCTCCAGAATACTCATCCATTAATGCATCAGTGCTCAGTGCTCTTAGCAGTGAGAGGTGCCCTGTATTTAGATAATAAGTTGGCTTCCCCATAGACAATCTATACAGGATATAATTTAGCTTTGTTTAAACACTGTCCAACCCAGTCATCAACTGAATGACCGGGAAAGGATTTGTCTCAGGTTTACCCTAAAGAAACAATAACCAAGATTTTGCAGTGTGGAAACTATAGGTGGAAGTAGAATCATTGGTGGAAGTAGAATTGGAGTGAGGTATTAAATGAGTACTTTACTTAAATTTTTGCCAAGGAGGATTTAGTCAAACTATGATAATATGAACCATAAGACGTAGGAGCAGAATTAGGCCATTTAGACCATTATGTCTGCTCCACTATTCGTTCAAACCTATCCGCTATTTTCCTCTCCCAATCCCATTTCTGCCTTCTTCCCATAAACACCCTTACTAATCAAGAACCTATTCATCTCTGTGGTAAAAATACCCTAGAATTTGCACGCCACAGCGTCTGTGACGATGAATTCCATAGATTCACTACCCTGTGGCCATCCAACTGGAGGCTGCGATGGATGAATAAATAAAGTGGGACTAAAAGGTCCCAAGTAACCTAGTCCATATGGAATACATTCCAGGTTACTGAGAGAAGTTGGGGCAAAAGTAGATGAGATGCTGGTAACAATCTACTAATTTTCTTTGCTCAAGCAATCAAGGATAAATGCACCAACAGTTTCAGAGACAGGGAAATACACGTTCGCAAATGATGGCAATAAAGCATGCTGAGATTTGATAAAAGTGTGTAAGATAATTAAGAATTTAGAAATTCGGAGTAATAGAGAATGTTTCCTGTGGCCAAGCTTCGACAGCCTGTTGCCACTGAATTATGATTGGCAGAACAACCAGAAGCACCACAAAGAAAACTTTATGCAATGTGAGGTGAGGATTTGGAACACACTGTGGTAAAGTGGTTGATATAACATCAGTTGTTTTCTTCAAAAGTGAATTGAATGAATACTTAAAGTGGATAACATTGAAATAAAAACGGAGCAAGTGTGTGGACAAGTTAACTGGACTAAATTGATTACTGTTCCGATTAGCTCCTGCGGATTTAAATTCTCCTGTGCCAAGTTGTTCTATGAATGAATGAATGGTACAAAGAAAATTGAATAGAGAATACAATTGTGCTTAACTGCCACATCAAAGTAGACATTATAAAGTTTCAAAACCAGCAGAGGAACAGAGATTGGTTCAGAATAATGTAGTTGACAATACAGCACCAAAGCAAAGGCATTAGATCTGTGGAGCTTTGCTCCATTGGGAAGCAGCTGTTGTTTTTGTATTTTCACATCATTTGCCACAGGAGACAAGAATGAAGCAATGGAAAGATTAACATTCTGACAGGTTATGATTTGAATTCTCCTTTCATGGTCACAGTAGCTCTTTATTTGGTAAAAACAGCAAGCAGCTGGAAGATTTTATAAGCTCCCACAATCTTTTCTCACAATCGCCATTCACAAATCTCCTTCAGGACTTGAACCAGAATTTGTACTCATGTTTGGGACAAGGCGTCAAATTTATTGTAATATGCACAGGTACTGTGAGGTACATGTACAATGAAAAGCTTGTTTGCAGCAGAACTCAGCACACAGAACATAAATTATGCAAGACAGTGGAAAGAAAAAAGCTGTGCAAAACAAGACAGTGCAAAAACGTAATTAGAAACAAGTCCACGGTGGTGTTAGTGGTGTTCCTTGCTGAAGTAGGTTTAGGCTTGTGTGTGATGGTTCAAAGTTCATTTACATTTTATGTAATAGCCTAATCCTCTCGGATGTCATTTCATTGGCTGCTAGCCACAGGATAAGAGCACTTACAGTAGGTATGTAACAAAACTTACCTTTAGCGGTGCTGCAATAAATCGCCCGACTATTTCAGCGCTGCAGTAAAATAAAAATTAGCTCCTAATGCCGTGAACGCCGACAACGAGGACGGATTTTACGTAGGAGACAGGTAAGTGAAAGCTGTTTATTTTTCCATATAAACTTGCTTGTTTAGATGACCTTAATCAACATTTCATCGTGCGAAACAGTGATTTATTCCCCATATGAACTGGCAGTGTTTTTCCTGCTGATATGGGGTTTAAATTCACCGCAACCGCAACGTTCCAATCCATCGTGTTCCAGAAAAACCCACTCGCAAGCCGATTTAAATGGCCATTAATTTACGGGCATTAAACACTAAATTCCTTCAATTTGGCCTATAAATTAATGACAATTAGATTTAAAAGTCATGTTATATTGTGAATTCTTGTGTGAATGTTATTTGGACACTTAGGCTTTCAACAAAATGTTAATATTTTCTTAAGAAATGGATAGATGTTTAGATCCAGTAATTGAATTTTGTAATTAGCTACAATTGGGTAACTAACTAATTATATGCTTTAATTTAAGGTAATCCAAGTAAGATTGTTTCATATTAATTTCAGAATGCTTCAATCTATAATAACTGAAAATTTCTTTCAGTGCTCTTAATTCTTAAGAAAGTTATGGACTTTTGACTGTCCTCGATCACAACTTTTGTGTTAAGTCAATAGAAAAGCAATAGGGAACAAGATGCTAATTTCCGAGTATGAAAATGGCCATAACTTTTTTAATACTGAAGATATGAAAGTGAATTAGGTGTCAAATTAAACTTATTTTTATGCTTTACCTGATGGGATAAATTGCAGACTTGATTTTTTTAATCTCAACATTTTGTAACATTGCTACTTACAGGCAGTTGCAACAATTTCCAGTCTTGGATTTCCCTTTCAAACTTAATGCAAAAGTTAAAAATAATCAGTTGCTGATAATACCTTGATGTAATGCTAATGGGTGAAAAGTATTCAGGTGGGTTGTAAAAAGGTCAGTTCTGCTTATTGTTCCTTTCCACAAGTCTGCAAGATTTCAGTCCTCTTTCCAATGCTAACAAAACTTTGCTGACAGCTTTGTGCCACCCTTCCTGTAATCCGAGTACTTCAACATCATTCATCCTATGTTTCCCTCACGCATGTAATTTACCCCCTGCCTACCACTGGCTTTCTCAAGTTCCTACATGCACTGATACCCAGGCTGTCCATGGGTAATGAATGAGTCTATTTTTACAGTTTTTAAGTCAATTTTGCTCAGAAGATCAGAAAATACACAACAAATCACTTGCTACGTTAACCATACATCCACAGTAATGTACTAAATAGTATCAAAGCACAAAACACAGATAAGAAAAAAAAACAATTCCCAAAAGTAGTTAGCGAGAGAGGAAATTAGTTCTACTGTACAAAGGAACAAATGTATGTTGTCCTTTTGAATTTAAGAATATTATGGGAGCTAGTTCACATGTGCAAGTGTCTAGTTGGACATTTATAACCCCTGGGACAACCTGTATTCAGATACAGTGGGGTGGTCTTTACATTCCTGCAACACTTTCTTACATGCGAGAGCCTAGCTGTCTTGTTCACTTTGGTTTAGATGCTGCTCCCCAGTGGTCCCAAGTGTCTTAATGATCATATCATGGAAACCGTTGTAAGTTGAATCAAAATATTTCCAATGCATTTCCTTTTATTTTTTTGTAATAAATACTGAATTTTGTGAAATAATTTTGCACTTCATTAATCTTTTCCTTATTTTATATAGGTTTAATCATAAGGAGGAAACCCAAGCAAGCAATCCCACACGACCATGGTAACACTTGTCCAAACTCTGACGGATCATGTCGATGATGTTAATTGCTGTGCCTTTTCTTCCACTTGTCTGGCTTCCTGTTCGCTGGACAAATCAATCCGTCTTTATTCACTGAATGATTTCTCAGAGCTTTCTTTCTCACCACTAAAAGGCCACAGCTATGGTGTACATTCCTGTTGCTTTAGTTCTTGTGGGAACTTTTTAGCTTCAAGTTCAACTGATGGGACGACTGTGTTATGGAATCCCCAGTGTGGAGAGAAGTTGGCTATATTGAAACAGCCTAGTGAAAGTCCAGTACGGGTTTGTAAATTCTCTCCCGACACCAATTATTTGGTATCTGGTGCTGCTGATGGAACTGTGGCGTTATGGGATGTTCGCAGGAAGAAACTACGCAGGTGGGTTGGATACAGTCCTTTTTAGTTCAAATATTTGCATGCAATGTCTCAAAACTTCCTTTGTTCCAAGCTTTATCGTAATGAATAATTACATAATTGTTTCATTTAATTTAAAGAAAGTAGAACTTGATATTGATGCATTGTTGGCTTGTTTTTGTTCGGCATCTTTCAGATATTAGTAACTGATTTTAAAAAAAATTGTAATTGGCTTGCATAGCTGCCAAATAACCCCATTTTTGTAAATACATTTCAAAATGTAATCACCTGTTTCACGATTTTACCTGCTACATGATAGGAAAGGTTTAGGTTCATGTGGGGCAAATTGGACTAGTATCAATGGGGCATCTTAATTAGAATGGATGATTTGGGCTAAAGGGCCTGTTTTTGTGCTGTGTAACTCTGACCATTACTGCTCTGTTCAAATGTGAACCAAAGAGCTGGCTTCCAGAGACATCATCAGGGTGACTCCTCTTGATATTTGAGAGATTGGAATCAAAGGGTAAACATCCCAGTAATTGGAGTCGTACGTTGTCCAAAAACATAGTAGTGGTGGTTTTTGATATTCAATCATTCGGTCACAGGACATTGGTGAGATTTTTTTCTCAGGAGTCTATATGTGATGAAAGGTGTTATTAGATATATTTGAGCATATTAGCGGTTTACGTCCTGACACCTCACCATCTACCTGGATACATTGGGAGTGTGATGCAATTCTCTCCACTCCTGCATTGGAATTGCTCCAACAATCATTAAGAAGTTCAATCTCCTTCCTACCACAAGCTTTTTGATTCGTACTCCAATCATTACCACCACCATCTTATCTTGTGCATAACTTTCCTAATCAAGCAATGCCTTGCAACCCTTTAATGTTTGCCTGCTTCTAAGCAAAGCAACCCTTGTGCTACCCTTGACAAGGACACAATCTACATGGGAGCATTACTATATGTAGATTTCCTTTGTGCATAACCCTGGAAATACAGTGCATTCAGAAAGTATTCAGACCCCTTCACCTTTTCCACATTTTGTTACGTTACAGCCTTATTTTAAAATGGATTAAATTATTTTTTTTAATCATCAATCTACACACAATACCCCAGAATGAAAAGTGAAAACAGGTGTTTAGAGATTTTTGCACAATAATTAAAAATAAATTTTAATTACTGTGAAAACTGAAATATCACATTTACATAGGTATTCATACCTTTTGCTATGACACTCAAAATTGAGCTTAGGTTCATCCTGTTTCCATTGGTTATCCTTGAGATGTTTCTAAAACTTGATTGCAGTCCACCAGTGGTAAATTAAATTGATTGGACATGATTTGGAAAGGCACACACCTGTCTATATAAGGTCCCACAGTTGACAGTGCATGTCAGAGCAAAACCCAAGCCATGAAGACGAAGGAATTGTCCATAGACCTCCGAGACAGGATTATGTTGAGACAAAGATCTGAGGGAGGGTATAAAACAATTTCTGCAGCATTGCAGGTCCCGGAGAGCATGGTGGCATCCGTCATTCTTTAATGAAAGTACTTTGGAACCACCAGGACTCTTCATAAAGCTGGCCGCCCAGCCAAACTGAGCAATCGGAGGAGAAGAACCTTGGCCAGGGAGGTGACCAAGAACCGGATGGTCACTCTGACAGAGCTCCAGAGTTCCTTTGTAGAGATGGGAGACCTTCCAGAAAGACAACTATATCTGCAGCACTCCTCAGTAAAAGGCACATGACAGCCTGCTTGGAGTTTGCCAAAAGGCATGAGAAACAAGATTCTCTGGTCTGACAAAAAGCAAGATTGAACTCTTTGGCCTGAATGCCAAGCATCATGTCTGGAGGAAACCAGGCACTGCTCATCACAAGAGATACAAGATACATTTATTTGTGTCATGCACCAATTGGTACAGTGCAATGTGTGGTCACCATACAACCATACGAATAATAAAAAGCACAGACCACGATAGTCTTCAACACAGACATCCCCACGCAGTGGGATCAAAGTTTCCCACTGTGTGGAAAGGCTCCAAAATCCAGTCATCCTCCTCTGCTGTCCTCTATTGTTCACCCGTAGTCGAGGGGCTCCCGAACCCCTCGCTGTCGCCACTATGGTCGGCCCGATGCTCAGGCCCGCTCGCCGCGATGATGGAAGTCCGACGTCAGGACGGGAAAACAACGTCAGTGGCTTGGACCTCCGATTCAGCCATTTCCTACCGGAGTCCACAGGCCGCGCTGGGCGGAGATTCAATGCTGGCGGCCCTCGGCAAAGGGTCCCAGGACTCCGCGATGTTGGTCAGCGCCGCCCGCGCTGGAAGCTCTACAAACCCCAGCTCTGAGATGTTGAAGCAGCAGGCCCAACACTTCAAACGGCGATCCCAGGTGAGGGATCGCCCGCTCCGCGGTGAATCCAGCACTGCTGCACCGCAGCTGCTGAAGCTCTGGTCCGATCCCCGGTCTCTGGCAGGAAAGGCCGCGCTAATCCAGTTGGTAGGCCACGAGAAGGGTGGCGAGGACGTGACTCGGGGAATAGTCGCGTCCTCGCCAGGAAGTGACTGGGAAACAGTTTCCTCCTGACCCTACCCCCACATAGAAAAGCTAAAGAAAACTCCACAACATAGTTTGAAAACAGACTAAAAATGAAAAAAAGATAAAACTGACAGACTGTAGGCAGAGGCTACCATCAATGCAGCACCCTGGCCAATACCATACCTACGGCGAAGCATGGTGGTAGCAGCATCAGGCTGTGGGGATTTTTTTCAGCGGCAGGAACTGGGAGACTAGTCAGGATTGAGGGAAAGATGAACGGAGTAAAGTACAGAGATATCCTTGATGAAAACCTGCTCCAGAGCATTCTGGATCTCAGACAGCGGTGGTGTCTTCCAACAAGACAACGACCCTAATCACACAGCCAAGACAACACAGGAGTAAATTCATGACAAGTCCATGAATGTCCTTGAGTGGCCCAGCCAGAGCCCGGACTTGAACCCGATCGAACATCTCTGAAGGGACCTGAAAATAGCTGTGCATCGACGCTCCCCATCCAACATGAGAGTGTAATCGAAATTTCTTAATTTTCCAATGTCCAACTATTGATTGCCATTACTACTCGGAGATGTAGAAGAGATCTATCTTACGCACTCGCGGATAGTATAAACGAATCTTCCAGTCGTTATTTCTAAATTAATTGGTCCGTTATTGAAGTAGCACAAACAAATGATTCATATTGAGTATTTCTTATTCCAATACAAATTGTAACTTTTCATTCTTACTACCTGTTCCACCCGTGTTGTGTGGTTAAAAACTGTCGTCTCCTCCTCGAACCTAAACTGACCAGCCCATTCTCTGGGGCTACACTAGCCTCCTCAGATGTAGACACCCCCATCTACGTATATAATCCCACTCACAAGCATACAAAAAAGATACAGATAGAGCTATCTATACAATAATATACTAACAGTAACTAACTTAAGCATGCATGGCTCCTGCACACCGGCCCCTAATTGTTTAATGTATATAACGAAGCAGTTACCAATAAGCATTAAAAGGAGTTATAACAGCTTAACATGTATCAAAAACAAAAGAAACCTGCACTATCCCTCCTCCTTACTCTAAGCAATTTAAGAAGGATACTAGACTAAGTGGGACCCGTTGGGTCCCTGTCACACGGGAGGCCTGGTCCCCAAGGCAACCCGTTCCCCAACGCAATATTCCACTACTCACCCATAGCCCCCAACTGCGCAGGCACGGCTCATTTCCCCTTATACCCTAGCACTCCCTCGCCCTCCTCTTCATTCACCTTCTTCTCTCCCCTCTCCTCCTCCCTTCCCCAATCCCTCCCTCGCCTCTCCCACCCTCTCCTTTCCCGTACCCTCAGTCACTCCCTCCCTCCATAACTCCTCTCTCCTCCCTCTATACCTCACCTCCCCACCCTACCTCCATCACTCCCCCCTCCTCTCCCTCTATCCCCCCCTCCTTCCCCAGCACTCCCTCTCTCCCCTATTCACCTTTCATCTTCTTTCCCCTCTCCTCCCCTCCCCAATCCCTCCCTCACCTCTCCCCTTTCCTCCCCAAACGTTCCCTCACCTCTCCCCTCTCCTCCACCCCTCCACAAACGCTCTCGCCCTCTAGTTTACCCTACCTTCAGTCACTCTCTCCCTCCATAACTCCTCTCCCCTCCCTACCCCCCTCCTATCCATCTATCTCCCACTCCGCACCTCCCCCTATCTCCCCACTGCCCTCCTCGCCTTCTGTTCCCCACTCCCTACCTCCCCCACTGCCCTCCTCGCCTTCTGTTCCCCACTCCCTACCTCCCCCACTCCCCCATCCTCTCCCTCTATTCCCCATCCTGCCCCACCAGACATGGGACTGGAAAAAAGAGTAAATAGATTTCTCCGCGGATTTTGAAATTTGGCAAAGCCCCACCACCGCCGCTGCGAGGCCCTACCCTTGCGAGGCCTCACCGCCACAGTCATGATGCCTCCTCGATAGCGCAATAGAACCCCGGCCAGGGCCTCGCGGGTAGAAGCCCGGGTCGGACGAAGCGATCGATGGCGCCCTCGGCTGGGCACCACGGAGGCGCCCACAGACGCAGTTCCAGCCGGCGGAGCGTTAGTGATGCTCACTCTGCTCCTTCAGTTTTATATTCTCCTCGCCGGGCGAGAGCGTTAGTGATGCTCACTCCGCTCCTTCAGCTAGAAGAATAGTAATTACATTTTACTTCTTCATCAAGTTACATAATTCACGTTGAAATCCATCATTCCGTGCAGGGGGAGTAAGTAGTGCTAACAGGCCCCTGCACACCCTTACTCCTATGAGTCTGCACATTAGGTCTCTGAAAAGAGTGCCTAGTTCGATCGGTCTCAACATGAACCCTAACAGATGATTCATAAGTTATTTGCTTCGGGCTAACAACCAGTTGCTGAGAGGAAGCTTCAGCTAACCTCCACTCACTCAGTGCTGGCGCTGCTTGGTCAGACCAGTATTCCACTGTCTGCAGATTTGACACAACTGCTGCTTCCACTCTAGCAGCTCCTTCGACTAAGGAATCTCCTCTTCAGAGATACTCTCGAGCCGCCTCTTGAACCTTTATCCTCAAGTATATCTATCTTTGTCCTGGCTACTGTCAACTTCGTATCTAATTCCAATTGTTCTTTCTTCCTTTTCAACTGTTCTTCTTGTGCTTCAATCTCTTGCTTATTCTTCCGTGCGGCAGCTCGTTTCAAGAGAACAGTTAAATCTACTTCAACTTCCATACGAGAAGAGACCCTTGAAGATGGACTGGCTACAGAACCAGATTTATGTCTTGATCTTCGTGTTGAGACATTTGAAATACTGTCTTCAGGTCTAATTTCTTCTGTGGCTACAACACTTTGTTGCATAGCTCTTCCAACTGTAGAGTGCGTAGTTTGTTGTCCAATTTCAGATAACCACCTCTCCACATCTTCTATGAAACCATCGAAAATTTCCATTTTTCCTTGAAACCACTGATTTTGTCTTTTGTGCTCCTCAGGCAGTGGTAAGCCCAGCAATGTCATGGTTTTAACTGACCTCATGACAGAGGTTGATTAATTGAACCAGATTAGATTTTACTTTCTTCGCTTTCTCATCAATTTCCATGAGTTCCTTCTGGTTTTCAATTAACTTGCTAATCTGTTTCCATATCTTGTTTCTTGACTTCTGGCATTCTTCCAGACGCATTGCTAGGCCTTTGTCGGCGAGTTTAAAGGTTCTTTTTACACATCTTCCTGGTTTCGGCTCCTCTTTGCCCTCTTGTGGCTGTTCTTCAAAACATCATCAGGAATTCAAAACAAACTGTAATGTTCTTCATTTAAGATTCCAAAGGTCAATCTTCCAGCTTCTATGGTAAACAATCGCACCTTGGCACACCTTATTAAGTTGGCAAAACATCATTAAATTTGAGATTTCCAAGGACATTTGTTCATGTCTTCCTTGGTAACCGTCGTTCACAGTACGCTTATCTCAAAACTGTTTTCAAGTCTGCAATAGCAGCCTTTTAAAATAAAGCCTTTCAGCCTTTCAAATATACAGCCTTCTTGGCCGTTCATAAAGCTTAATATAGCCATAAAATACAGTGCTTTGCTGCTCGTTACTCACGATATGGTCTGGCTTTTGCAGTCTTCAATCTTCAGATAGCAGAGATTTTGACCGTGTCGATTTGCCACGGATTTCAAGCTCTTATCACGTTTTTACTTTAGGATAATGGCAATTTTTTAACTTTCCAATGTCCAACTTTTGATTACCGTTACTATTCGGAGATGTAGAAGAGATATAGCTTAAGCACTCACATATAGTAAAAATGAATCTTCCAGTCGTTATTTCTTGATCCTCTATTGAAATAGTACAAACAAAGAGATGCTTTGTGTCAAGTATTTCTTATTCCTATGTAAATTATAACTTTTCGTTCTTACCAACTATTCCATCCGTGTTGTGTCGTGTTATATCGTGTGGGGAAAAACGATTGTGTCCTCCATCCCTCGAGACTGACCAGCCCACTCTCTGTGGCTACGCTAGCCTCCTCAGATGTAGACACACCCATCTACATATATAATCCCACCCACAAGCATACAAAATAGATACAGATGGAGCTATCTATAAAATACTATAATATACTAACAGTAACTAACTTAAGCATGAATGGCTCCTACACAGAGCTTGAGAGGATCTGCAGAGAAGAATGGGAGTAATTACCCAAATACAGGTGTGCCAAGCTTGTAGTGTCATACGCAAGAAGACTTGAGGCTGTAATCACTGCCAAAGGTGCCTCAACAAAGTACTGAGTATAGGGTCTGAATACTTATGTAAATGTGATATGTCAGTTATTTATTTTTAATTACTTTGCAAAAATTTCTAAACACCTGTTTTCACTTTTTTATTATGGGTATTGTGTGTAGGTTGATGATTTAAAAAAAAAGATGAATCCATTTTAGAATAAGGCTGTAATGTAACAAAAAGTGGAAAAAGGTGAAGTGGTCTGAATACTTTCTGAATGCACTGTATATATTTGTTCCTTATTTATCCTCCAAGTATAAATCATTATGCTCAGGGTCAGATGTTTATTTGTCGCATGTACTTGATATGAACAGCAACAATGCAATTCTTCCTGCAGCTTTATGACCACTTTCTCCACTGATTGTGAGAGGACAATCACAACAATAACTACCACCATCTTGATGGAAGTAGGGATGGGCAATAAATGTTGGCCTTTTCTTTAATGCCAACATTCTATATTATTTTAATTAAAAAAACTTTTGTGGTACCTCCTGCATGTTATTCAATATGCAACGTTGGCAGGTATCACCATGATGTAACTCAAGTGCAGATGGCAACTTTGAACACAGAACAGGAACAGTTCCCTCAACAAACAATGCTTGTGCCAAACATGATACCAAGCTAAATTAATCTCATCTGCCCGCACGTGATCGATATCCCTCCATTCCCTGCATATCCATGTGCCTATCTAAAAGCCCCGTAAATGTAACCATTATATCTTACACCAAATGTATTATATTGCACCATAACATTCTCCAGCACAAGCTAAAATAATTTAAAAAATGAAATACTTAGGTTAGTAGCATCTGTGGAGAGAGAGTTGGCATTTCAATCTTTTATTTTTCCATTATTTAAGGTTGTTTAATTACATTTTTGCCCTCTGACCGTGAATCCAGGTAATTTTGGATGGCTCTCAGCCTCTCTTGGGTAGCATTTAGCTTTTGACAGTGGGCACCTGCCTTCCACAATCATTTTTCCTCAGCTGGGCCTTCAATTAATTCCGTAAACATTTCTTGTTCTGTTCAGTATTTGTTGTGAGTATCTTGAGTTTTTATTTTAATATCAACTCAAACGGGGGAAAATTAAATCTACACGGTCTATTTAAACGATACTGCCTTTTAACCATGTTTCTCCTAATATTATCTTACTGCAGGTGACTCCCATAATTGCATTTCTAAAATAAACAATCTGTTTGTAATATCCAGTAACGCAAAGCTTTGTCAGTTGCACATATGTCCAGAAATGTGAATTTTGTTTATTTACTTTTTTCACTTGTCAAAATTGGGAAAACATTGTGCCTAATTTTTAACTTTTACAGTTTCGTTTTTTCCACATTTGATGCCTCTCTGCCTCTTCCTCTTTCTCTATTTCTCTTCTCTGGGGCTGATGCTTGTTCTAAAAATGGCTGCCATATACCGTACCACTGGATCTTAATCCTGTCAGACATCTGTCTTTCAGATTCCAAATATCATTGACTATTAATTTTATTTATTTACTGGTACTGCTCCAGTTGAGTACAAACTTACTCACAATCTTAACCTTTTGTAAAAATTGTTAGTGGAAGTTGTGGGGAAAGTTCTAAAATGAATTAATTAACTTTAGGACCAGCATTGTCGAGGATGGATCAATAATTGCCTGTGGCTTTTCTCCTTGTGGTAACTACTTTATTACTGGCTCAACCTCTGGGGAGCTGACTGTTTGGGATTGCCAAATGAAGTGCCTTCTTAATGTGAAGACAGCTCATGACTTGGGAGTTACTTGTTGTGAGTTTTCAACTCAGCCAATCAAAGGTGCGTTTTATATGATGACATTCCGAAAATGTTTTTTAAATGGGGAAATATGTATTGACATCATGAAATTATTAACTGTAGCTCATATTTTGTTTTTTATTGAAGAAAAGTACAAAGATGTATTGGGTTTCTAAAATGTAGGCTGGTGAAAGGAGTGCCAATGATTGAAATAAATAATGGGGCTAGGGTTTTACAGAGTCTGAAAAGGCAATGTGTTTTTAAATATATATATAATTTAATAAATGCATTACAAAAAGTTCAACCTATTTGTAAGCAGACAGCCACACAGCTTCAGTGACCATGGTTCCATCCTGATCGTTAGCGAACGTAGGGAGAATAGTGTACAGGGAAAGTCAGTGATGAAGTGGGTTGCTGGCATAGGCTTATAGGGCCAAAATGGCCTCCTCCTTATGTCATAACAAAGTATGGTATGTAAAGAGGGCGAGTCACCAGGCCTGGATAATACATTTCGGAAGTGCAATAAATGAAGGAACAAAATAGCAGAACCGTGATATTGTCAAGGAAGGAGGGCATTTAAAAAAAAAAAAGCTACATTTAAAAATATTATTTCCAGATTAAGATGGAAAGAGTGCAGAGAAGATTTATGAGGATGTTGCCAGAATTTAAGGACCTAAGCTATAGGGAGAGGTTGAGCAGGCTAGGACTTTATTCCTTGTAGCACAGGAGGCTGAGGCGTAATTATATAGAATCATGAGGAGAATAGATAGGATAAATGCACATAGTCTTTTTACCCAGGGTAGGGGAATCACGAACCAGAGGACATAGGTTTAAGGTGAGAGGGGAAAGACTTAATTGGATCCTGAGGTACAACTTTTTCACATAGTGGGTTATATGCAATGAGCAGCCAGAGGAGGTGGTTGTGGCAGGAACTACAACAACATTTTAAAGGTATTTGGACAGTTTCATGGATAGGAACAGTTTAAAGGGTTTTCGCCAAATGTGGGCAGATGGGATGTGTAGATGGGGCATCTTGGTTGGCATGGTCAAGTTGGGCCAAAAAGTTGGTTTCCGTGCTGTATGTCTGGCTGTTCATGGACAAAATATATAGGGCACATTAAGTTGTTTTTCAGGCAGGAAGACTGAAGAAGTAAAACTAGTGTTGGAGTAGAGGTAAAATCTCTTTTCATGGAATTTTCTTTTGGGCATGGAATGTTCTTTAGGGCATCTTTCAAGTTTTTTCAACTTTCAGAACTTTGTCCTGTTCTTTCTAAATATCGATTAGGAGCAGGAAATGTAGCTTTTATTTCCTCTCTGAAGTCAAATACAGATGGTATCAGTGAAATGTTCATACCTCAGAGATCTAACCTTGGATCTTCACAAATTTCATGGCAGTTTCTAGAAATCTAGTTTCATCTACTCACTGAAACAAAATGTTCAGTGGCAATCAAAGGACATTAAAGGAAAACATTGATGGGGGATTTGGTAAATAATTGTGAAAGTCTAATAATAGCATAACAGAGATTACATATTTTAAATGCACATTTTGTGTCCAATGTTACAAGGGGAATGTTTTTTGAATTCTTTTAAAAACATGGTTCAGATTCAAAATGTTATTGTATTATTCAAATTTCTTCTAATTTAGTTGATTAAAAAGTATTTTGTTCTGTATGGTGGCACAGATGGTTCAAGATTGCAGGGCTTTCTGATGGCTTCTTGCGGGCAGGACAACAGAATTGTTTTTTGGATTTTATCAAATGCAGGTAAATTAATTAAAATATTTCAAACGCTTGACCAATGTGCTCCTTGTTTTTTTAATCTGATTTAATCTGATTAAATTAGAATCACACAAAATACGATTTTGCATGGTGACTTTTGCTTAGTGTGTATTGTTGGTGTCAGTTGATGTCTTCTAACAACTGTTAGCATTGCCAATTATCGTGTGGGGGTAAGAAAGGGTGGACGTACTATCTTCTAATTTTGTAGTTACAATTTTGTCCTCTGATGTGGTTTCTCCATGTTGTTAATGCAATTATTAAAGGAACCTTTTATAGTTTAAGTGACCATACACATATTGTTCATATAAAACAACACGCAGTCCATAGGGTTCAAAATTAGATGGACAATTTATATTTGGTAACTCATTTTAACTGGAGTGGAATCACAGATGGTATGATTGGTTCATTGTTCCAGGCTAGTGAGCAAAGAATATCCAGTAAAATGTAAATTCTTGATCACAACAAGAATAGTAAGATTAAACGAGAACTTACCTGTTCGAAGTTTGATCTTTATTTTATGAGGAGTTACGATGAGGGATTACGTGAAGAAGCCCTGCCTGGCGCTTGATCTGCATACTTCAAAGCAGCGGCATGAAAAACACAGAACCAATAGCCGGAGTAAGATAGTAAGGCCCAACATAGACTAGAACTACCAGATGATCATTTATATTATGAGGGTTGGGAGTGGAGGGCACGTAATCCCTCATCGTAACTCCTCATAAAATAAAGATCAAACTTCGAACAGGTAAGTTCTCGTTTAATCTGACTATTTTACTTTGGAGTCACGTGAGTGACTACGTGAAGATTTTAAAGCTCTGTTTTTTATGTCGTAGATTCATTCCATACAACACTCTGTTTAGTCAATACAGTAGTGAGTAAATAGTATTTTAAAACATTGCTACAATTTATGTAATAAATCTTTTAATCATAAAAAGAACAATTTATTAAATAATAACCCCTCTATCGTAGGGAAAAATTTTTAGAAAAGAAAAAATGATAATGATATCAATGATAACATAAATCGATAATATAAATCGATAATATAAAATAAAGCATGCATTTAAAGAGAACCCAGTACTGCGTGTCCAAATTCTGGCACCGTGACAACAGGTTTATCGTAAAACTTTGAAAAAGTTTCTTCTCTACACCACCCTGCGGCCTCTAAAATTTGATCGAGT
Source organism: Raja brachyura (assembly GCA_963514005.1). The sequence goes on from OY740787.1 coordinate 60,165,655, forward strand.
GGTACGTCCTGTACCTTCGCCGCGGACGTAGCTGCCGCCCTAGTGGAGTGAGATTTAAACACATCAGTGTCTATTCCTGTTAGATCCAAAACCTGTTTTAACCATCTAGAAATGGTTTGAACTGTAACTTTTGTATGTGGTTTTTTGTGCGTTATCAATAACGCTTTCTCAGAACCTCTGAGATTTTTGGTTTCTTCAATGTATTGAGTTAAATGCTTAACTACTCACAATGTTTCATCGATAGGATATGCTTTAAACATTACCTTAACTCCAGTTCTCCCCGGTCTGCTTTGTTTGATCAGGTCATAAACATAAAACACAATGTTATCTGCAGCCACATGCATGCAATCTAACCGTAACAATTGCAAAGTTTGTACTCTTTGAACTGATAATAATGCCATATACATTACTACCTTGAATGTTAACTTCTGCAAAGACATTGCAGTAATTGGAGTCCATTGCTTAAGCAAAGTGAGAACAATGCTAACATCCCAAATTTCTGTAATCTGGGCTTGGGAGGATTTTATTAAAATTTCCTTTCATGAATCGGGATACTAATGGGTGAGACCCATCTGAGTCTCGATCAGAAATTTGTCCTAAGTAGGATGACAAAGCACTACGAGCACAATTAATGGCACTATAACTCAAATGCTCATCAAAAATGTAACCCAGCAAGGAACTCCAACTCATTTGAAATGTTTGCAGTATGATAAGATATCTTTGACTGTTTATAAAAGGCTTCCCATTTCCTTATATGCGACATATATTGTTTTTTAGTGCTATTCCTCCAAGCTGCACCTATAACATCCATGGTCCTGTCCGACAGTTCAAACTCTTGCAATGGTCTGGTCAGAACCTGCAGATTAACAAATTCATATGATCATGCAATGGATGAACTTCTTTTGTTACTGGTTGTGTCAACAAATTGTCGCAACTAGGAATCGTCATACATGGTTCAATAATCATTTTTAGCATCAATGGGAACCATGAACGCGTAGGCCAATTTGGCACCACCAAAATGCCTTTGGCAGCGTCTTGCGCTATTTTCTTGAGACATTGCCCAATCAAACAGAATGGGGGAAAAGCATAAAAGAACGTATTCCCCCAGTGTAGCGAGAAAGCATCCACTGCTACTGCCCCTGGATCGTGTTCCCAAGACACGTATTTGGGCAATTGGTGATTCAGTCTAGATGCAAACAGATCAATGTCCGGCACTCCATACCGACTGACTATATTTTTGAAATTTTGTGGATTTAACATCCATTCTGTACTGTCTTTAAATATTCGTGATCTTTTGTCTGCACAACATTGTCTCTCCCTGGGAGATAAATAGCTGAAAGCCAAATATTTTTACCAATACACCAATGCCACATCTGGTTTACCAGATGATCACATGATATTGATCTTACACCACCCATGTGATTGATATATGCCACAGCTGTGGTATTGTCTATTTGTATTGGGACATGCAAATCCTTCATAGTAGAACAATAAGCTTTTAATCCATAAAATGCTCCCAGTAACTCCAAATAATTTATACCATATGTTTGGAGCAATAAATCCTCTTGGACAGTCCATCTGCCCCGACAGCTGGTCTCATTATCCGTAGCCCCCCCATCCGAGAGAACTTGCATCAGTTTGCAAAAACACTGCTGGCTGCTGAACTAAAATGTTCTTAACAGCTTGTGGAACATTCTCAATCCACCAATGCAATTCTGATAAGGCTTCCTTTGGCAATTGCATGGGCCTATCAAAGTGGCCTGCTCGCTGTATAAGCGCTTGAGTTTTTGCCCTTTGAAGATTTTGGTAATGCAGTGGACCAAATTCTACTGCTGGGAATGCTGCTATTAATTTCCCAATAACCTTAGCAACTTCTCGGATGGAGGGATAAGGTTTGTTAATCAGGCTCTGACACACATTTGTCAAATCAATAACCTTATCTATTGGTAAAGTTACTAACATGGTAACTGAATTAATCACAAACCCCAGATATTCAATGGTTGGGATGGCTGTAACTTAGATTATGTTGGATGAATCAGGAACCCCAGCCTTTCAAACAGACTTGTAGTTGCTGAGACTGATTTTTCAGCTGACTCCTAATTAGCATTGACAATTAAAATGTCATCTAGATAAGCCATAACGATGTGTTTTTGTGCCCTTAGCAATGCAAGTGCTGGCTTCAACAATTTAGTGAACAATTTAGCTTAAACATTGAATTTTCTCAATTCTGTTAACTCAGACTGCCCCCTCCCCCTCCCCACCTCTCCCTCAGCCCTTGGGCCCTGACATTCCTTCTCCATCTCCCCCCCCCCCCCCCCCCCCAGTCGCACTAGCTTCTCATTTTCACACCACAAACAGCTTACAATGGCCTGTTTCCTTTATCATCAATACTTTTTTGCATATCTTTCATTCATTGTTCTTTATCTCTCCACATCACTGTCTATATCTCTCGTTTCCCTGATCCCTGACCAGTCTGAAGAAGGGTCTCGACCCGAAACGTCGCCTATCTCCTTCGCTCCTTAGATGCTGCTGTACCCGCTGAGTTTCTCCAGCTTTTTGTGTAACCCTCGATTCTCCAGCATCTGCAGTTCCTTCTTTAACAATTTAGTGAACTGTCTAGGTGCTGAGCTTAATCCATTAGGTAATGCTTTGTATTGCCACAGCTGTCCCAACCGCTTAAACTTTAAATACCTGCCAAAGTGATGATGAATTGGAACTGAGTAATATGCATCCTTCAAATCTATTGTAGCCATATAACAACCTGTTGATACCAGCTGCATAGCAGTGTTGAAGGTGTCCATTTTTAAATGTTTATACTGGACAAATGTATTCAATTGTGTGAGATCTAAAATGATTCTACAACCCCCATCTTTCTTTGGTCTGGGGAAAATATTTGACACAAATTGTTGTGGATCCACTCCTGTTTTCTCGATAACTCCTTTTCTACACAAATTCTTAACCTCTTTATCAATTTGAATTTTTTTTTCCCCAAGAACGGAAACATCAAAGTATGATTAGGCTTATTCTGTCCCAGTGGATCCATACCTTCTACAAAATCAATGGTAGATCCTAAAACAGTATCTAATATAACACGATCAGATGTTATACTGTCCCATTCATTATAAAACATTCGGAGTCTACCACCAACCTGAGGTTCATCCAAAAATTCTTCTTTAATACGATAAAGTTTTTGTACCTCTCCAACCGGACGTAGTGATCTCCTTCTCCCAACAAATGGGTGTACATACGGCTGTGCTGGTTGGTAATTCTTCCTTACCATACTCCTGCCTCGGCTTGTTCCAGCTCCAAAATCAAATCCCCTTCTCAAAATTGAAGGGTTTCATGAGGCCAATAGTTTTTGCCTCTTCATCAATTTCTTTAATTTGTTTAGACAGATTTTCTCCGAACAAATAACCAGGAGCTTGAACATTGCTTGATCTGCACAACCCTGCAAATCTTGGATGTAAAAGAGGCCGAATGGCAATCTTCCTCATACAATTTATCTAAAAAAATGAGTTGCAGAATAATGCCAACATATGCTTCTGAACTTTGGCCATTCCACAACCTTCCACTTGTCTTCCAAAAGCAGTGATGCCAGCCGAAATTAGCTTGAGGATTCTTTGAATCGTATTTCCTGCGCCCGCATCATTGATGACATTGGCGCCCAAATAGCCGGATTCACCGTAGGTACCTTCAGTGAGGTACAATTAATAGGTGTTTTTATACAAATCTGCTTTCTCAACCATAACAGCTTCTTGAAGCAGGTGAGAGACCATATAATTAATATTGGCCGCCAGGTTTTCTTCCGTGGCCTCACCGCCTCCTCCAGGTATAGCAAAACTTTGTGCCACATCAGACACACCTGGATCAACATATTTGTATTGTGGTGGGTACTCCTGACCGCAATCACCACTTTCAGGGTCAGTCTCATACAGCCCTGGTACTCCTGAAACTTGTTCAAAGGAGACTTCCTCCAGCCCAATCCCGGGCACTGGAGTTACAAATTCCCAATTCAAACTGGCACCATATTCATCATATGGAACCCCCTCAGGGGCTGCCTGGGAATATTCTGGGTTCTTAGACCCTTGGTTGATTATTGTTTGGAGTATTTTCTCCATTTGATCCAGTCTGAGCCATAAGGCTTTCCTTTCTGGACCTTCCGAATTCATCAGAAACCTCAGGCCTTTCAGCTTTTCTTTTACATTTTTTAGGCACTGGGTTTTCAAAGTTTTTGTTTGTGGAGCAACCAAAGGCTCACTAACGGGTATTTCAACGGCCACCGGTATCGGAACCGGCTCCGCAATAATCTGCTGTCCCGACTCTTCTCCACCCCGGGATGCACATATTACCCGTGATTTTTTAAACTTTCTCCATTTTAGTTTAACTCCTCCTGGTTTACCTACCAGCCCACAGAGTTTTGAAAATGCCCTGGAAGTAAAATAATTTTACTTACCTGCGAGCCGTTTCCTTACCGCTGTGTTGGAGCTGCGCTCTGCAGTTCTTTCCTCTACCGACAGCGTAGACGTAATGCCGATCAAGCGTCATGCGGGGCTTCTTCACGTAGTCACTCACGTGACTCCGAAGTAAAATTAAAATTTTAATTCTTGATCTCTCCTGGTCCCAGAACACTGATGCAATCATAAAGAAAGCACATCAGCTCCTCTACTTCCTGAGAAGATTACGGAGAGTCGGTATGTCAAGGAGGACTTTCTCGAACTTCTATAGGTGCACAGTAGAGAGCATGCTGACTGGTTGCATCATGGCTTGGTACGACAACCTGAGCGTCCAGGAGCAGAAAAGGCTGCATAAAGTCGTAACCACTGCCCAGTCCATCATCGGTTCTGGCCTCCCTACCATCGAGGGGATCTATCGCAGTCGTGGCCTCAAAAAGGCTGTCAGCATCGTCAAGGACCCACACCATCCTGGCCACACACTCATCTCTCCGCTGCCATCGGGTAGAAGGTACAGGAGGCTGAAATCTGCAACATCCAGATTCAGGAACAGCTTCTTCCCCTCAGCCATCAGACTATTAAACACAACTTCAAACAAACTGTGAACTGTAACAACCTATTGCACTTTATGTTTTTAAAGTGTGTGTGTGTGTGTGTGTATGAATATATATATATATTCGTTCTATGGTATATGGATACACTGATCTGATCTGTATTTATGACTACAATATCCTGTTGTGCTGCAGCAATGCAAGAATTTCATTGTCCTATCTGTCACACATGACAATAAACTCTGTTGACTTGACATGGCTCATTTGCAAGATGAGGACCACTTCAGTTCTTGTGTTTGTGTAAGTAGCAGGGGTTGGAAAATTGCTATTGTGATAAACCTGTTCAAAAAGGGAGAGAGACAAAACAATGGGAAACTATAGCATGCTTAGCCTGAATTCACTTGGTGGAGTGATGGTAGAATCAATTATTAGGGAATTAGTAGCAGCATATTTGGAAAATTATATTCTAAGCAGAGTTAACTTAACTTCATGAAGAGGATGTGTCTGACAAATTGGAATTTTCTTTTGAGGAAATCTTGATGCCTGGTGGTCCAAACAGATGGTGCCTCAAAAGGTTAAGTCACAGGATGGGAGCCTATTATGTTGGATGTAATATATATCGTGTAATGATGGGATTAGCAACAGGCAGAAATAGACAAGCAGGAATAAGGGGGTAACTTTCAGTTTTGGCAACCTGTGATAGTCATTGGGAGGCCAAAAGGCACAATGCTGGGACTGTAGATCTTTGCAATATATGTTAGTGACTTGAAGAAAGGAAGTGAATATATAGTAGCCAAAGTTGTGGAAGACTCAGCAGTAAATGGGAAGGAAAGATGTGAGGAGAATACAAACAGTATAATAGGAATATTGATTGGTTAAGTGAGAGGTCAACATTTGGCAAATAGAGAATAATATGAAGTTTATTTTGGGAGAAACCGTTTGATTTAAATGAAGAAAAACATCAAAGCTGCAGAACGATGGAATTTGGGGATTCTTGTGTGCAAAATGCAGAAAGCCAGCAAAACAATGCAGCAATAGCAAAGAAGGCTAATATAATATTGGTCTTACATGGAACATTACCTCACAATGTCTGTGCCAAACATGATGCCAAAACCAACTCATCTGCCTGCACATAATCCATATCCCTCTATTCCTATTTGGGAGTCAGAGGTTATGGGGAGAAGGGCAGGATAATGAGGTTAGGAGGGAGAGATAGATCAGCCATGATTGAATGGTGGAGACTTGATGGGCCGAATGGCCTAATTCTGCTCCTATCACTTATTCCATGCATATCCATATGCCTATCCAAAAGTATCTTAAATGACTTTATTTGAAGGACATAAAAGAATATGTGGGAACATTAAAGAATATAAAAGTGTGAAAGTCTTACCTTATCTGTACAAGGCACTGATGATACCACATCAACCGTATTGCAAACACTTTTGGTCTCCTTATTAAGGAAGGATATTATTTCATTGGAGATGTTCAGAGAAGATTCATTAGGAATTGAGGGATGGTTCTGTGAGGAACGATGAAACAGGTTGACAGTACTCATTTGAGTTTAAACGAACGTTAGGCAATTTCATTGAAACATCAGATTCTCAGGGGGCTAGATGGAGTAAATGCTGAGAGGATGTTTTCCTCCCAGTGGCTCGGAATAAAGAGGCACACATTTAAGATTAAGATTGAGAATTTATTTTGTTAAAGGCTATGAGTCTTTGGAATTTGACAGTCCCCAGTTATATTTAAGGCTGAGATAGATTTCTAATCAGTAGAGGAATTGAGGGTTATGGGGAAAGGCAGGAATGCAGACTTGAGAAATATCAGCTTGGTTGTAATCCCATTGAATCGGAAGATTGGGCTATTGGATGAATGAACTGTTCTTGTTCTTAATTATTTCTCTTGAATTCCTCCTCACCCTCCATAACAACCCTTGAAAATACCAAAAGAAGGGACAGTCGCAATGATAAATGGCCTCATGGACAAGTAAGAGTATGCACGATTCAATGACCTGTGGACGTTCCAGTCATGTTGATGCAAAATCTTTGTGTATGAGTAGGTGGGGTGCTATTGTTATTATCAGAGCGGATAGGTTAATGAGTTCACCTGGAGCTTGAAGACTAGTATCCTTTTCTGGAAACTAACACGATATGGGACACACCATACAAAATTAGAAAATCTGAGCCCGTCAAAATGTGTATCTCAAATTGTCCTTTCATTCTGTTCACATCATTCCCATCTAGATGCACCTTTAATCCGAATTTAGAGACATTTCACCTTCCGAGGGCTGTGTCCAATATTCCTGTTATATTTTTGGGCTCTACGATTAATTTAAGCATAATAGTATTGACCTTGCCATCTCTTGTATCGTTCAATCATCCTTTTGTATAAATGTTATCAGTAAGTATGTTAGTGATGAACACCCACTGAAGGACAATGTAGCAAGATATTCTCTGATTGTACCTTTCACATTATCTTGTGATATCTCACATTTATAGGTTGTGAACTTAGAATGAAATACACATTAAACCGTCATACGGCTCCTGTTCTTTCATGTTGTTTTTCATCTGATGGCCGTATCTTGGTGTCTGGGTGAGTTTGGCATGTTGAACTTTCCATTAATGGAGTTGTACTTATTCTGAATTTGTTTAAAAACCAATTACAATTATGATTTTTTTTTAAAGACACAAAGTGCTGGATTGACTCAGCAGGTGAGGTGGCATTTCTGGATAACATGGATAGGTGGCGTTTCAGGTCAGGACCCTACTTCACTTTACTCCGCAGATGCTGCCTGACCTGTTGAGTTTTTCTAACATGTTGTGTCTTTTTTCCAGAGGGGCTGCCTAACCCACTGAGTTACTCCAACACAATGTCTTTTTTTATATATATAAACCAGCACCTGTAGTTCCTTGTATCTGATATGATGATTTACATAGTTAAATGGTGATGAGCATTTAGATTAATTTAGAGATTAATATCGTCAATTTTTAAGTAATTAGTTTCATTTCTTGTGAAAGTTTACGCCATGTTTACAAATGCTAAATCTTTATATTAGGTTCCTAATGCCATTTTGGAACCTTGTGCTCTATCTACCTTGTCCATGTCATGTTCTTTTAGTTCAACTCTAAACTGGATTTCTGAATTGATTGCCTCTAAAATGTCTCATTGCCATATCCAAATATCAGATTATAAGGTTCTGTACTTTGTAGCCTGTAAAAACGGATTCCTCAGTATTTACTGACTTTGCTTGCTTTTGATTTTCTCAACCTCAATTTTGTATGATTCGAAAATACTTTGTAGATATGCAGTCACTTTGGCTTGTTTCCTGAATTGTCGATTACCGAACTTTTGACTGCAAGCCTTTGTGTGTAACGGGTGGGGCTGTAAACAAGAACTCCAAGATTGTGATTTTTAAGTGTGAAACAAGCCTCCAATATATTGCAGTAGTCTGTATTTTTCAAAGCAAACGTATAAGTAGAAGAGAAGTAATGCTGTCTAGGTCATATCCAAAATTAGTTCAGTGCCTATAGTTACAGTAGAGGAGCCTTGCTCAAAATGTATTAACACCATGTGGTACCACCATTTAATACTGGGGTCCCTATGAACATCAACATTTCTTTTTTATTATCATTTTTTTAATACAAGCTCAGTATTCCTTTGTTTTCTACAGAAGTGCCAAGTTATTGACCAATAGCTCAGCTTTTCAATTTGCCCATGATGCCTTTTTGCATTGTACACTATTCAGATTTATACTTGGTTTTGTATCATCAGCAAATTTGAAACTTATAATTTGATCTCCTTAGCAACATCTTTGGCATCAAATATTAAGGACCGGAACTAATACCATAAGCCAGCCATTCTGCTTTTTGTACTTTTAAGTTCCTCAGACTGCACTGCCAATTCCATGCGCTTTAACTTTGTTGAGAATTTTCTTTTAAGTTTAGCGTGTTCTTTCTAGCAAAATATTTCAGTTCACACTTTACATTAAATCAGCATGAAGAAAGGTCCAGACCCATAGCATCGTCTGTCCATTTCCCTCCATATACTGCCTGACCTGCTGAGTTCCTCCTGCACTTTGCAGATGTTAGAATTCTGGGCAAAAACACCCTTGTGTCTCTGTCTTGCAATACATTTTGTCTGCCAAGTGTCTATCCATTTTGTTGCTCCTTTCGAATGTCAGCAGTAAACTTTTAAGAGCATCCCTGCATAATGAAAAATAATCATTCACCATTACTATTTTTATGTTTAGCAGTTCAAACCTCTTTTTTTTCTTTCAAGGTCCGTTGACAAGTCTATTATAATTTGGGATTCTGTAAGTATGAGCCAAAAAGGGTTTCAGAGAATTTAAAATGTTGCAAGAATATTGAAAACATTCTGAAATGCTAATATAAAACATTTATTGTTAGCTTTTCATTCTAAAAATCTACAGATACCTAAATGTTGCATTTTTTAGTTTGAAAACCTTTGGTGGAAATGACTGTATTTTTACATTCTCTTTTATTGTATTGGTATCTACAATTGTATTTTTGAAGCCCAAGATCATAGTAAGCAAATATCTGAAAGAAAATAAGGTGCCTTTAATACTATTGACATTTTTTCCCAGTGCAGGCAAATTCAAGCTTTATGAACTTCCTTTAGATTTTACTGAATCTGTGATAGTTAAATCATCTGTAAATTTTCATTGTACCGTTACTGAAAAAAAAAATCACTTTTTTCATTGTGCAGATTAGCGGAGTTCCTCTTCACACACTGGTGCAACATAAAAGGTATGTTAAACAATTTGTTTTGTCCAAAAGTAAGGCAGCATGCGGCAGAAACTAATGACCCTTCGTTGATCGTGACCAGGCTGACTTTCTGTCAGTACAGTCCACCGCCAAATAAAGCGGTATGCTGCACATTATTCTGTCTAAATTGCGATTTCAGATTTCTCCACTGCATCAATGAAAGATGCATCATGTCATGTCTTTACTGTCCCCTCTTCCATATTTCACTTCCCATCAAGCTAGGGATAAACGCAGTCTTGCTGATGTTACCCATTCCAGAAGAACCCAAAATGATGAAAATGAAAAAAAATTAAATGCAGATAATTCTTCAGTTTTATAAAATGTAACTGATGTAGGGATAAATCATTTCTAGCTAGACTGGCTGACAAAACAACACACACATCCAACATGCTATTTTTTTTTTTATTTGTTACTAATATGTTTTAAGATTCCCAGATTTTAAAACAAACCAGAAGTTTATTTAACTTCAATGGTTTTTACCTCCCACATTCAGATAAGTTTATCATCTGAGTTTATGAAACTGATACTATTTTATAGCTCCTTCAAGGCTGTGGATGATCATGGCAAATTTTGATAACTCTTTCAGGTATGTGACGGCTTGTGCATTTGCAAGAGATCTTCCCTTAATTGCCACTGGTTCTATGGACAAAACAGTGAATATTTGGAGAATTGGATTAAAAAACACATCAGGTAAGTACTGTACTATAAGAACTCAATTTTATGTATGTTAAGCCATAATATTTGCAAAACAATTATTCCAATTGTAACTTCTAAATTATGTGATGTATGAGTAATGGAATAAAAAAATAATGAAATGATGTGCAGATCTTTTTAAATTGAAAGTATTGAAAGGTACACCATAAATTAAGTCAAATATTTGACATTATTGACCTAAGTATTCTTGTTTTGAAGATGATCATTTGGCAACAAAGCTTAGGCACTCGGTACAACACTGGTCAGAAGATGAGGTCTGTTCTTGGCTTTCAGCAGAAGACCTACAGGAATTAGTGGTTATTTTCAAGTCTAACAATATTGATGGACAAGAATTATTGAATCTTACAGAAAAAAACCTCATGTCTGATCTGAAAATAGGTAAGAATTTAAAAGAGAAATACTTTGAAAACATTTTCCTAAATCGCTATAGTACATTAATTTTTAAAGCAAAACAATCGTGTAAAACTAATTTTGCTTTGAAATTAATTTGAATATCAGTGATTTTACAAGCAGCCAATGTATGCTGGAGGTGCAAACCGTACTTCAGCCTAATCTGAAGCTCCATAGTGTGGGTGGGAAAAACATTGAGAATGAAAATCACAAACAGTTAAAAGATGGAAAGCAGTGCATATTAATATGTGGGTCAGGGGTTAGGGCTTTATAAAGATTATGCAGATTAATTTTCCCAAAGGTAGACACATAATGCTGGAGTAACTCAGCGGGATCTCTGGAGAGAAGGAATGGGTGACGTTTCGGGTTGAGACCCTTCTTCAGACATTCGATTTAAACCAGCATCTGCAGTTCTTTACTGCACGTTAATCTTCCCAAATGTAGTTTCAGAAAATGCCATTAAATGCAAATGCAGTTGTGTTAAATCCAAAAGATCACATCAGAAACTAGTCTACAAAGGCTTTGTTACATATTTGCCTTGTGAATTGTTTTGCAGAATCACTTGGACTGCGTAATAAAACAATGCGGAAAATTGAAGAACTAAAATCAAAAATAGAATCTACTTGTGTTGGTATACCAGATGAATTCCTCTGTCCAATAGCCAGAGACATTATGACTGATCCAGTGATTGCTTCAGGTACTTAAAGTTAATGTTAAATTAATTTGGATCATGCAATGGTGAGGAAAGAGAAAGTGGGGAAAAGAAGATCGGGAGACAGGAGAGTCTGAGAAACAAGTGCAGGGGTGGGAGGGGTTGAGTCTGGAAGTAGAGGGGTGAGGGATGGAAGTGGTAGAGTGGGGGATAGGGAAAGAAGTACAGGGGGAAAGTTAGGGTAAGGGAAGAGCAAATTGGAATGGATAAGAAAAAGGAAAAGGGGAGGATCCAGATGGGTTTGCGAGGGAGGAACTGAGAAAAGGGGAGGAGAGCAGGAGGCGGATAAGGGAAGACCAATGTGTAATTAAAAAGGGTAGGAGCAGGATCAGGGATAGAGATAGGAGGGGGTAGAGAGAACTATCAACATGCGGAATGCCCATTTTCGTTTTGGTCTTGGGGTCCCGGAGATTGCAGTTAATCATGAGCACTTTCAGAATCCTTGAAAGTCTGAACAATTGGTCCTCTTTTCATTACGCTTGGGAGTTGTATTGTTAGTAATGGTTGCAAATTAGATTAAATAGTTTGTAAAGCAAAATGTCTGGCATTCGAGAGAACATAGTAATTTTAGTCATGCTTAGTACATTCAGGTAACAAATCGTGGGAGAGTAAATTGATTGTTCGGTGACTTAAGGGGATCCCTTTTTCCAAAAAATTGTTTGCATTCACTGAAACTTCAAATAAATCTTTTCATGTAATAGATGGCTATTCGTATGAGAGAGAAGCCATTGAGAACTGGATTAATACTAAAAAGCGTACAAGTCCAATGACAAATATGCCTTTGGAGTCTACCTTAATAACACCCAACAGGACACTTAAAATGGCCATTGATCGCTGGATAGATGCCCAACAAGTACTACAAATGACAACACACCAAAAATAACAGAATGTTGGTTGGTAACACTGAATTTTTGACTATCCATATTGTATAAAATAGTGAGTACTGGAGACAGTCCAATACAGGTGGTTCTGCTATGATGTTTCTCAATTCCAATTGGAAACACCATAATTGATGAATTAGAGAACACTATTTGAATTACGTGGACTGAATTGCTTTTAACGTGACTTTCTATCGGGAACTAGAGAACCACTTATGTTACTTTGGAAATTAACAAGCAGAAAAACAATCTAAAGAACAAAAAACTTCCCGTCATCTTCCCACAGTAATCAGACAACATGTCTCTTAAGACACAACTGCTAGTTTCATGGCAGGTGTCCATTGAAATTGACAAGCAATTGTTCTTGTGCCGTTATATTCCATTAAAATGCAATCTTTTGGCGTGCAGTAATAACAAAAAACTTAGCGATGAAAAAGACCTTAGTTTTTAATAATGCGGGAAGTTGACAATTAATTTTATAATACGGTTTTCTTAAGTACGCAACTATTGAATTGCACAATTGTAGCAGAACTACAGGTATAGAAAAAATAGCTTAAATTTGTGATTAAAACTGATTAAATGTTTACATGCATCAATAATGATAATTGAATAAAGGGTTCAAAATTCTGAATTGACCTATTGGATGTTTTGTAAAAATTGTTGCTTTCTTTTTGTGAGGATTAATCCTACAGTTGAATCCCAACAACAAATGGAAATATAATATACAGTGCCCTCCATAATGTTTGGGACAACGACCCATCATTTATTTGCTGCTGTATTCCACAATTTGAGATTTGTAATAGAAAACAGATTTTAATAAAGGCCATTTTTAAACATTTTAATTTCACCATGTAGAAATTACAGCAGTGTTTATACATAGGTCCCCCCTCCCCCCATTTCGGGGCGCCATAATGATTGGGACACAACAATGTCATGTAAATGAAAGTGGTCATGTTTAGTATTTTGTTGCATTTCCTTTTCATGCAATGACTGCTCGAAGTCTGCAATTCATGGACATCATCAGTTGCTGGGGGTGCACAAAAGGCTGGAGAAACTCAACGGGTGCAGCAGCATCTAAGGAGCGAAGGAGATAGGCGACGTTTCGGGTCGAGACCCTTCTTCAGACTGGTTAGGGATCAGGGAAACGAGAGATATAGACGGTGATGTGGTGAGATAAAGTACAATGAATGAAAGATATGCAAAAAAGTATCGAGGATGATAAAGGAAACAGGCCATTGTAAGCTGTTTGTAGTGTGAAAATGAGAAGCTTGTGCGACTTGGGTGGGGGAGAGATAGAGAGAGAGGGAATGCCAGGGTCCGAGGGCTGAGGGAGAGGTGGGAAGGGGAGGAGAGCAAGGGTTAACAGAATTGAGAAAATTCAATGTTTAAGCCCAGAGGATGCAGACTCCCCAAGCGGAATATAAGGTGCTGTTCCTCCAACTTACGGTGTTGCTCACTCTGGCCGTGGAGGAGGCCCAGGACCGAGAGGTCGGATACGGAATGGGAGGGGGAGTTGAAGTGTTGAGCCACCGGGAGGTCGGGTTGGTTATTGCGGACCGAGGTGTTCGGCGAAAAGATCGCCAAGCCTCCGCTTGGTCTCACCGATATAGATCAGCTGGGAACTGGAGCAACGGATGTAGTAGATGAGGTTGGGGGAGGTGCAGGTGAACCTCTGTCGGACCTGGAAGGACTGCTTGGGTCCCTGAAAGGAGTGGAGGGGGGAGGTGAAGGGACAAGTGTAGCATCTCTTGCGATTGCAAGGGAAAGTGCCCGGGGAAGGGGTGAAGCGGGAGGGAAGGGAAGAATTGACAAGAGAGTTGTGGAGGGAGCGGACTCTGTGGAAGGCAGACGGGGGGGAGATGGGAAGATGTGGTGAGTGGAGGGGTCACGTTGCAGGTGGCGAAACTGGCGGAGGACTATGTGTTGTATGTGCCGGCTGGTGGGGTGAAAGGTGAGGACCAGGGGAACTCTGCCCTTGTTGTGAGTGGGGGAATGGGGAGAGAGGGCAGTGTTGCGGGTTATGGAAGAGACCCTGGTGCGAGCTTTATCTATAGTGGGGGAGGGGAATCCCCATTCTCTGAAGAATGAGGACATTTGTGATGACCTGGGTGTCTTCTCTGGTGATGCTCTGCCAGGCCTGTATTGCAGCCATCTTTAGCTTATGTTTGTTTTGGGGGTTAGTCCCCTTCAGTTTTCTCTTCAGCATATAAAAGGCATGCTCAATTGGGTTCAGATCGGGTGATTGACTTGTCCACTCAATAATGGACTATTTCCTAGCTTTGAAAAACTCCTTTGTTGCTTTGGCAGTATGTTTGGGATCATTGTCTTGCTGTAGAAGGAACCGCCGGCCAATGTTTTGAGGCATTTGTTTGAACTTGAGTAGGTAGGATGTGTCTTTACACGTCAGAATTCATTATGCTACTACCATCAGCAGGTGTATCATTAATGAAGATACGTGAGCCAGTACCTTCAGCAGCCATACATGCCCAGGCCATAACACCCCCACCACTGTGTTTCACAGATGAGGTGGTATGCTTTGGATCTTGGGCAGTTCCTTCCATACTTTGCTCTTGCCATCACTCTGACATGTTAATCTTCGTCTCATCGGTCCACAAGATCTTTTTCCAGAACTGTGGTTGCTCTTTTAAGTACTTCTTGGCAAACTGTAACCTGGCCATCCGATTTTTGCAGCTAACCAGTGGTTTGCATCTTGCAGTGTAGCCTCTGTATTTCTGTTCATGAAGTCTTCTGCGGACAGTGGTCATTGACAAATGCACAACTCACTCCTGAAGAGTGTTTCTGATCCGTCGGACAGGTGTTTGGGGATTTTTCTTTACTATACAGAGAATTCTGCTGTCATCAGCTGTGGAGGTCTTCCTTGGCCTGCCAGTCCCTTTGCGATTATAAGCTCACCAGTGCTCTCTTTCTACTTAATGATGTTCCAAACATTTGATTTTGGTAAGCCTAATGTTTGGCTGATGTCTATAACAGCTTTATTCTTGTTTCTCAGTCTCATAATGGCTTAGTTAACTTTCATTGACACAACTTTGGTCCGCATGTTGATAAACAGCAATAAAAGTTTCCAACAACGATGGAAAGACTAGGTGCTGGGAGCTCTCTCATACCTGCATTAAGGAGGAAATTAAACACTCCTGAGCAATTGCAAACACCTGTAAAGCCATGTGTCCCAAACATTATGGTGCCCTGGAATGGGGGGACATGTTATAAACACTGCTGTAATTTCTACATGGTGAAACCAAAATGTGTAAAAATGGCCTTTATTCAAATCTGACAATGTGCACTTTAACCATATGTGATTTGTTTTCTATTACAAATCTCAAATTGTGGAGTACAGAGGCAAGTAAATAAATGATGGGTCTTTGTCCCAAACATTATGGAGATCACTTTCGTAAGAAAACCCTTTAAACTTTACACGATTGACAGCCAGCAATTATGGAACATGATTGCCACAATCTGGTTAGAAAGCTCAATCTGACAAACTATTTCCTACAATCCTAGCCTTTCAAGTCAAAATTAATTCAGTTGCTTGGGGCGAGGTGAATCTTTTTTTATTAACCATTCAATTTCTGTTTCTTCAAACTAACTAAAAGCAAAAGATACACCAAAATCATGAAGCAGAAATATTAGAATATGATTTTATTTTTTTTTCTTCAATGTGCCATATTTTAACCTGGGCTTTCAGTGAGGAACCAATCAGACAATACATGATATGTTTTTTCTCTATTTGTAAAAGGTTTGCAAAGGATACATGGAACAATATTGGAAGGTCATTACAAAACTTAACTACTGCCTTCTTCCCACAGTTAAGCAGCAACAGTAATGAAAATGTATGCATGTCATAATGAAACAGTTACATGTGTTGTGCAAAAAAATAACTAGGTAAAATGTCTGCTTTTACAAATACTTAAGCAGGAACAAACTCAATAAATAAAGTTAGTACTTAAATTGATAACAAACCATTAAATTTAAATTTACACTGACTATATTTGATTAACATGTTTTAATTTGATTAGTGTGCAACACTGATTACAAATGAGTACTTCATTTTAAGATTACATAAACCTTTCTGCAAGTGAAGGACTTGTAACTTGTTTCATTTCAAAGCTGGATCTCTTATAAAATTTACAAATGGCTGAGATAAAAACTGCTTCAAATTTTAATAACTCCCTTTGTGCTGATTAACAATGATGATGGCATATTGTATATTAATCTAATTCATACTATATAAATACTTATAAATTACAGCAAAAGCACTTTAAGGCATTTTATAATTTGTACTTTCATAAAGTGCAGTTATTCTTTTGTTAAATGCTGTATTAAAATAATTCAGTGCAACAGCCAGCTTGGTTAAACCTTATTTTTTTAAATCAACATGCAATGTTGTTATGTAACAGTCAAACCTTGCTGATAAGCATCATACTGACCAGTAACCAGGGCCAGCATACTCCACTAGTGACTTATAACGTAGAGAGGGAAAATTTATTGGGTATTAATAAGTGTTGACAGCTTGTGTTATTTGGTCCAATGGATACTTTTACACATTAGATTCTATAAATGATCGCTTTGGCTTGACAGAATTAATGTTACTTGAATGAACATCTCGAGCTACGTTAGATTGTGGTTTAGAAATACTCTCTTGTAAAGAACGCGGAACAGTCACGGATGTACTGGGTTCTTGAATGTTCATGGTTGTTTGACCGGGCTTGGAATGCATTCCATTGTGAAGTGTTCCAGCAGAGACTGGAGTTGGAAGTTTCATCGGATCGTGGTAGGGACTGATAGTTTTGGCAAGCTGCACCTCGGAGTGAATATTTTGACCACCAGTAATAGAGGTAGAATTTGCAACTAACGCATCCGCGGACTGATCGTGCCAGGTACGAATCTGTTGACCGCTGGGCAGATGTTGCTGGGATCTGACTCTTTTATCAATAACTCCCATAAATGGCGTAGTTCTTGGTCTATCTGTCCCACTCAAGTTTGGGTTGGATTTTTCTATTGTGCATTCCAAACTGTTTTTGACATGAGTATCAGATGTTTGCATTGGATCTGGATTCTGCCCTCCAGGAATGCTACTATTTGGGACAACACTGGTGGTTGAACCAGAAACTTTCATGACCGGTTCATGCATTGGTGTAGACATGCAAGTCACAAATCCTTGATGGGTTGTATCCAGTTCTTTAACTTGACTTGTATTTTCTGGTAAATTTGTTTTCTGCTGGGACTCTACATGTATTATTTCTGATGGTATTCCTGTATTTATAAAAACCTCAGTTGCTGTTTGTCCTTCATGCTTCTGCTGCACAGACTTAACAGAGGTCACTCTTTCTCCACAAGTTCCAGAATGATTTCCACTATTAATTGCAGGCTCCTGTTGTACATTTCTGTTGCCTGGCAAAGGAATTAGAGGAAATTGTGTTGGGAGTGGAGTTTTACTGCTATATTGGTAACCTGCTGTTCTTCCTCCAGCTTGTACCAAATTCATATGCTGGTTTGTTTTCACAATTTGAGCTTGTTTAGGTGGTTGCATAACTATTCCTTGTTGTGAGAGTGGTTCTCGGAGATACTTGTGTGTCAATTTATTCTGAGGTGATGCCGGTCTTAATTTCTGGGAAACTATATCTTGCGAAGACTTTTTAAATGTGTTTGGACATTGCTGAGGCCTTGATGAGATGGTCACGACTTCATTAGATGCACCAAGCTCGTCGAGCCCAACGTCAAGTGGCGCATTCTCAAGGTGCTGGCCTAACAATTCTTCTTCATTATCAGATTCAATGTTTTGCTGCGGTTGCTGAAATTGTTGTTTTTGCTGTTGTGCTCGTTGCACCTGCTTATATTCCTCTTCAATCCGTGCAAGAAGTCTCTTTATTTCTCGGTTGCCCGGGCAAAGCTTAGCAGCCTCTTGTAAATCTGCAAGAGCTCCGGCAAATTGCCTAAGAAAAAAATATTCATTTTATCACTGGTATAGTAAATGACATTTCCAAATAGACAAGTTTTCCTACTTTGGTTACAATTATGTCAACTACAAAGAATAGATTAATGCAAACAGTCTATTTTTAGTTTTATTTTATTAGTGTGTTTGAAGTCCATTTCAACAAGTTAAAGGTCCTATTGCCAACAATGGACAGTACTTCTCACCTGCTGCTTCTTTTGGCTCTTCCTCTAGCATAGTAAGCTTCATATGATTTTGGCTTTAAATCCAGTGCTTTAGAAGCAAATTCCTCAGCCATTCCAAAGTCCTATCAAAAAGAAGAAAACATATATATGCAATCTTGATGACAATCATAATTGCCTTGATAATGGAAAAATACTTCCATGTAAATCCTCCACTAATGAAGGAGTTTGCAGGGATATACGTCCACCACCAATTTTCCAGAGTCTTGCTGTATTATCTGTTTTGGTCATACTGCTTAAAGGCATACTGGTTCATTCACTGAGGATTTGCAAACATTAATCATCAGCAAACATCCCACTTTAATCTTAGGATGAAAGGAGGGTTATTATTGAGGCAGTTATAAATTATAAATAAGTTATAAATGATCTTGGGGCACTACCCGAGGAACCTGAACAGTGATAAGGTTGGGCTAGGATGACCAACCCTCGACAATCAAATACTCTGTTCCTTTATGTAGGGGATCACTTCAATCAATAGGGGTTTTATTTCCTCAATGTCCAGTTACTTCAGTTTTACAAAGGCTGCTTAATGCCGCATTCAATCTAATAATGCCTTGATTAACTCAGGGTTGGAATTCATCTCTTGGGTCATTATTTGAACCCAGCTGTGACAAGGTTTCGAGCAGGTTAATGCTCCAAAGATCCAAAATGGGCTTTGGTGAGTAGGTTATTGGTAAACTATCAACAACACCTTCCTTTAGTCATGATTAGCAAGATGGAATTCATCGTGCACTTTGTGAATGAAACATACCCTGGCAATTGTCCATGTAGTCTAAAAATGCTAGTGTTGTAACTTGATGGAAGAGTTTGGTTGGAGATGTATCCAATTCTGGAAACAAGTCATCAATATTACTCTGAAGAAGGGTCTCGACCCAAAACGTCACCCATTCCTTCTCTCCAGAGATGCTGCCATTTTGTGTCTACCTTCATCAATATTACTGATGGGAATAATTTGGTTAGATTGCATTTGCTGAAAATGGTTAATGTTATTACATGGAGTGAAATGACTGAAAACTGGCTTCTGTGATGGTGACGCAGGAGGAAACCAAGATGCATTATCTATTTGGCACTTCTGCTCTCAGTTCTTAAATGCTGGGCCCCGCTAATGACTGGATGGAGATATTCTTGCAGCTTTCTCTTCCCTTTAACTATTTGATTTTTCACCATCATTCACAAAAAGTTGTAATACTGCAGAGCTTCAATCTTATCTGATTTCTCAGTTACATGTGCTGTAGCACACACATTCTTCTGTTCCAGTTTTAAGGTTGGAATCTAATCTTTAGGCATGCCTTTCTGCACTTCACACCGAACCAGGCTTGATAGAAGACTGAATGATAATGCCAGGTGAGGATGTGTCAGACTGCATGGATGTGCATTTCTACTGCTGCTTTGAAATGCCAGATCTTCTCTGACTTATCGCATTCAACATGGCTGAGGTGTCACAAAATGAAGGAAGACATGACTTTTCACGAAATTGACGGTAGGAGTAATCTTTGCTTAACAAAACAACTTTAGTTGATGCCTTGTTTTAACTACCATTAGAACATATTTGGTACTTTTTCTTTTTAAGTGAAAAAGTAAATTGCTGATAAATTTGAGTTGGAAAGACAAGGAACTACAAATGCTGGTTTACAACGAAAGTCAGTGCTGAAGTAACTCAGCAGGGCAGGTAGTATCTCTGGAGAACGTGGATTGGTGACATTTTGAGTCAGGATCCGGTGGACTGATTGTAGGTTGAGAGAAAGTTGTAAGAGAGATGGGGGGAGCAGGACAAAGTCTGGCAAGTGATAAATGGACTGACAGATCAAACAATCTTCAGGAATCAGGTGTGGATTTGTCAATGACCACAGTCCATAGAAGACTTCCTGAACAGAAATACAGATGCAAACCACTGCTTAGCCGCAAAAATAGGATGACCAGTTTACAGAGAAGTACTTAAAAGAGCAACTACAGATCTGGAAAAAAGTCTAGTGGACAAATGAGGTGAGGATTAACATATCAGAATGATGGCAAGAGCAAAGTATGTAGGAAAGAAGGAACTGCCCATGATCCAAGGCATACCACCTCATCTGTGAAACACGGTGGTGGGGGTGTTATGGCCTGGGCACGTATGGCTGCTAAAGGTACTGGCTCACTTATCTTAATTGATGATACAACTGCTGATGGTGGTAGCATAATTGAATTCTGAAGTGTATAGACGCATCATATCTGCTCAAGTTCAAACAAATGCCTGAAAACCCATTGGCCAGCAGTTAATTCCTAGCAAGACAATGATCCCAAGCATCCTGCTAAAACAACAAAGGAGTTTTTCAATGCTAAAAAATGGGCAATTCTTGAGTGGTCGTCAATCACCCAATTGAGCATGCCTTTTATATGTTGAAGGAGACTAGCGCCCATAACAAGCATAAGCTAAAGATGGCTGCAATACAGGCCTGGCAGAGCATCACTAGAGAAGACACCCAGCAACTAGTGATGTCCTTGAATTGCAGTCATTGCACGCAAAGGATATACAACAAAATACTAAACATGACTACTTTCATTTACATAACTGTGCCCTGAAATGGGGGGAACTATGTATAAACACTGCTGTACTTTAAACATGGTGAAACCAAAATGTACAAAAATGGCCTTTATTAAAATCTGACAATGTGCACTTTAACCACATGTGACTGTTTCTATTGCAAATCTCAAATTGTGGAGTACATAGGCAAATAAATAAATGATAGGTCTTTGTCCCAAACATTATGGAGGGCACTGTAGATGCTGTTTAACATGTCAGTACAGGTGTCATAACTGGGAAAACAACATGAAGTTAGTGTAGTGGAGAGATAGCATGGAAACAGCCCACGCCAATTAATGATCAAAGTAACACAATTAATGAAAATAGTATATTCTCATCCAATTCAATTCTAAAAATGGCTGCATTTTTGCCCTCCCTGAACAGATTGGAACTAAAGAGTCTGAAAGGATTGAGGATAGCACTGAGAAAGCAAATTTGTTTGCAGTGTGCCATGATCTTTAAGTATACAGTTTCATAAATAAAGTTAAAAGTGAAACTAGGATTAAGTTGGGTTAGTAGTTTATTTTGTTAATTATCTATTGTGATGGTGATTAATGTAATAATTTATTGACAGTGATCAATGCAGAGGAACATGTGTGCCAGATTTACAAATCAGTGACATGCCAAGTGAAGACAGACAAGAACAACATACATTTGTCAAAAGGGGCATTTTAAGGCGACATGGTACAAATCAAATTGAAAGACATAACCTGAATGTTCAAAGTAGTTAGCAATATACATCTATAAATCTTGCATGTCTTAGTCAGTATCTGTGAAAATCACCAAGAACCATTTCACTAAAACAGCCTCAAAAGGACACTTCAAGGACAAATTATGTCTGTGGTTGCAAATATGTAGTATGTTGATTAATTTATACCGATGTGCCTAGTTTAGGTTTCAGTGTTTAAAATGGCATTAACAATCTAATAAATCATGTGAATAAAGCAGTGATAATTCATACAAACATGTTTAACTTGATCACCAATTAAAAGATTAACACAAAGTGCTGGAGTAACTCAGAAGTCATGGATAGGCAAAGTTTTAGATCTGGATCCTTCTTCAATATCTGCATTTCACGTGTCTACTCTCCAAAAATTAACTCTGAACTGGAATATAGTGCAACTTTTAAAACGCGAGTTAGGTATGCAGATAGATCATAAGGCAATTAAACTAAACCTCTTAACAGACAGAAGCAAATAGTCATTTTCTTGTCCTATCAGCAAAATAATAGGTAGAACATATGCATGTTTCTTTTACTTTTGCACATACACAGCTCATTGAAAATTCTAATAACTTATTCAGCATTTGTTCAATGCATTCTAACATTTAACGTTACTTAAATTAAAGAGTTCCTTATTGAAGTAATATGTTAACCTGAAATAATCTGAGTACTGAGAATTTAGAAGTCTTCCTCATCTTGGAAAAGGAGTATTGATTCCAAGCAAATACAAACATTGTGCCAAACTAACAGAGTTAAAAATCAATGAAGCAAAAGTATGAAACTAACCTTGGTCAACAATGCCACAGGTCAGAAACTCATTAAGTTAACCTCAGCATTTGGAACTAAAGTTGCCTCTCCACCCTGACACCTCTCAAAATATAAACATGCACAGTCACTGTACCAATTTAAGGATTATAAGTAAATGAATTGGAAGTTGCACAAAATCAGATAGTAAAGCTTACATTGGTTTTCCTCCGACATCTTGACAAGTTTAAGTAAAGAGAAATCTTCAGATCTCTGAAAGATTTTACTTCATCGCCAAATCCTTCTCTTGGAAATTTCCTTAGAGCATACTGGTATCTTTGCGCTGCCTCCTTCATTTTTCCTTTCTGCAGGAGTAGAGTGACAACATATTTCTGTTTGTAGTATGAAGAATTCTAATTTATGGCCTAATGTAGAAGTTCATTCATAGCTGCAAGACAATAGTTTACTTTGTAGAAGAAGCAGGACTCTTCTCTGCAACAGGCTAAGGCAGAGATAGAGTGGGAATCCAAGGTATAACGAATACCAATTGGTTCCGTGATCCATGACACAATACTAGCTACATTCTGGGCTTCTTCCAGCCTTGCTAAAAATTGACCATCTGTTTCATAACGATCAGCAAGAGTTTATCTGACTCAAAAAAAGGGATTTCACGAGATAGGGATACTATCCATGCTTAACAAGGGTGGGGACTTGCCATTTGTATAAAAACGAACAGTAACATTTTCTCTGGATATACTGGAAAAGACCTATTATGGTAAATGTGGGGCTTCGGGTGCACAAGGTTGATGAATTAGTAACAGCAAACACAGAAATGGCAGATATGTTGAATAATTGTTTTTTTGCCCCAGTCTTCATGCAAGCATTATCCCAAGGTATCAGGCATGTTCATTTCAAATCACATAGCCTCATGGGACGAACCATCAATAATGTAGCAAAATCTATTCACATCCAAATAGTTTAAGAAGCGCTACATCATTCATGTTTAAAGTTAGAATGCATCCAGAAGAATCAGTTCTCGTGGCATTGGGATCAGTTATGAGGCAGGAAGAATCTCGACTAGTTACATCGTGGCCTGGTAGAACTATTTTAACAACGGAACACAAGAGGCTGCAGACAGTGGTGGACTCTGCCCAGTCCATAACAGGCACTACCCTCCCCTCAGTTAAAAACATCTCGATGAGACACTGCCTCAAAGCAACTGCATCTATCATCAAAGATTCCCGCCATCTGGAACATACCCTCTTCTTGCTGTGATCATCGGCATGAGGTACAGAAGCCTGAAGTCCGACTAACAGATTCGGGGACAAATACTTTCCTACAACCATCAAGTTTTTTAACTGACTTAATCAAGGAACGGAACATCATGGATCACCTCTTGTACTATCAAGGATGTTTTCTAATTGTGTTTTGCACTAATGTATTGATTAGTAGAATGTGTATACTTTGTTTTCATGTGTTGTCTGAGTTTTTCTGCCTGCAATGCTGTTGCAAGCAAGATTTTAATTGTACATGTACCTCGCCAGACTTATGCAGATAGCATAAACGCAACTTTATCTGCTCAAGATTAAATGACTTCATCTCAACATAGCTGAGACTAACGTCCTTGCAGATGGGTTCACTGGTGAGAATCACCAGTATGCAGGGAATAAGATGCAGAAAAGCTTACAATATTAGGTAAGATAGTAGTACTATTTTAGGTAGAAGCAATCCAAGACAGAATCAATATGTGCAAATGCAGAAAGCATCGTGAATAAGATTAAGGTTCAAGCACAAATAGCCATGTGGGGATATAATGTATTTCTGACAAGTGAATGGACACTCAATGAGGATTGGGCACTTAATATTCCTGAACACAAAGTAAAATTGTATGGAAATATTTATGTAGAGTTTGATTTCTGTCAATCGATTTGTAACCTGGGGAGTTACTGTATTTTGTTTCAGTATCAGCAAACTTTGTCATGAGCCTGGAAAAATATAGTGTTTCTTCAGATTAATCTTTGGTCCATGTTGATGGTAAGTTTCAGCTCACTGCCGACACGGGATATCATGAGACACTCCATGCTGATGATTCCTGATCATCTCTTTAAGATTCCTCACAGGCCTGCAGTTATCTGGTTTATCACTGCTGCCCTACTTGACTCAAGGAACATCATTAGTTATCCTTTTTTCTGGTACATCACCTGTGCTACCACGGACACAAAATTCACTGCCATTTTCTGCCTCACTTTCTAATTCTGTCTTTTTTCCCCACTGCTGACAAATATCATGGATCAGTAAAATTTTCCACACTAGAGCAGCACAGTGGCACATTGGTAGTAGAGTTGCTGCCTTGCGCTAGTGATCGGGTTCAATCCTGACTATGGGTGCTGTCTGTACGGAGTTTGTATGTTCTCCCTGTGACCTGCGTAGGTTTTCTCCGAGATCTTTGGTTTCCTCCCACACTTCAAAGACGTACAGGTTTGTAGGTTAATTGGTGTGGTATAAATGTACATTGTCCCTAGTGTATGTAGGATAGTGTTAATGTGGGGATCACTGGTCGGCATGGACTCGGTGGGCCAATTTCCGTGCTGCATCTCTAAAACTACCAGATGATGTTTGCAGCAATTTTTCATTTCAATGTATTTTTCCAGCAAACCTGGTAAATTTCAAGGGAGGGAGGGAAACAAACAGGCGAGTTTAAAAGAAGCGAGTTTAAAAGGACAGGGGCCCAGATCATTTTGAAGTGTGGAAATCTCATAAAAGATTACATTACTGAAGCCTGTGCATACATATTTTAATAGAAATCTGATCTAATATTTACCAAGACATGATTTTGACCATGCTTAAGATAGTATTTAAATACTATTATTGTTAATTGGCTCAGTATAAATGTATATTGTCACTAGTGTGTGTAGGGTAGTGTTAATGTACGGGAAACGCTGGTCGGTGCAGACTTGGTGGGCCGAATGGCCTGTTTCCACGCTGTATCTCTAAATTAAACTAAACCCAACATACATCAACCGTATTGTAATTTAAAGAAATGAACAGTTTCACAATTCCATTCCAGCAGTGTATAGACATGAAGTATAAAGAATTTCCATTTCAATACAAATCTCACTGCTTCTCCACAATCTTATGGTGTCCAATCATTTTCTTAATGTAAACATATACATTAAAAAAAAGTTTTAAGAAACGTTCAATGGATCCTCATTATTTTCAAGAAGAAAACGATGACCCAATATATATTGTGCAGGGCACTGGTGAAGTAGACAAAAAGCAAAATAAATACAGAAGCAGAGGGTAGACAATGCATGGTTACTTTTTTTTTAAAGCACTGTTGTATAAAGGGAAGATTGAATAAAAGAATAATTTTATCAAAGATGAATATGTCATGAAGGACCAATACCTACTGAAATACATTTGCGATAGAGATACTGTATTTACTGGATATGGTTTCCAAGTCAAATAAAAAATAAATAAATATATACCTTATAAAGAAGGTTGCCCTCTTCCATTAGTTTCTGTAATAAAATTATCAGAATGTCTGGTTTGGATGTAGCCATTGCCCATGCAGCATTACCTGGACAAATAATACACAAAAATAATACAATATTATACGAAAAATGCAAGGTGATACCATTACATATGAAAATTTAAGTTCTATTACTTAAAATAAACCAGCAATTTCTGTTTAAAAGACTAATCCCTGAATAACCATAAGAACATGTGTAGCCTCAGTAATTTATTAATGGATGCATTCATGAACGGGAATAAAAAGGGGGGGGGGGGGGAAACTAATATAAAGTTTTTAAAAGCATTGCCTTTTATTTTTATTTAAAATATGATATGAAAAGTTAAACTTGCAACTAGAAGAAGGTGCATTACATAACAATCAAATTGATTAATTAATCTGGCACACAAAACATACAGCACAAGAACAATTTGAATGGGCCAATCGTGTTAAATTTCAGCAATGATAGATGTGGCGATTTCACAGTAAACATATAAAAACTGTTGTCACAGAGTGTTGTGTCAAATATTGTCACTGAAAAAATACTCAGAACATTTAAAAAAAAGAGCAATGGCATAATAATTCAAGGAAGTTCTTATAGATTGTCTATTTTTGAATGTGACCAAGATGTTTGACTCCATTTCCATCACAGAAATATGAGCACACTAATGGCTGAAAAGGCAACAGCACTGATTGTGTGGGAATTAATGCATACAATTGCAGCCTGGTTTCAAAAGCAAATCATCAAGGCAGGCAGCAACACTGATGCAAAAAGATTACTGTAAGAAATCTAATGCTCATTTCCAGAACAAAGTAGCACATTGGAAATTCAACTACAAATTATGTACAGGCCTGTTGCTGGAAACCCCTTATCAATTGCCACACAAATTAAAAAAATATAAAATGTAACCATCTTAATAATAGACGATTTCCCATTGGTGCCCTCCAATAAACTGAAAGATATACCATGCAATAAATAGCTAGTGGCAAAGGCTGCGGTATTGAATGTCTGTGCAGCTACGGTGTCCTCCATAATGTTTGGGACAAAAAAACATCATTTATTTATTTGCCTCTGTGCTCCACAATTTGAGATTTGTAATAGAAAAATAAATCACATGTGGTTAAAGTGCACATTGTCAGATTTTATTAAAGGGTATTTATATACATTTTGGTTTCACCATGTAGAAATGACTGCTGTGTTTATACATAGCCCCCCCAATTTCAGGGCACCATAATGTTTGGGACGCATGGCTTCACAGGTATTTGTAATTGCTCAGGTGTGTTTAATTGCCTCCTTAATGCAGGCATAAGAGAGCTCTCAGCACCTAGTATGTCCTCCAGTCTTTCCATCATTTTGGAAACATCTATTGCTGTTTATCAACATGAGGACCAAAGTTGTGCCAATGAAAGTCAAAGAAGCCATTATGAGACTGAGAAACAAGAATAAAACTGTTAGAGACATCAGCCAAACCTTAGGCTTATTAAAATCAACTGTTTGGAACATCATTAAGAAAAGAGAGCACTGGTGTGCTTACTAATCGCAAAGGGACTGACAGGCCAAGGAAGATCTCCACAGCTGATGGCAGAAGAATTCTCTCTATCATATCATATACTTATTAAAACTCCCATGTTGTATGTGTCTATGTGGTTGTCTTTACATCTTCGCAAAAACACTACACGGTAACGATTCCATTTTTACATATTCGGATTCACATTTTTTCCCTCTAGGCAGAGAGCACCTTCACTGAACACTTTATACTTTATTTCTCGACTTATTAAAGTTTTAAAAAATCAAAAGACATTGAATTTAAAACGACCAGTTCCAACTGATGATGTCACATTGGTTCGGCTAGCCGTGACCAGCTTCACTGACGATTTCATCCTACATTTCACAAGTTATTCACAAGATTAAAGTTTTGAAAATGCCAAATTTAAGAAGATTTTTACTGTTAAAATCTTAGCTTCCGACACACTTCAATACAAAGTTACAAGACAGAAACACTGAACTTTTCACCTCAATGGGATTTTTCAACAGGAGGGGAAATGGGCCAATTTGTATTGCAGTTGGAACTTCTGCGGCAGCCAGGGGAAGTGCAATTGAAATTAATTTTTTTAAGTCCACCGTTGAGTGAGGCACGGGGAGTGGTGGAATCTTATGTTCGGGAACGGGTTAAGTTGTGTTGGGGGAACGGCTGAGTGATGGAATATTGCGTTAGGAGACCACAACTTTGGGGGAGCAGACATTCTGATGCACACTTTTAATTAAAATTCCTGCCAGCTTCCAGCACACTTCGATACAACGTTGTGGCACAGGAACACTGACATTTTCACCTCGCAGGAGGGGGAGGGAGAATTGCCATTGCAACACGCAAGGGAAGCACGATTGGAATTTTTTTTTAAAGCCCACTGCTGAGGGAGGCAGGGGAGTGCTGGAATCTTACGTTCGGGAATGGTTTGAGTTGAATGGCTTGAGTTACAGGTAGGGAACGGGTTTGTGTTGGGGGAGCAGACGGGTCTGCCTTGGTCTAGTATACTTATAAAACACTCATCTTGTATGTATGTCTGTGTGTATTTGTATCTGTCAAAACGCTACGTGGTAGCGCTGAAGTATTTCCACATTCTTATTCACGTTTTTCCTGTCCTTGTCAATATTTCACATTATTGATGATTAAAGTTAAAAAAAAGCAAAAAATGGCTTCTGAGAGTTTTCCAGCAGCTTCCAGTGATGACATCACAATGCCATCTCACAGTCCACCAATCACAATGGGCTCTCATTTACACTAGCTGCCGCGTGCGACAATGACATTACAATGGGACGTTGCCAACGGTAATGGCCGAAACAGCTTGAAGAAGAGGTTGCGAACGGTAACAGCAGCAGAAGCTTGGAGGAGAATGCTGCGCGCCACCATGGAGGGAGAGAGTGAGTTGCGTTGGGGGAACTTGTGAGTGGTGGAATATTGCATTGGGGGTAAGAAGAGGTTGCGAACGGTAACAGCAGCAGAAGCTTGAAAGAGAATGCTGCACGCCACCATCTTCAGTCCAACTGGGCCGCACGGCGGGGGGGGGGGGGGGGGGGGGGAGTGCATGACGGGGGAGGGGTCAAGTCAAACGTTGAGTCTTCATTGAATTAAAGATTGATTGGCATTTACAAAAAGAAATGCCAGAACTTTCCTCCGACGCTGCCTGCAACCCCCACACACGCGTCGAGTCCATGCTACCCCCTTCCCCACCCAACGTGGGCACGATTGTCTCCATAAATTCCATGATTTTCCTTGTGGGGGGTGATTGGCTCCGGGGGATGCCTCTCTCTGGGGTCCCATTGGTCTAGTAGTAAGTAAAAAACCAAACACCTGTCCAACAGATCAGAAACACTCTTCAGGAGTCAGGTGTGGATTTGTCAATGACCGCAGAAGACTTCATGAACAGAAATACAGTGGTACACTGCAAGATGCAAACCACTGGTTAGCTGCACAAATAGGATGGCTTGGTTACAGTTTGCCAAGAAGTACTTAAAAGAGCAACAAAGTTCTGGAAAAAGGTCTTGTGGACAGATGAGACAAAGATTAACATATCAGAGTGATGGCAAGAGCAAAGTGGAGGAGCGAAGGAACTGCCCAAGATCCAAAGCATACCTCCTCATCTGTGAAACACGGTGTTGGGAGTGTGATGGCCTGGGAATGTATGGCTGCTGAAGGTACTGGCTCACTTATCTTCATTGATGATACAACTGCTGATGGTAGTATCATAATGAATTCTGAAGTGTATAGACACATCCTATCTGCTCAAGTTCAAACAAATGCCTCAAAACTCATTGGCCGGAAGTTCATTCTATAGCAAGACAATAATTTCAAACAGGGTTACACAAAAAGCTGGAGAAACTCAGCGGGTGCAGCAGCATCTAAGGAGCGAAGGAGATAGGCGACGTTTCGGGTCGAGACCCTCCTTCAGACTGGTCAGGGATCAGGGAAACTCGTTTAATTAGCAGGTAATAAGTTGATATGTGAGGGTTTTTTTGATAGACATGTTTGGACAAAGGCTAGAGAGGAGAAGACAAGATGTGAGACAAAGGGAAGGGATGTAGGAGGAAGGGGAGAAATAGATAAGAGTCCAAGTGGGACAGAGGGGATGGGGGATTTATATGGGGGGGAAATGGGAGAGGGGAGGCTTATGTTGTTCCATACTATTGTAAGGAAGAGGCTCAGGACAGAGAAGTCTGTATGGGAATGGGAAGAGGATTGAAAAGTCAGCAACCAGGAAACCCAGTAGGCCTTTGCAGACCGTGCGCGTTCAGCGAAACGGTCTACACTTGATCTCGCTGATGTACTGGAGGCCACATAAGGGAAAAGGAGGTATATGGACAGATGTTACATCTCCTGGGGTTACAGGGGAAAGAACCTGGCGAGTGAGTGTTTTAGGTGGGATGGGGGGAGTTGCAGAGGGAGTAGTCACTGCGGAATGCAGAAAAGGCTGATACGGTGAAAGGAGAGGACAAGGGGAACTCTCCTTGTTCTGTCTGGGTGGAGGAGGAGCGAGAGCAGAGAGGAGACACGGGTGAGGGATCCATCTATGACAGCAGGTGGAAAATGGCCGAGGTATGTCCTGTGCAAGTCATGCAGGGAAAATCTAATCCAGCGAATTAAGAAAAATTAAACTGCAGTTATCAAAATATCTGGATCCAAACAAGGAGAATGTCCAATATAGTTCAGTTCAGTTTAGTTTATTATTGTCACGTGTACAGTGAAAGCTTTTGTTGCGTGCTATCTTGTTAAAGAAAAGACTATGCATGATTACAATCAAGTATATACACATGAAGGCAAGGGAAGAGTGCAAATCAGCAGCGAAAGTGATGACACATGCATGTTCTGTGTGTTTTCTGTACCAGAAAAACAATTGAAGTATGTCCAGAGAAGGACTGAATCAGACTACTTTGAATAACTCACAAAAAAAAGGCCTAGCTTGGGCCCATGCATGACACATCGATACACTTCTGATCTGAAGAAAGTGGGTAAAGCTGAAAGAAAAGTTATTGAATACGAGTATGTATGTTCTGGATCTAACCATCTCACAGGACAAGCGAGCCAAAAACATCTATCACAAACTCCCATGCTCCCTCAGTCATCCCAACCCTACCTCCTGCCAGGACACTATTGCTTGTCACTCTGGCTCAGACACATTTGGTCTGATGATGAATCATTCTACAGATGTGCCTCTGAAACGTCCTCCTCCTTCCTAAATTGTGGCTACCTCTCTACCTCAACGGACTGTGGCCTTGACCACATCATATCTATTTCCTGCGCCACTGTTGTCACGCCCTCTAATGGACCGAGCAAGAACTGTGTTCTTCTGGTCTTCAACTCCCATCGCACCATCCTCCGCATTCAACAGATCCCTCTCAACCGTTCCCCATTTTACGGTACATACACCCGCATAAGATGCAACCTCTGTTCTTTCGCTCTTCCCACCATCCAGGGAACTAAACTGTTTGGCCAGGTGAAGCAGCAATTCCTGTATTTCGTCAATTCAGTGAGCGCATTTGGTATTCAAAATATGGTCTATTCTATATTTAAGAAACCAAACACAGATTGTGCGATAACTTTGCAGTACACCTGTATTCAAGTCCACAAGAGTGACTCCGAACTTCCGATTGCTAATCCATACCTAGTTTTGCACCTTTCTTAAGCAACATTACCACAACTGAAGTGTTGCAGCATCCGATTGCTCTGTCTAATGGACGCATTCCACTGTGGTCAATGTGTTCAATCATGGCACCTCTTTCCACCAGATACTGAACCTGCACACAAAATAGAAAATATAAACAAGTTAATAACAGCAAAAGGGACATAACACCTCTCATTGTCTTGTCAAATTGCTTTTAATTTTTCAGAAGTATTGAGCATTAACTCAAAGGCAGCAGGGAACTGCTTACAGCTCAAATCCTGAAAGCCAGATTCTGCCATTAACTATAAAGGCAAATATCAGATCGGCATTTTGTTTTACACACATTCCACACCATGACTAACCATATTGCAAGGTACTGTGGCTGGCTGTGGGGTTGATAAGCCTCTACTTCAGCTGCAGTCAGGGAATGAACAGAATGGAACAAAAGCAGGAAGTTTCCCAGATACAAGGAACTGGGAATGCTGAGATCTTGATTCTTCACTCTCCTTTTGCAACTGTAATTTAGATCATTTTCACTCAAATTTAAGTTTGTATGCCAAACTCAATCGTAACAGCATCCCAAAATAAAAAATCAATGTATTTTACCTAGTTCCCCTCTTCTGCCTTTCCTCAAGACATTTGCATCCAGCATCCAATATAATACAATATCGTTTCTTGTCATTTGAACCTCAAATTAAGTTCAATCAAAATTTAGTTCGAAATCCAGGTAGCCCAGTTAGCCTCTGGTATTTTGTACATGACATCATTCACGTTTGAGCTCAGACAGACTATTCATCCAGAAACAATAAGCATTAATATAGCACTTATAACAGAAAAAACATTCAATGATCTTTTGCATAGATGGAATTAAAAGATAAAAGTATGTTCTTCAAAGATTGATGATACTCACAATGTCAGCATCGCCATAAAAAGCAGCTAGGTCTAGAGGAGTGCGACCATTCTTATCTGTGTGATCAATAGATGCACCCTTCTCCACCAAAATCTGAACCACAGCTTTTTGCCCCTTCAGGCAAGACCAACTCAAAGGAGTCAATCCCTCCTTATCTACTGAAGATATCGAAGCACCTAAGATCAAAACCAAATGGAATATAAATACCAAGAAAAATGTAACTCTGTAATATTAGCGATTGACATCAGTTTACCTTTTGAAAGTAGAAATTCAACAGTGTTCACATGTCCTTCACAAGAAGCCACCATGAGTGGTGTACGACCTTGCTTGTCTGTTGCGTTCACATCAGCACCATGCCGAAACAATAGTTCAGCAATCTAAATTTTCAAAACAAATTAATCAATATTCCAATGGGACTATAGTTCTCAACACTTACATCTTCAACTTCGTAATTGAGCGATTGTTTAACATCAGCCAATATGCCACTTTCCATCTCAACACATTTCGCCCGTGGGGGAGATGAGTCAGAGGGGGAAAACAGTTGACAAAGAGCAGCAAAACACAGCCAGACTTAACACAGAGCTTACGTGGACGTTGAACAAGCAGCAACAAAGAGAAACAGGGAGAAGAAGTGATTGACTGAAGCCTGTGGGGGAGGCGAGTCAGAGGGGGAAAACAATTGAAAAAGAGCGGTAAAACCCAGCCAAACTTAACACATAACTTACGTGGATTTTGAACAAGCATCAACAAAGAGAAGCAGGGAGAAGACGTGATTGGCTGAAGCCCGTGGGGGAGGCAGGGAAAAAACAGTTTAAAACTGAGGAATTTGGTTTGTAAATTGATAAATTAGGCAATTTATCAGTCAATATTAGCAAGACTGCTTTAGGGGAGCGGCAGTGAGGGAAGTGCCCTGTGAGCAAAGTGTGAGTCTTTGGCGAAGAGGTGAGGGGGCTACGCAAAATGCTGGACAGGGAGAGACGAAAGAAGGAGATGTCAAGCAAGCTAATTCAATGCGATGCTTGCAGTATGTGGGAGGTCAAGAACACCGCTGGTGCCTCTGGCTGCTACAAATGTGAGAAGTGCATCCAGGTACAGCTCCTGAAGGACCATGCTAGGGAACTAGAGAAGCAAGTGGTTCATCTGAGAAGCTGAGTCGTTACTCAACAAGTCCCACAGCAAGACTGTTACACCTAAGGTACTGGATGAGAGAAGGTGGGTGACGGTGAGAAAGGGAAGGAAACATGGAATGCAAAGGTCCTCGGGTGTTGTACCTCTTGTGAACAGGTTCACACACTTAGTCTGGACAGAAGACGTTAATGGACTGACCGGCGCACTGGCTTGTGAAGCAAAAAGTGCTTTTGAGCCAAAACCAAAGAGGCCGACGTCAGGCAACGCTGTGGTAGTTGGAGACTCCATTGTGAGAGGTACGGACATGCCTTTCTGCGGCAACAGACGGGATTCGAGGATGGTGTGCTGTCTCGCTGGTGTCAGGATCCAGGATGTCACGGACAGAGTGCAGAAAATCCTCAAGGGCGAAAGTGAACAGCAGGAAGTCGTAGTGTATGTTGGCACAAATCATGTTGGAAATAAGGGGATGAATATTCTCTAGCGTAACTTTAGAGCTCGGGAAAATGCTTAAAAGCAGGGTAATTATCTCCGGTTTGCTTCCAGTTCCTCGTGCTGGCGAGAGCAGGAACAGGGAGATACAGGACCTGAATGTGTGGCTGAGAAACTGGTGTAGGGGGCAGGGATTTAGATTCTTAGACCACAGGGATCTGTTTTGGAGTAAGCGGGAACTGTATAAAAGGGACGGATTGCACCTTAACAGGTGGGGGACCGGCATTCTGGCAGGCAGGTTTGCCACTGCGACACAGATGGTTTTAAACTAAATAAGAGGGGGGGGGGGGGGGGGGGGGGAGGGGTGTCAAGTGGGATAGTCAAGGACGGAGTTAAAGGGAAAGGGAGTAAAGGGATAATTAATGACACAAGAATTAACGGGAAAGAAAGCTCACAAAGGGATAGAAATATGGCCAAGTATAATAGGAATCCATGTGAATGGTGAGATGCGTAAGAAATAAAAAGTATTGTATTTGAATGCGCGAAGTATAAGAAGTAAAGTAGATGAGCTTGAGGCTCAGTTAGAGGTTGGTAGATATGACATTGTGGGGATTACCGAGACGTGGCTGCAGGAGGATCGGGCCTGGGAACTTAATATTCAGTTCTACATCCTATAGAAAGGACAGGCAGGTGGGCAGAGGAGGGAGGGGGGGGTAGCTCTTCTGGTGAAGAATGGAATTCAGTCCCTTGTGAGGGAAGACATAGGGACTGATGAGGTAGAGTCACTGTGGATTAAGTTGAGGAATTGCAAAGGCAAGAAGACACTAATTGGTGTTATCTACAGACCCCCAAATAGTAGCCCGGATGTAGGGTGTAAGTTGCAACAGGAGTTAAAACTGGCATGTAACAAAGGTAATACCACTGTGGTGATGGGGGATTTCAATATGCAGGTAGACTGGGAAAATCAGGTTGGTTCAGGACCCCAAGAAAGAGGGTTTGTAGAGTGCCTCCGAGATGGATTCTTAGAGCAGCTTGTAATGGAGCCGACCAGAGAAAAGGCAATTCTGGATTTAGTGTTGTCCAATTAACCAGATTTGATAAGAGAACTCGAGGTGAAGGAACTGCTTGGAGGTAGTGATCATGATTAGTTTTAATCTGCAATTTAAGAAGGGGAAGGTTAAATCGGAAGTGTCAGTGATGCAGTTGAACATAGGGGACTATGAAGGCATGAGAGAGGAGCTGGCCAAGGCAGACTTGAAAGGGATACTAGCAGGAATGACGGTGGAGCAGCAATGGCAGGAATTTCTGAGCATAATCCGGAAGACGCAGGATCATTTCATTCCAAAAAGGAAGAAAGATTCTAAGGGGAGTAGGAGGCAACCGTGGCTGACCACAGAAGTTAGGAATAGAATATAACTAAAAGAAAAGATGTATAACACAGCAAAGAGTAGCCGGAAGCCAGAAGATTGGGAAACTTTCACAGGACAACAGAAGGAAACAATATGGGCAATCTGAAAAGATGAAGTACGAGGGGAAGCTGGCCAGGAATGTAAAGCAGGACAGTAAAAGTTTATTTAGATATGTTAAGGGAAAAAGAATAGCAAAGTCAAATGTGGGTCCCTTGAAGGCAGACACGGGTGAAATTATTATGGGGAACAAGGAAATGGCAGAAGAGTTGAACAGGTACTTCAGATCAGTCTTCACTAAGGAAGACACAAACAATCTCCCAGATGTATGGGAGGACAGAGGATCTAAGGGGGTCGAGGACCTGAAATAAATTTTCATTAGGCGAGAAATAGTATTGCGTAGGCTATTGGGACTGAAGGATGATAAATCCCCTGGGCCTGATGGACTGCATCCGAGGGTCCTCAGGGAGGTGGCTCTAGAAATAGTGGACGCATTGGTGATCATTTTCCAATGTTCGATAGATTCAGGATCAGTTCCTGTAGATTGGAGGATAGCTAATGTTATCCCACTTTTCAAGAAAGGAGCGAGAGACAATATGGGAAATTACAGACCAGTTAGCCTGACTTTGGTGGTGGGAAAGATGCTGGAGTCAATTATTAAAGAGGTAATAATGATAAAATTTGGATAGCAGTAAAAGGATTGGTCCAAGTCAACATGGATTTATGAAAGGGAAGTCATGCATGACTAATCTGCTAGAATTTTTTAAGGATGTGACAAGTAAAATGGATGAAGGGTTGCCAGTGGATGTAATGTATCTAGACTTTCAGAAAGCCTTTGATAAGGTCCCACACGGGAGATTGGTGACTAAAATTAGAGCACATGGTATTGGGGATAGGGCGTTGACATGGATAGAAAATTGGTTGGCAGACAGGAAGCAAAGAGTAGGAGTGAACGGGTCCTTTTCAGAATGGCAGGCAGCGGCGAGTGGAGTGCCGCAAGGCTCGGTGTTGGGGCCGCAACTGTTTACCATATATATTAATGATTTGGATGAGGAATTAGGAGCAACACCAGAAAGTTTGCGGATGACACAAAGCTGGGTGGCAGTGTGAACTGTGAAGAGGAGGTTGGCAGGGTGACCTGGTTGAGTGAGTGGGCAGATGTGTGGCAGATGCAATATAATATCGTTATATGTGAGGTTACCACTTTGGCAAAAACAAGGGGGCAGATTATTATGTCAATGGGGTTAGGTTGGGTAAGGGGGAGGTACAGTGAGACCTGGGTGTCCTTGTACACCGGTCACTGAAAGTCAGCGTGCAGGTACAGCAGGCAGTGAGGAAAGCTTATGGAATGTTGGCCTAATAACAAGAGGATTTCAGTATAGGAGTAGAGAGGTTCTTCTGCAGTTGTATAGGGCTCCGGTAAGACCACATCTGGAGTATTGTGTACAGTTTTGGTCTCCTAATTTGAGGAAGGACATCCTTGTGATTGAGACAGTGCAGCGCAGGTTCACGAGATAGATCCCTGGGATGGCGGGACTGACATATGAGAAAGATTGAAAAGACTAGGCTTGTATTCACTGAAGTTTAAAAGGATGAGGGGTAATCTTATAGAAACTTATAAAAGGACTGGACAAGCTAGATGCAGGAAAACTGTTCCCAATGTTGTGCGAGTCCAGAACCAGGGGTCACAGTCTTCGAATAAAGGGGAGGTCATTTAAGACTGAGGTAAGAAAAAACCTTTTCACCCGGAGAGTGGTGAATTTGTGGAATCCCCTGCCACAGATAGCAGTGGAGGCCAAATCACTGGATGGATTTGAGAGAGAGTTAGATAGAGCTCTAGGGGCTAGAGGAATCAAAGGATATGGGGAGAGGGCAGGCAAGGGTTATTGATTGGGGACGATCAGCCATGATCACAATGAATGGCGGTGCTGGTTCGAAGGGCCGAATGGCCTTCTCCTGCACCTATTTTCTACGTTTCTAATGTATTCATGGCATTAGATATTTAGTGCAGAAATAACTGCTCAATTTACTCAGGTGCTGTTGCCTAGAATACTACTATCATAAAATGTGTATGTGGCAAGCGAGACTAGCATCCATTACCCAACTCCAATTGCCATTAAAAAGATGGCCATAGCTGCCTGGTGGGCTGTGGTATGGGTTATGAATATTATTAGGCATAGATTTCCTTTATGTCTGAAATGAAAATAATGGATCAGCAATATATTTACAACTCAGGACAAACCTGCAGGCAATGGCATTCACATGTGCCTTCTGCCTTAGTGTTCCACC
Organism: Raja brachyura; assembly: GCA_963514005.1. Next base: position 60,203,683 of record OY740787.1, read on the forward strand.
TGGTAGTGCTATCATTAAAGAAGCTTTGCAGATTGCTACTGTGAACCTTGCTGATTATACACACTGCAGCCGTGGTGCACTGGTGGCAGGACTACATATTTAAGGCGGAGACTACAGATTCAGTGACTGCTTTTCCCATGATATATTGAACATCTTGAATATTTTTGGTGCAGCAATCATAAAATACAGAACAGTAAAATACAGGAACAGATACTTCCGCCCAAAATGTTGTGTCAAGGCTCGGTGCTGGGACCCCAGTTGTTTACAGTATATATTAACGATTTAGACAAGGGAATTAAATGTAACATCTCTAAGTTTGCAGATGAAACAAAGCTGGCTGGCAGTGTGAGCTGCAAGGAGGATGCCATGAGTGCAGGGTGACTTGGATAGGTTGGGTGAGTGGGCAGATGCAGTATAATGTGGATAAATGTGAGGTTAGCCATCTTGCTGGCAAGAACAGGAAGGCAGATTATTATCAAAATGGTGTCAGATTAGGAGAAGGGGAGGTGTAACGGGACCTGGGTGTGCTTGTACATCAGTCACTGAAAGTAAGCATGCAGGTACAGCAGGCAGTGAAGAAAGCCAATGGCATGTTGGCCTTCATTGCGAGAGGATTTGAGTTTAGGAACAAGGAGGTTCTACAGCAGTTGTACAAGGCCCTGGTGAGACCGCACCTGGAGTATTGTGTGCAATTTTGGTTTCCTAATTTGAGGAAGGACATTATTGCTATTGAGGGAGTGCAGCGTAGGTTCACCAGGTTAATTCCCGGGATGGCGGGACTGACGTATGATGAAAAAATGGATCGACTGGGCTTGTATTTGCTGGAATTTAGAAGGGTGAGAGGGGATTTGTAGAAACAAATAAAATTCTTAGAGGATTGGACAGGGTAGATGCAGGAAAAATATCCCAGATGTTGGGGGCGTCCAGTACCAAGGGTCACAGTTGAAGAATAAGGGGTAGGCCATTTAGGACTGAGATGAGGAAAACCTTTGTCACCCAGAGAGTTGTGAATCTGTGAAATTCTGTGCCACAGAAGGCAGTGGAGGCCAATTCACAGGATGGTTTCAAGAGTTAGATTTAGCTCTTAGGGCTGATTCAAGGGATATGGGGGGGAAAGCCAGAACGGGTAACTGATTGTGGATGATCAGCCAAGATCATATTGAATCAAAGGGCAGAATCGCTTATTCCTGCACCTATTTTCTATGTTTCTATGTAATAAAAATGTCACAGCAAGAAACAAAACATTTTACCTGCCAGTGGCCCTGTCTTGCTGCACAAAATACTGGAGAAATACCCCTACGATTAGGATGGGATACAACAGCTCCTTGTTGCAGAAGAAGTTCACATACTTCCAATTTACCCCTTCCTGCTGCTGCTGTGAGAGCTAAGGTGGAGGAAAAAAATGATTGACACACAATGAAATCACACCACTGTGGCTGTGCTGCCTCTTTGATAAGAGCATTCAGTTTGTCCCACTTCCTTGTTTTTCCACCATTCTGCGGTTCTCCAAATGTTGTGCATACCCTATTCCATTCAAGTACTGCAGTTTATTATGCTTCTAAAAATGTGTTTAAAATAAATTGTCCAAATATGCCTCAATTCTAGAAAAAGGTCTCTCCTCGCGTCAAAACTGTTTGGCAAGTTATCTTATGTCTTCTTGCATTCTCTGGTTACTTAGCAGTGGAAATGTTTTTTTTGTTTTTTTTTTTACACACATCTAACACAATCCTGCAATACTGGACACTTCAATTAGATCTTTCTGTCATATTTTGCTGCTCCTTGCCAGCCCCACCCACTCATTTTATTTCCCCAGAATGTTCATACATTATAGGCAACTGTAGTTTTGATTTTCATTCATGCAATTGAATTCACTAATTATCAGGTGTACAAATAAATATTTACAAGAATGCTTTTCTTGGAGTGACCTTCAACTTATAATGCTAGTAATTGATTGAAATTGCTTTTATATGGATCAGAACCAAATTGGTAAAATTAATTTACAACTGTTTTGTCCAATGATGTAAACGTGTCATTCACAGAAATCACATTAAATGTAATTGAAATTTCAGGTAGTAAGATGAAGGATCTTATCATTATCTATCTTTTTCTACATCTACAGATATCAATTATGATGAAGAATAATGTGGATTGATGGTCATCATAAAGAATAACTAAAAAAAATGCATACAATCTTTTAACATGGTACATTTAAGTTATAATGGAAACATAGAAAGACTTCAATTACCTGTTTCACCCCAAAGTGTATCAAAGCTATTTATGTCTATTCTATGTTCACCATCAAAAGCATAGAGATTATTCACAACCTATAAATAGAATGGAAACACTTATTAGTGATATTTAGTGTAATAAAATTACTTCCAACCTTTATGAAGTTTCCCATTAAAGGATTTAAATGAATGGCTAGCAGATAGAAGCCACCTATTTATATCTTCACAAAAGCATCAGTATACTTGATTGTTATTGGTCTTTCAGAATGTATATAGATCCTGACCAATAAATTGTAAGTTTAGAATTCACATCTGCTCTTCCTCACCCATCTGGAAAACACTTCCACTTCTCTCTTTTTGTTGTGTGGGCATGAACAAATTAAAACATGTTCAAGCACACACAGCAAAATAGATTCCCCTTCTCATCCGCTACCGCCTTGTGAATAGAGTGAAAGGTTCCCTTCTAATTTTTATGGATATAAAACATGCTTAGCAAGAATGAAATAAATTTATTCCCTGATCTCTAATTATTTTGTGTTTAGCTACATCAATATCATCAGGTAACTTACGAGTCATCCATGGCAATTCTTTCAACTACTATAAAAATAAATTCCCAGTGGCAATTCAAAAGGTTATATACAAGCCCTTCTAGTTGTATTTCAATGAAATTGAGGTCCAACATTCACTTACAAAAGCAATTAGTTAACCCAAGGTCAATGACTGCATTGTTGAAGGTTGGCCAATAAAGAATCACAACTAAATATCACAAATATTTTTTCTGTCAAATGCTGTATAGATAGATATTCCACAAAGTATCCATTTTAAGTTATTATTGCACAAGCAAATGCAGTTGATCTCTGAAAACCTACTTCACTGTGTCCCATGCTTGCAGCTGCGATCAGGGCTTGCTGAAGAGCTTGACTTTGCTTGAAAGATTGCTGGTGCTGTATGCTTAATGTCCAATCTGCTTTGAGTAAATATTCAATTACTTCACGATGACCTCTTAAAGCAGCATGAACCAATGCGCACTGGCCATTTTTATCTGTGTAATCAACCTGGAATTAAAATATTTCTATCACTTTAAATACAAAACTGCACATTCCATTGCTTTCACAGAAGAACATGTAATTTAGCGTCAAGAGAGTCAAGTGTTTTATTGTCATATGTCCCAGATAGAACAATGAAGTTCGTGCAGCAGCATAACAGAATATGTAAACATAGTACACTGTAAACAATATAATAAACGCAAGAGAGAAGAGTTCAGTGTGTATAACATACGTACCCACAAAAACAAACAATAAGTGCAAATAATAACAATTATAGTCTATGTTGTTCAGAGCTTATTTGAGGTTGTAGTATTTAATAGCCTAATGGCTGCAGGGAAAGAAGCTGTTCCTGAACCTGGATGCTAGTTTTCAGTCTTCAATGAAATGTGTGTGGCCATGGTGGTGTGAGTGGTAGTTTTAAAATGTACACAAGTCCTATTATTACTTTTTACCTGTTCAGTATTTTACCAATGTGTGTTTTGACATCGCACATATAAAAATGACTTCTAAATCTTTATAACCAAAGCTTTTTTTCTTCCAAACTTGTAGTGTTAAACTAATCGTTTATAAACTTACAAAGCTTCCATAAATGCTGGTACCAAATGACATAACTTCACTGTGTATCAATAGCACAAAATTAATTTGCAATAGTTCACTATTAACCAAAACATCATGGATGATACATAGAATTTAAATAAAAATTAAACAGTTGGAAATATCAACACAACTGCTAACTTTAGTCTGCTTATTGAACTTAAAATTCCTCTGGTTCACAAGTAATAATGATTTACTACCCATTCCAAATTGAACCACAGACATTGCCTATGACCCAAGATCATCACACCTAGGCATATTTTCCATATTTCCATTCATCCCATCAATCTTATTTCTCCAGTTGTTTCCGTGCAACCCATTCTATCACAGAGTAACTACTTCCCAATTCTTCCATACCCCACCTACCAACCAGCACATTTGGAACATGGGAGGAAACTAGCTCCTGGGGAAAACCACACATTCACAGGGAGAAGGTACAAGCTCCACACAGATAGCTGCAGCGGTCAGGATCAAATCTGGGCTGTTGGAGCTTCAAGGCATCAGCGCTATCTGAGAGAACTTTTTCCCTTTAGAGCTATAACATCCTTGTTTCCCAATTAGAAACCATTGATACATAACACTTCGCACAAATATACAAATGTAACACATTAAAACAATAGCTGAATCCCACTGTTCTTTTTAAGAGGTTCAACAGATACTTTGTCTCCTCCACTCCTTCCATCCTGTCCAGTACCAAAGACTATTCACACAATTACTCATACTTCACGAATGTCTAACATTGTTAAATTTTCTTAAGTCCTCATTAATGAATCTTGCAGATTGAACATAAGGATGTGAAAAAGCAAGTGGCCAAACCACTCCTGTTCTGTCATTCGATAAGATCAAGGATGTTTTGAACTCAATGCCACCTTCCTCCCCTAATCCCATGTTTCTCAAATTCCCTCAATATTTGAAAAATCTATCAGGCTGCCTTGAATGCATACGGCAACAGAGCCTCTGTGACTCTTTTGCGCAGACAATTCCAGAGATTCACTACCCTGTGCGTGAAGAATATTCTACTCCTTAACCCTGAATATCCTGTACTGTGACACTTGGTTATGAACATGCCCGCCAAGAAAATCACCACTGTATTTACCCTGTAAAGCACCATTAAAAGCATTCTGTTACTTGTTCCTTCCTACGAAAACAGGGGGGGGGGGGGGAATCAATGGGGGAAAAATATAAATATTTTAAATATCCTCCAAAACACCAGTGACTGAAGAGTATTTAACAAACTAGAAGATAGAATCCTACATAATTACTGAAAAAGTGGTGCAGTGGGTTCATTACAAACTCAGTGATGAGGAAAACAGTGGAATTTGCACATTTTTCAGACTGAGAGGTAGCTTGCAGCACTGACCATCAAACATCAATTTACACCAATCCCACGTTGAACCCATTCATTTTTGATACCCCCCATATTCTCATCAATTCTTCCAATTTCTACCACACTTACACACTAGTGGTAATGCACGTAGCAACCCCACACATCTTAGGGATGTGGGAGGAAACAGGTACATACAAAGGAGTCATGCTCTCACAGATGGTATACTGCACACAAGACAGCACCCAAGATCAGAATTGAACCAAGGTCTCTGGCGCAGTCTGGCAGCAGCTTCACTAGTTGTGCTACTGTGCCACAGGGGCAAAATAAGAAGAAGCTAATGTCAATAACCAGATCCCTTACCTTAGCTCCTTTCCTGCATAGAAGACTCACAATATTCAGGTGTCCTGCAGCGGCAGCGTGGCATAACGATGTAACACCGCTTTCAGAAATCTGATCAACTCCAGCACCAAATTCAAGCAGTAGATTTACCATTTCCTGGTGCCCAAGGTGTGATTGAACACAAAGGATGGGAGCATTGTTTAACACTTCAGTTCGGTAGTTCACGTTGGCTCCTCCCAAAATTAACAACCGACTCACCTGCAGTTTGTATGAAAATCAGAATATTATTCCAAAGTTTCCTTTAGATATCCTACATTTACAAAAATGAGCGATAACACTATGAAGAAGTTAAGAAATAGGACAACATACTTCATTACAATATCTCCAAACTGGACTAAGACACAATTATTTAACAGTAGCACGGCTTGGCAAGGAAGTGACTGTTTGAAACTAGTGACTTTGGACCTTGCACAATGCTCATGTTCTACCAGCAACCTGCCCTCATACGTTTCTGAGACTGGGAACTCCTACAACAGGCACCTCAGGGCATGATGTTACCAATGCCACCTCTATAATATCTTCCTAATTCACTGTAAGAATAAGTAAACCAACATCAAACAAAGCCTTCTTCCATCCCATCCCATCATTGAGGCAAGAGTTATCACAGTCAGCTCCACTGACAGGACCTTGATTCTAAGGGTTTGTGCAAGGACGAGAAGATGATTTGAATAAATCTACCTCCATTTTACTGAACCAACTTAATCCATAAAGTTATATCTTCCTTGATCTCTGTCCTCACCTTCTCCATCATGGTCTGGTTTGGCTCAGCCACCAACCATGACAACCAGAGCCTGCAGCGAATTGTTCAATCAGCTGAGAAGGTTGTTGGCTGCATCCTTCCCTCCATTGACGAACTCCACTGCAAGGGCCAGGAAGCCAGCGGGTAAGATAATCTCTGACCCCTCTCACCCTGGCCACAAACTCTTTGAAGCACTTCCCTATGGAAGGCGTCTCCGGACTGTCAAAGCCGCCACAGTCAGACATAAAAACAGCTTTTTTCTATGAGCAGTAGCTCTACTCAATAATCAAATGTCTGTAGCCTCCCTTTGCTATGGCATTTTATTTCATTCACATGTTTAAACTATAATGTTTTATTCTTAATGTTTTATGTTTTACTCTTAATTGTTTACTGTATTGCGTGTTGTTACTTGCAAATTCCTTATATGCTGGCCAATAAACCTATACATTTGTTCATTCATTTTACCCTCTACAAAAACCTTGATTATCAACATTCTTCTTCCTTCAGTCAATCGTACCAGCATCAACAGATCAAAACGTGCCGTTTTTGAATAGCGCTGAACAAGCCATTACACATCAATATAAAAGATCCTATTTAAAATACCATGATTGCTCTTAACAGCATTTTACTTAGTCTAATCAGTATTACTGACGTTTAAAGAACATGGCAAAGTAATCAACGCAGCCGAGTTCTAGGCTCAACTCCTGACCAAAAGCCTCCATACTGTCCACTGAATTACTCCAGCATTTTATCGCTATCTTTGCCAAGTCACATGTACATTAACAAAAATGCACATCAAATTGTACAATTTTAGGTTAGATGAAATACAAAAATATTGGTCTTAATAGTTAATTCAGTTTCTCTTCCCACAGATGCGGCCCAATCTGATTATTTCCAGCATCACTTGAAATAGACATGCCACCTGCGCCCATTTGACAGCGCTGTTGCCTTTCACAGATGGCCTATAAATTCCCTAAAGCTTAATTGTATAATGTCCATCGTTATCAAATGCATTTTTGAGCTTCCCAGATTGAACTGTACTCATGCAGGACCCCTCTATTTATCTATTTATCTATCTATCTATTTATTTATTTGATTCTAGATGCTGGCAAACAGGCATTTAATGCCCACCCTGAATATCACCAATATAGCAGTTAGCCTTCATGAACCACCTCAGATATTGTTGTGAAGGTATCTTCTCAGCCCTGTAAGCCGAGAGTTAACAGAATTCTGACCAGCAAGAATTATGTATCTTAAAATGAATTTCTTATTGTTTTATTATCATTTTACTGCTAAAACAAACTACCGTTTATCATGATACTGTAAAGCACTGCCCCTTATATATTGATCTTGGCCCAGGGGCAGGGAAAGGGGAATATTATACTAATATATCAGTAAACATAGAAAAATACTTTTCAGTTTGTCACATTGTTCTCATTCCTTCATCCAATGAGAGCACATCGCATTACTGGCACTCAGCCAGTAAGGGCACAGTACTTACTGAACCAACTCTAAAAATAGTAATTGAGTCCTCGTGTTGCTAGGTTAAGTTGAACATTTTCACAGCCATTTTAAGGCATAAACTATTTTAGAAACCAGCAATTTAGAAAAAGTAGCTGAAACAGTTTTGATAACATTCCATGAAGCAATAAAAAATATATTTTTAGCTGATGGGGTGTGAGCATTGCAGGCAAGACCCATTCTAACTGTGCTTGTTAAAATTACACCAAGCTGTTATTGTGAACAACTGCAGTCCTTCAACTGAAGATGTTTAATAGCACTGGGAAGTAAGTTCCACGAGGTGAAGGAATTGTAAAAAAGAGGATCAAAGTGCTGGAATAATTCAGCAGGTCAGGCAGCATCATTGGAGAACATGGGTAGATGACGTTTCAGGTCGAAACCCTTCTTCAAACTCTTGGTCTGGAACCTAGATGAGTTCACGGTCCTGGTCTGCTGGTGGCTGGAGGAAAAGCATGGATCGGCGGAGTCAATGGACGCAACTTGTGGATGGCCAGAGTGCAGGTAAGGGTCGGCGCTGGCGGCCAACAGTGGCGGCAGTAGATCTGGCCGACGAGATGATGTGGGCCGGGGTTGGTGTTGGCAGCCAGCCAGGAAGGTGGTGCGGGCTGCGGCTGGCGTTGGCAGCCTGGTTTGGAAGTGGCCGGGGAGGTGGTACAAGCCCAAGCCAGCAGCGGCAGCCTGGCCTGACGGTGAAGATCGGTCCATTTTAATTGAAAGCTGTAATAAAAAAGTCTGTAATAATGAGGGATTACTGTTTTGCCAAAAAAGGACGATATCCAAACCGAGAGGTGGTGTAGTTTAATGCACCTGATGCTCTTGCTCTTCTTGGTGTTCTCAGGTTTGAGCAGTGCGAGAGTAATCTGTACGCACAACAATTTAATTTGTGGATGGAACATGCTATAATGTACATCTACCCGTAATGGAGGAAATTAATAGAATGGTGTATGTGTGCCAATCAAGTAGGTTGCTTTGTCCTATTGTTAGAGCTTCACTCAGAGGCGACTGGACAGTGATCCAACACACTCTGGATGTTAGGAGTTAAATCTCTGAGGAAGCAGTACACCCCCTCCCCCCCCACCTGTTTCTGTATCCACAAGCTCTGGTCGATAGTGACCCAACTAGGATGTTGGGGAATTATTCTGCAATGGGAAAGCAAATTAAGTCATGATAGATGGTTACAGTCTCTCTTGGAGATGTAGTGTCTGTTTCTTGCCACTTGGCAGATCATCCCTGAAAGTTGCCAAAATCTTGCTACGTACAGACATGAGCCTTTTTATTTCTCAAGAATCACAAACAAATATATTTGTGCAATCATCTGTGCACATCGCTATTTCAGACCTCATGATGTAAGTCATTGATGAAGTAGCTAAAGATGGTCAGACCGAGGATCTTTACTGTGGAAACTATCCTATTTTGTCTGATATAATTCCAGCCAGTATAGTTTCATTTTTAATCCCGTTGATTTAACTTTTACCAGAGTTTCTTGATGGAACATTTGTTGAAATGATGCCATGATGTCCAGAGCAATCATGCTCACTTTGCCGCCGGAATTCAGCTTTTGTGACCACATTTGGACCAAGACTGCAGAAGTCTGGAGATGAGTGGATTTGGTGATTTCCAAAATTATTATCAATAAACAGGCTATCGATGAGTATGTGCAGTTTGATAGCATCAACAGTGCCTTCCATAACTCTGCCAATAACTGAAGGTAAACTAATTGGCTGGTAATAAGATGGATTAGGTTTGTCCTGTTTTGACAATAGGTGCAGGAGTTGGACATTCGGCCCTTCAAGTCAGCACCGCCATTCAATGTGATCATGGCTGATCATCCACAAACAGTACCTCGTTCCTGCCTTCTCCCTATATCCCCTGACTCGGATATCTTCAAGAGCCCTATCTAGCTCTCTCTTGAAAGTATCCAGAGATCCAGCCTCCACCGCCCTATGAGGCAGAGAATTCCACAGACTCACAACTGTGTGTGTGAAAACGTTTGTCCTCATCTTCGTTTTAAATGGCGTACCACTTATTTGCAGCCACACAAGAACTAGCAATTCTTCATCATAACAGCCAGGATGTTTAGGTGGCCCACTTTGCCGTATATAGCGCTCTCCCCCATTTCTTCTTACTGTTTGAAATGAATACAAATCATATCATGATTGACTTTCACGATGACAAGGACCCAAGGATGAAGCCAAGATAAATGAGTTATTCAAGATTTGGGCTAAAAGTTGTTGTAAATGCTTCAGTCTCAACTTTGACACTGGTGTTGACTTCTGCCATTGTTCAGCCGAAGAATTTCTTCGACTTCCCTCCTCCTGCTGTCTGTTGAATTGCTCACCACCATTAATTATTGAATGGGGCAGTAATATAATTCTCTGATGCAGATGGTTCACGGCATTTCATGAATGGACAGTCTTGAGCAGTATATTATCCTCTGAATAGATTCCATTCAGTTTGATGGTAACTGTACATGTGATGTACTGTGTGTAACTAGGACTTTGTCTTGACAATCGTTGTACAATGGTTGCTCCTACCCACACTATCATGAACAAGGTCAATTAAGTTCACCATTAAATACTGTGATTTGAAAAACTTAATGAATAATTCACAGAAGTATGTTCAAGATTTTCATTTCTCATGCATGCAGAAGCACATAATGGGAAGACTGAGCATCCTGATCCCTGATATGCTCATAAAATATTTAAAGATAGCCTTGAAAATGATAATAGTCATGAGTGTACAATGTTTCACTGGAACCTAACCTCTTTTAGATACAAAACTAATATTAGATTTGAATAAGGCCATAAGTAGAAATGTATCATCGTTTGATTGATCCTTTCCGTTCTACTCTATTGAGCAATCGCATGGCAGATGTATTAGCATTAACTTTGTAAGTAGTAGCAGATGCGAGTCCTGACAAAGAAAGGATACAATAAATCTTCAAAATATGATACGTATACAAAATCAGAGGAAGTTTACTTCCTCATGACTAGAGCCAGGATTTTGCCATAAATGCCATGTGCAATTTCATGCCCTTTTTGATGATTTCACCAGGATAAAGCCCTTTTCACGATCGATTGCCTAAATCAGCCTTTTTTTTAGTTTTGCTAAAAGGTCGTGCTATTTTCTCTAGTTGTACCGTGATTACAACGATGTTTTCTATGTTAACATGTTAATATTAATGTGATTATTCAACATGTTAACATAGTATAACTTACAAGAAAATTTCCACCACCGGGGCGAAACCAGGGGCGGCACTGTCAGTCGTTTGTGCAGCTGCCCGCTGGTTCAGTCTTCTTCAAGATCTATTTAAGAAAGAACTGCAGATGCTGGAAAAATCGACGGTAGACAAAAAATGCTGGAGAAACTAAGTGGGTGAGGCAGTATCTATGGAGAGAAGGAATAGGCTATGTTTCGGGTTGAGACCCTTCTTCAGACTGATGGGGGGGGGGGGGCGGGAAAAAGTAAGGAAGAGGCAGAGACAGTAGGCTAGAAGGAGAGCTGGGAAGGGGGGGGGGGGGGGGAAGGAGGGAGAAGACAATCAAAATACGACCCAAACAAAATACCCAAGCTTGCCTCCTGACTTCATTTACTGCTGACTACAGTCAAAATCTGAGTTTGAGTGATCTGTGCAAGGCATTCATTGATGCTGGAATCCCACTGTGGAAATTGGAAAACAAATCTCTCAGAGGTCTTTTTAGAGAAATACACAGAGGGACATAAACCGAACGAGTCATCATTACGGAAAAATGATGCTGACAGCAACTTCAACATTGTTGTGCAGAAAATTAAAGATGAAGTTGCATGCAACAAAATATGGATCTCAATAGATGAGACAATCGATGGTTTGGTGAGATATGTTGCCAATGTGGTCATCGGAACACTGGAGGCAGGTCAACCATCAAAGTATTTGTTGACATCAGAAGTATTGGAGAAGTCAAACAGCTCTACTATTGCTCAGTTGATTACATCTTCACTGTTGTATTTGTGTGTAATATTTTTTTATTTGAAGTAATCAGTTTACAATGTATAGCTTACTTTATAAACTAACACCTTAATTCAATATTACTACAAATAACATATCAATACTTAATATCTTCTATTTTTTGGAAATAAAGAAAAAGATATATAAAAGAGAAAAAAAAAGGGAATAAAAAAAAAAAATTCCCACATACTTCAACCACAAAAAAAAAGAAAATTTAAAAAACAAAAATATTACATATATATAAACAAAACTAAATACATTATACGAAATACTATTTCATACAGTAATATCTATAATAAATGCGCAATAATATCAAATATAAGTAAGTTATTCGCATCGGATTCCGTAGGGTGCCCGTCGAGCCGTGATTCCAAGAATAGCTACTTCTCTAAATACTGTATATATGGAGACCATATCGATTCAAAAGAATTATACCTGTCCAAAAGGACAAATCTAATTCTTTCCAAATTCAACGTCTCCAACATCTCAGCTTTCCACATTTTAATTGTTGGGGATAATGTTCCCTTCCAAAATTTAAGTATCATTTTTTTCCCTATTATTAAACAGTAATCAAAAAAAATTCTTTGATTTACTGTGAGTACCAAATTTGGCTCCGGAATTCCAAATATTATTAATTTTGGGTCTGGGTCGAGTTCAACCTTAAGAACTTCCGAAATAACTTTAAAAATTTCAATCCAATAATAATTCAACCGTGGGCACGTTACAAAACTATGTATTAAATTTGCTTCAAGATTCTTACATTTATCACAAATAGAGGAGAGACTAGGAAAGATACTTTTTAATTTGGTTTTCGAATAGTGTAATCTATATATAACTTTAAATTGTATCAATGTGTGTCTGGCATTCAAAGAACACCGATGTATTCTTTGTAAGCTTTCTTCCCAAGTTTCTTTTATTATAGGTAATCCAATTTCATTTTCCCATGCTAGACGATATGTTTCAGTTGTTGGGTTCTCTTTATCTAAAATAATATTGTATATATAAGCTATAAGCTTATCCGTATTTGGATGTAAATTAAACAGCTCATCTAATAAGCCTGATTCTTTATTTTTATAGTCTTGTGTGTTGCATTTAATAAAATCTCTAATTTGTAAATACCTAAAATGGTGTTGTGAAGGTAGTCCAAAAATATCTTGTAACTCTTCAAATGATAAAAATTTTCCATTTCTATAAAGGTGTCCTATCCTTTTAATTCCTGAATCCTCCCACAGTCTAAACCCCGCATCTAAGATTGAGGGTTTAAACAGTGGGTTATTCCTAATTGGTAACCTAAAAGAAAGATTATCCAGATATAAGGTCTTAACTATCTGTTTCCAAATACGCCTATTATTATGAATTATAGGGTTGTCCCTATAAGTCTTTTTTTGTACTTCCTTTGGTGCGAAAATAATCGACTCTATATTGAAAGGTAAACAGTCTTCCTTTTCCATTTTTAACCACATTGGTTCATCATCCATATTTACCCACCAAAAATTCATATTCTTAATCTGGACTGCCCAAAAGTAGTATAGAAAATTTGGAAGTGCTAGCCCTCCATTTATCTTAGACTTACATAAATGTTTTTTACTTATTCTATGACTTTTGTAATCCCAAACAAAACTATTAACAATATTATCAATTAAAAAAAAAAAAATTTTTGGGAGAAAAAAAGGAATTGCCTGAAATAAATATAACAATTGTGGTAAAAAAATCATCTTTATAGCATTAATTCTACCGATCATAGATATAGGGAGTGTTTTCCAATATGAAATGTTTTTTTTAAGTTTCTCTAATAATTGATAATAATTAGCTTTAATTAATAATTTATAGGATTTAGACACATTGATTCCTAAATATTTAAATTTATCTGTAACTATTTTTAATGGGTATTTTTGTAATATATTTACATTTATACCAGTTATAGGCATAATGTCACTTTTATTCCAATTAATCCTATATCCTGAAAATACGCTAAATTCATTTATAACATTGAATAACTTGGGAATACTACATTCCGGCTTAGTAATATAAATCAGAATATCGTCTGCATATAAAGATATCTTATTATTTGTTGTGTCAGTATTATACCCATATATTTCAGGTTCTGATCTAATTCTTTCAGCCAGAGGTTCTATCACCAAGGCAAATAATAAAGGGGATAACGGACATCCCTGTCTGCATCCCCTAAAAAGTCTAAATTTAGGTGATAGTATTTGATTGGTTAAAATTCTTGCAGTAGGGTTAGAATATAATATTCTTACCCATTTACAAAATCCATCCCCCAGTTGATACTTTTCCATTATATTAAATAAATATGACCATTCCACCTGGTCGAATGCTTTTTCAGCATCCAACGATATAACTGCTAATTCTATATCTCTTCTTCTTCTCGAGTAGATAATATTAAACAAGCGTCTAAGATTATGTGATGAGTAACGTTTTGGAATAAAACCTGTTTGATCATAATGTATTATTTTGGAAATCACTAAACTTAGTCTCCGAGAAAGTACTTTAGTTAATATTTTTTGATCAGTATTTAAAAGGGCTGTTGTATTTGGCCAGAAGATATAAAACACGAGAATATTCTTCTGTTTGTGACTGATGCAGCTCCATACATGATAAAGCTGCCCGTGCTCTTAAAGTTTTATTCCCCAAAATGTTGCATTTGACATGCGTAGCTCAAGGACTTGGAATTGCGTGCGTAGCTTGTCCCAAAAGTCAATTGCCTTGTTTCCAATGTCATGAAAATCTGCCTCAAAGCACCGTCACATGTACAGTTGTTCAAGGAAATGGCACCCGAGATTCCGCTACCTCCTCAGCCCGTTTTGACTGGGTGGGATACATGGCTCTCTGCTGTACTCTACTATGCTGCAAATTATGAAAAGATAAAATAAATCGTCAACTGTTTTGAAGAAGAAGAAGAATCTGCTGCAGTCAGGATCATGCAGAAAAAGCCCCTCCACAGCGATCTTGTGTTTAATGCTTCCAATTTCGCAAACTTCCCACAAGCTATCACTTGCCTTGAGAAACGTGGCAAAACATTAGTGAATAACTTGCTGGTTTTCAACAAAGTAACTACATCGCCAGGAATATTTGTAAAATTCCTGGCGATGTAGGTAAAGACATACAAGGAAAATGTGAGAGAGTGATTTTAGCTAACAAAGATCTTGAAGAAATACAAAACGACTAAAGTTCTCAAAGGTAGTTATAATGCACAAGATATCGACATGATTATAGAGTCTGTAGCTTGTTTTGGGTATGCACCAGTGACCTCAGCTGAGGTAGAAAGAAGTTTTTCACAAAGAAGCGTATTCCGTCTGACAGACGGCATCGTTTAACACCAGAAAATTTGAAAAAAATGCTAGTAATTATGTTCAACCAGGCAACTTTGGTCATTTAATGTAGCATACCTTTATATTATCATTTTTAACCATATTCTGGTGGTGGAAATAGGCAGCATGCCTTTTTTTTTAAAGCAATAAATACCTTTTTCGTGCCTTTTTTTGTAATTTTATAGTGCCTTTTTGCCTGCCTATTTCAGAGTTTCTTAGTGCCTAAACATCCGGGCTCTACTCATGACACACTGAAGAGCACCCGAATACTAGGCTTTGACCCGGGATGCAGTTCAATGAAGATACCAAGCCTCCTTCAACAACTTCTGCAGCGTTATTTACCCTCCAAGCTAATTGTCACCGAATTGCAATCCGCATCGCTACACAATCCTATTAAGGCACTCAATTCTTTGCCTTGATACTGTATATCCCAGCCTTTCTACCCATAATCTAGCAGATTGTCAGCAAACAGCTTACATATCTGTTCTCAGCCAAATATACAAAATTCTCTGTAAAGCAATTATTCTTAGTTTACAAACTCATTTGTAGCTCCTCAAAATCCAGAGATCAAGTAATATTATTTAATCACCAGTCACAAACAGATGATAAAAAACAGAAGCGATCCCTTGTAAAAATGAGATACGGGTTAGTGATTACACAAGATCTGTATATTCATCAATATCTTCATTACAAAACCTCATTTTTTAGGAAGGCAAGAATCTTTGGCAGAATGCTTAGAAATACATTTATTTTTCATTAAAATATTATTTTAAGGCATCATAATGCTCCTGGAACCACACATATCTTCTTACCTTCACATTGGGAGTGTAAAGATTTCGTAAGGATGCAAATGCAGCAGACAATCCATTACTGCTATAACTCATCCAAAGGGCTTGAAGGACACTTGAAGATATGCCTGTCTTCTTGCTCAGACCCTAAAAAAGTGAAAAATGCAATAACAGATTTCAAATTTAGATTTGATATGTATCATCGAATATCAGTATCATTGAATACCAGATATCTAAGACCCATTCTATCATTTCTATAAGCTGAGAAGTAAATTCATTCAAGATGTGGTTTCAGTTTGAGTTAAGAAAACGACAGGTCTGTTCTATCTTTACTAGAATTTTAGATGGATGCGCCATGATAGGGACCATGGAATACAATAAGCCTACTTGAAAATATGGGCTTGTACTTCAAACACCTTTGGCCCAATAATAAAATAAATAAATGTTATCTCTTATTTTTGACATTATCAGCATTTTTATTTCATATCTGTATCTTCATTCTTTTTATGCACTAATACTTTTCCTGTCTAGAAGAAAAAAAAATGTGGCATGGTCTATTTTTGCATTTGACATTTATGAGTTCAGCTTTTACACATTGTGGTGACAAGTACACTAGTACATATTTTTTAATGAAAAGATTAATAACAATTAATCTTCTTGAATGTATTTCACAGTCCAACTGCTATTGAAGTTGCAGTAAAAAAATTTACAGCCCCATTGCACCGGAATTTTTGCAAATTAAAAATGGGCTAAATTGTACTCAAAGAAAAGAAGAAACAAATATTGCAAGTGGTCTAATGTCCTTGGTTAATCAACCCACATTTTGGGCTCCTAATGAATTGTTAATTTTAATGGAGGATATATCTCTCTGTTAAGAGAAAGTAGTTTCACAAAATACCTTACATCTACTATTTTTATCTTTATAGACATGGGAAACTTGCAATTCAAGTAACTTCAACAAATTAGATATGTGCTGAGAAATACATTATACCATACTACTCTGATAATTCAATACCTGCTCACTCATTAATCCTGTCTTTGAGCTGGCGGTACAGAGTGTAAACCACAGATGTGGTCTGGGCTGGAATTGCAAAACAAAGGTATGTTTGCAGCCAAAGTGAAAACTTTGTGACAAGCTTTTCTCCACTCAATGGGTTCAATGGAAAAACTATTGCATTGTTGTGCAACATGCTAGAAAAAGTCAAATGTTGGGGATTTAGTAGGAGTAATATCCAATAGTCTCGAATGTCTGCCACCGAAGACCAAAGTCCTGAAGATGCAGGATGACAGAGGTTTTATTATGTATAACAATTCTTTATACCAACACCAGCAAAACCAAGGGACTGATTGTGGACTTTGGAAGAGGTAGGATGGGGACCCTCAGTCCCGTTTATATCAATGGGTCGATGGTGGAAAGGGTCAAGAGCTTCAAATTCCTGGGCGTGTACATCTCTGAAGTTCTCTCCTGGTCCGAGAACACTGATGCAATCATAAAGAAAGCACATCAGCGCCTCTGCTTCCTGAGATGATTACAGAGAGTCAGTATGTCAAGGAAGACTCTCTCTAACATCTACAGGTGCACAGTAGAGAGCATGCTGACCAGTTACATCATGGCTTGGTTCGGCAACCTGAGCGCCCGGGAGCGGAAAAGACTACAAAAAGTAGTAAACACTGCCCAGTCCATCATCGGCTCTGACCTCCCTACTATCGAGGGGATCTATCGCAGTCGCTGCCTCAAAAAGGCTGGCAGCATCATCAAGGATCCACACTATACTGACCACACACTCATCTCCCTGCTACCTTCAGGTAGAAGGTACAGGAGCCTGAAGACTGTAATGTCCAGGTTCAGAAACAGCTTCTTCCCCACAGCCATCAGGCTATTGAACTCAACAAACAAAACTCTGAACGTTAATAGCCCATTATCTGTTTATTTGCACTTTATCTGTTTTATTTATTCATGTGTGTATATATTTATACAATGGTACATGGACACACTGATCTGTTCTGTATTCATGCCTTCTATATTCTGTTGTGCTGAAGCAAAGCAAGAATTTCATTATCCTATCTGGGATACATGACCATAAACTCTTGAATCTTGAATGGATTGACTGTACATTTAGGAATCCATAACTCAAAACAACTTATTTAATGTAATGTGGAAAGGCACAAAATGCTGCAGTAACTCTGCGGGTCAGGCAGCACCCTGGAGAACATGGACAGATGATGTTTCGGGTCAGGACCCTCTTTCAGACATTTCAGGGTCCCGACCCGAAACATCACCTATCCATGTTCTCCTGTGATGCGTTCCTTGATAAACCTGCATTTGCAGTTCTTTATTGCTACATTCCTTAATGTAATAAGTGGTCTTCTATATGCATTAATTATTTGGAATGATCATCAAAATCATATTAAAGAATCACTTTATCTGATATGAATTGATAGGTTTCTGTAATCACCTTAAAGATGTGTGCTTTCAGTATGTGATGGCCAAATTCTACAGTCTGTTGTCGATTTAGCTTTCCTTCTTGGCGAGAAAACATGAATGCCATAAGTGCATGCCCACTCCTACGAACAAAATTTCAGAAGACAAAGTTTAAATATTTGTAAAACAATACTGTAATAGTCAATTGCCACAATAGACTATTCCAGCTCTGACAATACCTTGTCACTCACTCTGATCTGCAAGATCAAGATTTCTCTCCACATGACTTACCTTTACACTTCCACATCCTGGGGCTCCAATTTACAAGCTCACAAATTCAAATTCTTCACTCAAGTTCCCAGATCCAGATGATGCAAGACTGCAAGTACTGAACTAGTGTTCGCAAAATTCCGCTCAGGAAGACTCTTAGACACTAGCACTTCACAGTCCCAGTCAAAATGTTCTTCGCTGTAGCTCCTTCCAAGCAGAACAGACCATCCTTTTCCAAGTATTTCCAATCCAGGTAGGACTCAATCCTGAAGATTAGCATCCATGAGAACACTATTTAACTGATGCCAAGCTCCTTCCAGAACCTCTATTTTTTACCTACACTTGCGCAAATGTATATGTGTGTAAAGTGATGATCTAGCCATACCAACATTATGTTTCCAGCATTTTCTGGTTTTATTTCAGATTTCCAGTTCACTTTCCATCTTTTTCTTTACATGGGTAATTTTATCTGACAATAATTTTGTGTTCATTAATACTATGCCACGGAGAAAGACAAGCATGGACACAAGAAACTGCAGTTGCTGGAATCTTGACCAAAACACAAAGTGCTGGAATAACTCAGGCAGCATCTAGGGAGCGAACAGACAAGCCATGCTTCGGATTGGAACACTTCTTCAGACTCTCTAAGGCAAATATGTTTAAAATAAATGGACAAAGCAAATTTAATCTATGTATGCATTTTATGAATTCAAATGCTTATGTACAAACCTTGGGTCGCAAAGAAAATCCATGTTCTCACCATCTGCTCTCCAAACCAGCCACTCTCTAAATGATGGATGGCAAAACATTCGTGTTTTGTCCCTTCGTTTGATCAGAAAACATGAAAGGCCTTCCATCCTCTGCTGGAAATCCTCCCATTCCAATTCACCCTTCACAAAGCCAGCATTTATTGTTTGGAAAATCTGCTCATCTGTCAATGGATGAAGGGATGCCAATGCAACATTTAATACAGGGAGGGCTCTTTCAAAGGAAGTTTGTGTTAGAAACTTCATGTTGCATTGCAGAAGATACAATTCTGACAAGGAGACAGGCACTACCTTGTAGCTTGTACTCTTAATGACAAGATGTCCTTTTTCAAACAAATCTAAAGTCAGCTTCAAATACAGATAAGATCCTTGGCTTCGCATGATAAGATGATTGGTAACTTTGCTCACTGTAATGGTGTCAGTTTTTCCACTCAAAGCGATGTTACTGAGTATGCTGTGACTACCATTAATTCTGTGATGGATGAATGCATTCAGATCCCTGTTAATATCTTCATTCTCAGGAAAATCATCCAGAGACATTTTGAAGAATGGAAGTAGGCGTGCAATATCCTGCAGGAAACAACATATTTTAATTTAGATTGAGGCAAATGAAAATCAGAACAAATGTTCTAAATATTTGTAGTCCAATCTCAAACATATGTAATTTTGCAAATACACGTATGCAGTTTATTTCATTTTGTTTGCCATTGCATTCTATAACTTAGTAACTTTCTCCAGTTAATATTTTTTTAAGAACCCCAAAGCAGGTGTGGAAATTTGTGACGGAGTGCATTTAGGACACAAATGTATGGTATCTTTACATTTCCAAAAATACATATCAAAAATTCTAAACGACAATTTTTCCTCAAAGTGTTTCTGCTATATTGCTTTTCCCCATTCACATTTTATTTATAGGATCTCTGAACAACTTTGTTGCATCAAAGCAACTTTTCCATTACACAAATTCCTTGAATTCTTTGTGACACACAGCAGCAAAATTTATTTCCACATGAATGAGTTGCATAGAAATAGGCCTTCCGTGCTCTCATGTAACAAGCTTCTTTACAGCTAAAGTACTTGTGAAATGTTTAAGCAGACAAATGGTGCCAATGTGTATAGAGTAACCCCATTAAAGGCAATGAAATAAGTAACCAGTTCATATTCTTAATGCTGCTTTAAGGGATAAATGTTCAGCTGGACACTGAAAAATGCCATGCATATTTTCTTCCATGCTATTTTGGTGTTGAGTGGATGGCACAGATGGACATCTTACTCAAACGATAGTGCTATAAATGTAGCATTCCCTGAATAACGTACTGCACTATCAATTTTTAATTTTATGCACGTCCTGAGTGCGTAATTTGAACCTGCAAGCTTCTAATTGAAAGAGATTACTATTACCACACCAAGCCAAAACTTTAAATTATAACATTCATTCAAATGTCTGAATTTGCATGAATTCTTATGCATTTTACGAAGCACGACAAATTTGTAATCATTCATATTACATTGGCAAAGAACCATTCATTAAAAATGGGGACATATTGGTGACCATGATGCCTTATTAATTGTCTTTGGAATCTCACTATTATGAGTAAAGTGTGCACTTGTCTTAGTGACAAGCAAACCTCTGCTCACCTGTCAGCTGTAATTGTGAACCCTAAACCAACTTATTACATATTGAAGATAGACACAAAATGTTGGAGTAACTCAGGCAGCATCTCTAGACTCCCTCTCCCCTGACTCTCAGACTGAAGAAGGGCCTCGACTTGAAACGTCACCAATTCTTTCTCTCCAGAGATGCTTCCTGTCCCGCCGAGTAACTCCAGCATTTTGTGCCTATCCTCGGTGTAAACCAGCATCTGCACTTCCTTCCTGCACTTATTACATATAGAATCAATATCAATCCGCTTATTATTCACCAGTCACAGCAGTTTTGTTATTTATGACAGAACCTACACCAGGTTTTCTCAGCCTTTTAAGATGAAACTTACCCCTTTTAATACACATACTGCCAAACATTTTAAAGGAAATATAGAATTTATATATTATATGCAGGAAAGATAATGAACTTTGGTAGTAGCAATGAGTCTTTGGTAGTAACAATTACAGCAGTTCTTTTCCCAACCTTTTACTCCTCTAGCTTCTGCATCAAAAAATATAATTACTAACAAAAAGTCTAAATTACTGCTGAACAAGTATCTGCTTGTGCAGCCCATTCTTTACAGAAAGCAACAAATAGAAGAAATCTTCATTTTTTAAATTTAATCTATACTTCACCTCTAATTGTAATTTCCTGAACACTATATCATACAGCAGGTTCAAACGTTATCATTTAAATGACATCCGGTAGAACAGAAATGTTGGTGTTTTGAGAATGCCGTATAAATTAATTCATGTTTCTAGTAATGTCAAACTCTATAAATCTCCTTTAAACCTTCCCTCTCCGACGTTAAAGCTCTGCCCTCTAGTTATAGTCATACAGCACAGAAACAGGCCCTTCAGCCCAACTTGTTCATGCCGACAAAGATACCTCATGTACACGTCCCACCTGCTCTCGTTTGATCCATATCCCTCGAAACCTTTCCTAACCATGTACCTGTCCAAATGACTTTTAAATGTTGTTATGGGACCTGCCTCAACTACTACCTCTGGCAATCAGTTTCATATACCTATTCATGAAAATGTTGCCCCTCAAGTTGCTATTAATTCTCTCCCCTCTCACCATAATCCTATGTACACTGTTTTTTTATTCCTTATGCTGGACAAAAGACCGTGCAATCACCCCCATCATCTTATACACCGATATAAGATCACTGCTCAGCCTCTTGTTACATATTGAAGAGAGACACAAAATGTCTATTTGTGGAATAGAGTCATAGCTGCTTAGCCTCTCCCTTTAAGCCCAGGCCCTCAAATCCTGGGAATTTCTTCATAAATCTTCTCTGCCCTCTTTTCAATTTAACAACCTTCCTATAGGAGGGTGACCAAAACTGAACACATTACTCCAAATAATGTCTTTGACATTTCCAGAAAAATGTTCTGAGTCTCTACGATTCTCATAATTCTATATTCATCTATCAGGCCTCCATTCAACCTCTGATGCTCCATAGAAAATAATCCAAGTTTGTCCAACCACTTCTTAAATTTATTGCCCTTTAATCCTGGCAGCATTCGGACACATTTCTAATGCACTCTCTCCAAAACCTCATCCTTCCTGTAATGGGTGACCAGAACTGCACACTCCATGCTCCAACTGCAGCCTAACCAGTTTTATAAATCAGCAACACGACTTTCTGACTCTTATGCTCAATGGCTTGACTGATGAAGGCAAGCAAACTATATGCCTCCTTTACATTCTATCGACTTGTGTTGTCACTTTCAGGGAGATGGACCCAGACCTCAAGGGTTTCTCCATTAACGGTGCACTTTCCCCTTACTTTTAACCTTCCAAAGTGATGCACCTCACATTGGCTCATATTACACTCCATCTTGGGCAGTGGGCAGGTGCTATAGATCTGCACGGGAAGGTAGACGCTCCCACCCCCATGAGTCTCGGGCAGATGGGGCTCGTCAGCCTGGGAAGGCAGTCCATCTAGGAGGGAAAACTCTGATTTAAAACCTCCACTGCCTTGTGGCCATATCCAGTCATGGAAAAGGCTTCTGGAGTAAACCTCACGAAAATCCGGAGTCAGAGCCCCTAAGGCAGTTCGCCGCTGTCTACGACCTCGCTCTGACAGCTCCTGCGACGGTGCTGGTGCCAAACTGTAATGGTCCTACTGTTCCTTTGGATCAATCAGCGACCACCACAGATTTTTCCACCACAGATCCTTGCGGAACACCACTGCTCACAAAAACTCCAGCCAGAATAATACCCGTCCAACCCTACCTTTTGTCTTTATGAGTAAGCCAGATCTGACTTCAAACTACCAAGTCACCATGGATCACATGCATCTTAATCTTCTCCATTAGCCTACCACGAGGGACTAAAATCCATGTAGATTACATCCATTGCCCTTCTCTCTCCGATCACGTTTTTAACCTCTCAAATAAACTCGATACACTTAGTAAAAATGACCTGCCACGGACAAAGCTATGCTGCCCATCCCTAATAATCCTAATCTCATACAAATCCAATTAAATCCCCCCCCCCGGGTATAGACTATATTAACCACAATTCTGCAATGGCTTCATTAAAACAGATCAAAATCAGTTGTTCCATTAAACACGTGTCATGTAGATGATTAAAAAATATTAAACTCCAAAGTCTCCCATAGTTCTGCTCTTGCCCCACCCACCACCGATGGAACATGAATAGATTTCCCCCAGTCCTTATTTTTCACGCTACCAGTCTCCAAATCATTCCTTGTAATTTCCGTCATCGTGATCCCATTACCAGTCCCATCTTTCCATCTTCCAACTTCTGCAGAGATCATCTTACTCCCCACCCCATCATAATTCCTTGGTTTGCTCATCCCTTTCCAGATACTTTCCTCTGCAACCACACAAGATATAACCTTTTTTCTCCTCCGACGCATCCGTTCAGGGACCCCAGCACCTTTCCAGGTACAAGAGTCATTTGCATGAGCATCCTCTAGCATTATCTACTGCATTCCCAATGAGGCCTCCTTTACCTCAGCAAGGCCATTTTGCTGAACACTTGCACATGGTTTGCCAAGGTCTACTGGATCTCCTAGATGCTAACTATTTTAACTCCTCTTGCCAGACTGACCTTTCTGCCCTCCTTCTTCGCCATTACCAGTGAGGTCATATGCAAATACAAACTGGAGGAACAGCACCTTGTATTCTATTTGGGCAGCTTACAACCCAATGATACGAACACTACATTTTCCAATTTTAGGTAACCACTAACCTATAAACAATCCCTCCTTCCAAACCCCCTCCTTTTCCAATGCCCCACTGGGATGAGCTCCCATTTCTCCCTTTCCCCATCCACCTATATCCCTTCCTTTGGCTTCACATTTCAAAGTCACATCTCACAATGGTGTTATTTTCTCATAACACCATTGATTACATTTCTTGAAACTTTGTTGTTGCTGACACCTTGTCTTGCAGCTCGAAGGTGCAGAGCCTCAGAGATTGATCCGTTACATCTAGCCCAGGCAAGTGCAGGTGGGGTGTCATATCCAGTGCAATATAGTTTATTACCAAATTCCACTCATTACTAACATACCATGTGTCCAAGATGTTCAAAATAATTCCATCCAAACAAGAACCTTTGATCACCACTACTTTCAAGTTTGCAAACTCTGTTGGAAATGCATTGCTGTGTTTTGCTGTGTAGTGATAAAACGATGAGCTCCCATACCAAGGTACTGTAGAATTATCTTAAACCAGCAGACATTAATCTTTCTGGATAATCCTCTTTAAGACTTTCACAAAAGGAAATTACAATGGACCATATATGCTGACCTTAGACATCACATGCACAAACTATCAATGAATGAATAATTATTTTGCTAATGCTTCTTTAAAAAATCAATTTATTTTGAGGCCAGAAAACAAACTACCAGAAGTAAACACAACCAAGTAAAGCAAATGTTTTGTAAGATGGAATTGTATTGGTCAATCAACACTCTGAAATTAAATATTTTGTCCTTATTGAAACATTCTAAGCCCATTATATATAATTATATCCTTTACAAGCATATCCAACAAAGTGGTCAGGGGATGCAATGGTGGTGGAAGTATTTTCATGGAAGCTTTCATAACCAATTTAAACTTGAGATGTTGCAGCGGAAAAAGGTGGCAGGAGCGTTTGCAGAAGCAATTATTTTGTATGGAGGTTAATTTTTTTTTTGCATGATTTAACATTTTCTTCCAGTAATACACACAAAAAACAAAAATGAAACGTAAATGTTATCAAGCACAGATGTAACAGCTCATTAAATCTCTAACTCAAAGATCAATTAATGTCGTTTATAACTGTGTCAGAAAAAAGCACCAGTGCAGAGAGTAGCATCGTACTGAGGAATTAAAGATATACAAAATAACTAAAAGTGATGGGAACATATTTCAGCTTTCCAACGCTGAGCTTGGTATGGCACTTTGCCAGTTTCTGCTGATTATGTCACCTCATGCTCTGTTAAACACTCACATACAGAATGGCAAATATTCTTGAGCAACAATTAAGCAATTTGCAGTATTGGGAAATAACAGAAATCCTTTCAACAAAATAGCTGCAAGACCAATTAAGCCAAATTTACCAGCCAAATGAATGTAATAAACATTCAACATTTAATTGCTCTGTCTTCTAGCCATTTGGCTTTCAACCAATAAATTCATTTTCAAGCCAGAAAAATAAACAATAGAATGTGGCAATGTTTCCACTTCAGTGTTCTGGGCTGGTTAGATTACAGGGTTGTTGTTTTGAGAGTAAAAATTATAATAAACATGCATTAAGTTATTTTGCTAACTTTATATCTCTGCAATTTTTATTGCAAATTCTGGCACCAACTGTTGAAGCTAAGCAGCTGTTTAAATGCAGTTCTACATTTATTTATGATGTTGATGTCACAACGTTAGTGCAACATTAAATGCAGTTATTGCCAACAGAATGATTTGATGTTTAGACTGTTTAATTTTTGTAATTTATGGTGACTTATAAAAGTTAAACAATCTAAACTGCAAGTCATTTCATTGACAGAAGTTATTTAGCATTGACGATTTATAATAAATCTACAAATGCGTGTTGCGGAAACGCGGAAGTAACTAATATCTGTGAATAATATACTGGTTAACACTTTACCTTGTGTGCAATACTTTATATTATCGTTATACAGTCATGTATATAGTATACTAATTAATATTACTGGTTTTTCAAACATCAATTGTTAATTGCAGTCATAAAAATGCAGTCATAAAAATGTACCTGTAGATTGGTTCTTACAGTAACAACCAACTTCAGCCAAGATGGAAACTTGGGAATTATTTTAATGATAAAAGAAGCAATTGTATCTCCATAATCAGGTTTGTGGAATTCAGCCTCATTTAGGCCATCTACTAAAATAATGTAGTTCTCTGCAGAGATCTTGTTTTCTGGAGGATAAAGATAAAATTAATCACCTGTTACTCCAATTTCTTCCCCGCTCATTTTTAAGTATTTATTTTGTACCTAGCAACATTCAATTCACCAGCTCTAATGATTCATCCTTTTCTATTAATTTAAATTGTCTAAAAATATACTTTGTTGCATAGTTCACTTCTGTCCTAGAGGCCCATTTTTAATGCTGCACCGTTATCAATCCTCTGTTCCAGAGCAGTGCAGTGGTGCACCAAGTAACGCTGATGCTCCACAGCTGCAGCAACTCATAGAAACATAGAAAATAGGTGCAGGAGTAGGCCATTCGGCCCTTCGAGCCTGCACCGCCATTTAATGTGATCATGGCTGATCATCCAACTCAGTATCCCGTACCTGCCTTCTCTCCATACCCCCTGATCCCTTTAGCCACAAGTGCCACATCTAACGCCCTCTTAAATATAGCCAATGAACTGGCCTCAACTACCTTCTGTGGCAGAGAATTCCAGAGACTCACCACTCTCTGTGTAAAGAATGTTTTCCTCATTTCGGTCCTAAAGGAATTCCCCCTTATCCTTAGACTGTGACCCCTTGTTCTGGACTCCCCCAACATCGGGAACAATCTTCCAGCATCTAGCTTGTCCAACCCCTTAAGAATTTTGTAAGTTTCTATAAGATCCCCCCTCAATCTTCTAAATTCCAGCGAGTACAAGCGAGTACTATCCAATCTTTCCTCATATGAAAGTCCTGACATCCCAGGAATCAGTCTGCTGAATCTTCTCTGTACCCCCTCTATGGCAAGGATGTCTTTCCTCAGATTTGGAGACCAACTCAGCTTTGATTCCGACTTCGAATGTTGATTGCACGCAGTTTACACATTTTCCCTGTAACTGCGGTTTTCTGCTCTGGTTTCCTTGCACATCCCAAAAGTGTGCTGATAATTTAATTGTCCCTTATGTAGGAGAGTAAGGGGAGGGTCACTAGGCATGTGAGTGAGAATAGGCTGCAGCAAATTAAGTGGAGGAATGACATTGATGGAAAAATTTTTTAAGAACGAACGATGGGCTGAATGACCTCCGGTTGCGCAAGAAAATATAAATTCGTACAACTCCATCTCACGGTAACCCACAAAATGTCTTAACATGTTATGTTTCATTTTTAATGCTTGCAATAATTTTTTTTTAATGCAAACTTATTAACACCTTAACCATCATTCTGTGTTTTGCAAAGTACTTGAGTCCAAAAGAACTTACCCTTAATCAGGTTTGCAAGTGGCTCCAAGATACCCCTCTGAAACGCAGCAATTGGATCTTGGACACAGGAACGTAGACTGAGTACACTCTGAAGGTATGATTCCTTCAGTAACATTTCTCGGAAGGCTGTCAGTTGTGGTGCACGACAAAGTAAAGCTGCTATACTGTGGACAAATTCTGGTACAAGGCACGTGTAAGTATTGTCAGCCTGACAATAGTGATAGGCAACGACCTGTTTTGAACAAAAACAAGACGGTATGTTTCCTGTGTACTTGGCTCGAAATTGATGAACTTGAATGATTTTGCAAAGCAGTTCTCCTTTATAAAACCACTGTTCACCTTACAATTATGCTTAGTATCCAATTCCCATGTTGCTTTACTCATTGCTTTCTGCTTCAAATCACACATTCTGTGACCAATGAACTTTTCTCCTTTTTTCAATCTTTGATAATCAAGAAACATTATACATTGAGCTTGTAAAAGCAAGAGCTGACTGCATAAACAGACAGCCAAAAGGCCAGTCAATATAAGAGGTCTAATGAGCACACCAGCTAGAAAGTAAACAGAGTGATTTGGGATGCTTTTGCAATGTGCAAGTTTGGAGCCAGGAAGATTTGATAAAGTGGTCAACAGGTGGCCCAAGAAATATTCATAATGAGGAAACACGTAGCTAATCCTTCAACGAGCATTCTTCCTTGGCCAATGTCTGTACATTGAAGAAATGCAATTGACCTTGCAGTGCAGAACACTTCAAGGTCAGTTTAACAATACAATTTGCAAAGTACACTTCCTAGCAGTCAAAAATCAACTCTCCAGCTATGACTGTCTAGCGCCAGGGCACTACAGACTGAAAAATATAAATAAGCTTACAAAAGGGAACATTGCAAGCAATTTAACAATCCCCAACTATCACAATAAATCACAAAACTTCCCAATCCAAAAACCCTAATGGGTGGTCATAACCATCACTCTCATCATACTAACTCTTGGCAAAGGAGAAACTCAAAATAGAACAGTATTATAACTGTAAAGTCATGGGAGTAAATATAGTTGGTCATGGTAATTACAGGGTTAAATATTGCAGCAAGGTTGCAAACAGCATGATTCAGTTTCAGTGTTTCTTTTAGGAAAAAGAATATAGTTAACAGAATGCAGTCAGTAATTAAGGAATAAAGTTTCCATTGGGACCAAAGGCATTGGCCTCTGCTTTCCTAATATATAGTTCAAGCAGCACTGGGCTTCACACTATGAATCTGAGCAGAATTTAGGCTTCCAAATATGACTAGTTGTGAAAATTATTAAAAGGAACACTCAACAATGTAAAGATTGCAGAGGGGCTAAGTAAGTAAGAACTTAGTATCAATAGCATAAACATGGAAGCCAATGCATTTTCAGATGACCTTGTTGACAGGCATAATGTAAATGCAAAGGCTAAGAAATAAAAACAGAAAATATCAGAAATATCATCAGATGGTGAGGAAAAACGTACATAACGTTGGCGAGGGAGAGGGTCGGGTGATGATTTCGAAGCATACAGTAGGTAGGACTTGAAAATAATGCAGGCATGTTGGCACAATTTGAAACAAAGCCCACACATTTAGTGATATTGGAAAGATGCAGCCAATAAAGTGTATTACTATTGGATATATTTATAAAGCACTGGATGTGATAATATGAGCAATTTATAATGCATGACACAAAATGTTTGAGTAACTCATGGATATGTGATATCACCTATATAGAAAACATCACCTATCTATGTTCTCCAGAGATGCTGCCGTACCCGCTGAGTTACTCCAGCATTTTATGTTTTTCTTTGGTAAACCAGCATCTGCTGTTTCGTGTTATTGAACTTATAAACTACCAAGGTTTTAGGAGAGCTGTCCGATCTTCCCTCTCCCTCCAAAAAATGACCCTTTAATGTTTATGTAGCATATTGGAGGGTGTGGGTGAGGAGCAGCTAAATCTAGTTGTTGGGAGACCTAGAGATTTAGGGAAAGACATTGCAGCCTGTTTTGGGAACAGCCGTGTTTAACACTACAAGAAATTGCAGAGTTGTAGATGTAGTCCAGTTGCCAATCTCCATTACCCAAATGACCAGAATGCAGGAATTGCATGCATGCGTTGATGGTCGTAGAATCATTCATCAATTTATAGATACCAATACAGTGAAGCTAACAAAACAAATAGCTTAATACAATTCAACCTTGGGAACGGCACATTTTTTTTCTGCCATTTTTAATCTGACTGCCTTGGGTCGGAATAAATAAAGGCCACATATTTTTAACTGAATCCATATACCACCCAGATGCTCCTGGAAAGCATTGGGTCAGGACACTCCGGGCATGCAGGCCCGACAAGCCCCCCCATAGTCAGACGACGGTGGAGGGCTTGCCCGCCACGGTTCGATATCGGAGAAGGACCCGTTGCGGACCGACAATGGAGGACTCGCCTGCTGCAGACAGAGGAGGACTCGCCCACGGGGGCCAACAACAGAGGAATGGCCACTGTGGATTAATGATAGAGGACCTGTCCGGTAGGCCTGGCTCACCCACTGCAGACTCTGAATCGGTCCAGAGCCACCAATGTCAACGGGAACCGTGCCACAGAGAGCGAGGTGGGACTGAGAGCAAGGTGGCCTGGCAAGAGCAATGTGGGGACCCAGCGGAGGGCTGCCGAGATCAATGGATGTGGGCTGAAGCAACCCTGCAAGAGGGAGGAGGGACAACTGCTGCCACATGTAGCGGCAGGCAGTAGATAGGACTGTTTGGTACTTTCGTAACTTGGTCAGCAGCAATATTGTTGGTGACACTTGTGTTCTGACGAGGTTGTATGTACCTTTCACTGTACTTGTGACAGTAAAGTATCATTCATTCAAAGATGGGTCACCATGCAATGCAGATCAACTCAGTCTTCTGTTGTTAGCCTCCAAATTTACTGCAGTAAAACTGAGATAAAAGGACGTACCTTTAGAATGGAGATGAGGAGAAACTTCTTTAGTCAGACGGTGGTGAATCTGTGGAATTCATTGCCACAGAAGGCTGTGGAGGCCGTCAATGGATGTTTTTATGGTGGAGATTGATAGGTTCTTGATTAGCAAGGGTGTCAAGGGTTATGGGGAGAAGACAGGAGAATGGGGTTGAGAGGGTAAGATAGATCAGTCATGATTGAATGGCAGAGTAGACTTGATGAGCCAAACGGCCTAATTCCGCTCCTACAATTTATGAATTTTTGAGATTACTGTGGGGAAGCGGCTAGAAATATCCATTTTGTGTGGGGAGGATATCTGAAGCAAAAATTTGATGCCCTTTAAGAAAGGATGCTTTTCCTAATTAACAGATCACTTATTTTTTTTTAATCTATGTACTTTAAACTGTAAAATCCATTAACATTTTTAAAAAAAACATGAAAATTAACAAAGCCACTAATGTTCTATATTGATTGAAAATGGGATGGAATCGTGAAATGCGCTTCCCTGAACACTGATTAAGAATATGCATTTCTATAAAAAAAGTACGATTTTACATCTAATCACTGCAAGTTAATAGCCAAAGATTTGCAGATCTTTTTGTATCCTAGGTCTTTCTTTCTACTTTCTCAGAACGAACAATAGAATTATGCAATGCCACTCTCAAACTGCTTGAAGGATTCTGGAAACCCATGCAATCACCATAGATATGAGACTCTTTCTGAAAAAAGTGGATAGACAAAGCAAATTTATCTGCATCAAAAAGTTAGCAACAAAGTTGTAGTCTACCTGAGCTGCAAGTCTCTTCAAAGCTTCATCCCTTTGCTTTTGTAGCTCAGATGTTCCAGGATAATTCTCACTGCCCAACGTGTCAGTATATTGATAGGGAGGAGAGATTTGGAGTGGCTGGTTCATCGCAGGTTCCTGATGTGGGTCCACATCTATTAACGATTTAAGTAGATTAATTGTAATTTTTTTTAAAAAGTTAAACAACATTAATTTTTCCGTTGTCTTGCCGATTTCCCAAATTAAAATTGTTAAAGGTGCTATCAAGTCCGTCACAAACTCAATGATCCAAGCACAAAATGTCACAAGCAACAGGCATCTTAAGTTCTGAATACCCACTAAGATGAACATATTTGGATTTTAAAGTGCCCCAGATGTGTTGGAAAGAATAAAGATTTGTCAGCAATTATTATGTTAATCACCCAGCAATCTCGATTTTGCTGGATAGGGACCCACAACGGAGTTTCTACTTGGATATCCTACTACCCTGCACTTGCCTGTTTGCCTGGATAGGGACCCACAAATCTGAATATACCGGCTAATAGTGACCCTAAATGATCAGCTGGTCATGCGCAACACTTAGCTTTGTTCAATGGAAATCATGTCATGCAGGCAGAGAAGAACAACAAAAAAACGTCAAAAAGGTATTTGGCACAGGCCAAAATCACAGATTCTCAGAATAAGTGAGACACAGGAAGAGCCCATTTGCCCCATAGTGTCCATGACAATTAAAGAACAGCTATGTACGGTAATTTAATTCCTGCACCAGATCAATAGAAAAACATGAAATAGTTCCTGGTCAATTCATCCCCTTGTGCCTGCTCCGTCATTCAATAAAATCATGGCTGGTCTAAACCTTACATCTATTTTCCTGCTTATTGGTTCAGCAGGTCAAAGCTCCTCCTGCAGACTTTTGTGATGAGGCCAATCACAAGGGTAGATTGGGATTGGGGGCAAATTGTTTTAAGATTATAAAAAATATCCAATTTTAATTCTTTTGATTTTTTCCTTTCTCTTTTGGCTCTCTTCTTGTAACTTATTTGCCTCCTTTTGTCATTGTTTCTATTCAAACATAACATTTCATGTGTTGTGAAGACAGACAAATAGCTTCAATGTAACTTATTTTCTACATGCCCCCTCACTTCCCGCAAATTTATTTGCACAAACTATATTCCAGCTGAAATCACACTAAATATCTAATTAATGCACAAGATATCCTATTCCACCAAGATTTAGCTTGTTTCTTTTCAAACATTTTTCATGAAAAATTAAAGCAACACTGACATGCTTTCGGGGATTATTTCTACTGACCTTTAGGGAAAAAAAATGTTTCGCACAAAAAACAAAATAATGTGTTTGTTCAAAGAGGAAATGTATGGAAATCTGATAGTAAACAAAAATAAAGCATCTTTCAAATTCTGTGGTTGAAAGCAGAGATCATGAACTGCAGCTATTTTTCATTTAAAAGTTTTGTCCATAAAGTTGATCCTTTAATAAAAATTGGTCCATACAAGCTTTAAAAGTGAGTTATTTATCTTCAAAAATTCACAGAATTACTAAAATCAAACAAATATACATGATTTTACAATAAAGAAAACTTACATGGAATGCTGAAAATAACAGGTCAGGCAGCCACTAAGGAGTGAAAATTTGAATTTATTTATCAGAAATAGAAAATGTTACAAGTGTTGTGGTCTGGAATGCGGAAGATGGCAGGAATGAACAAAATGAATGGCTGGAGGAATGATTAACAATATTTTTAAGTAGTAAAGGGATAAATAAAGCTAGAAAGATGTATTTGACAAAAACAGAATAATTATACCTGTTTGCCACAGGAAAGGACCTGTAATCAATATACAAGCACTAAACTCAATATTAAACACAGTAGACACAAAAAGTTGGTATAACCCAGCGAGACATGGGCAGCATGGTTAGGGATAAGGGAAACGTTTCCCTTTCGGGTCAAGGCCCTTCTTCAGACTGGTTAGGGATAAGGGAAACATCTCCCTTATCCCTAACCAGTCTGAAGAAGGGTCTTTACCCGAAACGTCACCCATTCCTTCTCTCCAGAGATGCTGCCTGTCCTGCTGAGTTACTCCAGCTTTTTGTGTCAACTTTGGTTTAAACCAGCATCGGCAGTTCCTTCCTACACATTAAATACAGATTGTAAAATGCAACAATGGCCAACTCAGTGATTATACCATTTATTGTTTACATTCCAAATTTCAAATATCAGCAGCTATTCAGCATCTGAAACAATCAAAGGATATGGCTAATAGGTACACACTGTAGGTCCCTAGGACAAAACACTTTTGCTAGACTTGACAATGTTGATATCATATATCTTATATGCCATAAATGGTACTTATTCCATAATAATTAACCTTGTGCCCACCTCTATCATTTAAATACAATCACATTTAATGGTATTAACATAGTGTTTATCTCCAGGGAATGCACCCAATTCATTTTAATGCAGAAAATACATTTGCCGCTGCCTGCAGAATATTGGAAACTTATTTGACCGGAGTCTGCATGAATTCATTATCTGGATAGTAATTGTTATATTCCATCATAATTGCAAATAGGTTACTCACTTTTTGAGAATGCACTAGTGCTGTTTGATGCAATTTGTCTCATTCGACCTCCATGACAGCTCAGTGCCACCAGTCTGGAAATAATGGCCGTTTTCCCAAATCCAACATTTCCAACAATTATCGTTCCCTTGTTCATTGGAGACAGCTCATTTTTAAAATTCCCGTCTATCTTCTGGAACAGCCAATCCCGACCAATAAATATTGAATCTGTAGTGATGCTTGGCACTTCAAACAACAATGGCTTTAAGACAATATCAACTGGTTTGTAGGGAGTAAATCGTGCTAAAAAGAACAGACAGATTGGATTATTGTTTCCCACTTGGGCACCATTACAATTTGATCAGAACATTACTACAAATAGTTTGGCCACTGGAGATTATGTTTTCAAAACATATTTTGCTAAAGTAGTAGAAAATCAAAGTTAAATCTTTGTCCATCAAAACCAATGAAAGATTAATGTATTACAAGAAAAACAAACATATGATTTCATTGCTCAGAAATCAGAACTTTAATTGGGAAAACACATATGACTACAGATCTTAGTTATAAATCCCTAAGTGATATCTAAACAATTTGATGGAGTGATGTTCCCAATGTTGGGTGAGTCCAGAACCAGGGGCCACAGTCTTAGAATAAAGGGGAGGTCATTTAAGACTGACGTGAGAAAAAACTTTTTTACCCAGAGAGTTGCGAATTTATGGAATTCCCTGCCACAGTGGAGGGCAGTGGAGGCCAAATCACTAGAGGGATTTAAGAGAGAGTTGGATAGAGCTCTAGGGGCAGGTGGAGTCAAGGAATATGGGGAGAAGGCAGGCACGGGTTATTGATAGCAGACGATCAGCCATAATCACAATGAATGGCAGTGCTGGCTCGAAGGGCCTCCTCCTGCACCTATTTACTATGTTTCTATGACATGGTCATATAACAAAAACAAGCCCCACCCTCAAAGCTCCCACAAAAGAAAATTGCGTATAAGTTTGCCAGAGAATAGTCATTAATGAAATGTATCACAATATATTTTTTCATTCATGGTGCAAAAACAGTTTTATCAAAATATACATTTGGATAAAACAACCACCTCAAATATAATTGTCAAACAATCCATTTCATTCAACAGAAACATTTTAAAAAAATCAATATTCTGACAAGATAAATTGGGATGAAAAGCAAGTTTACAAATATACTTGTGTCTCTGGAATTCCAAGACGTCAGTGGAGGCAGGTTCTCTGGATGCTTTTAAGAGAGAACTAGATAGGGCTCTTAAAAACAGCGGAGTCAGGGGATATGGGGAGAAGGCACGAATGGGGTAGTGATTGGGAACGATCAGCCATGATCACATTGAATGGTGGTGCTGGCTCGAAGGGCCGAATGGCCTACTCCTGCACCTATTGTCTATAAGATTAGAAAATATGTTTCTTCTAGTAACTGTTGCTCAATTGCTTCTGTCAAATTCATCTCAGTTTTTCTTGCTATATTCATTCATTCTATCTAAATTCTTATACAAAACTGATGAAATATAGCACTTATTAATCCTATGCTTGTAATGGTTAAAGGTTGTCCCAAAACCTGTTTTCAGAATCTTCAAATTTTAATCCTGTGCTTGAGGAAAGGCCAACCAACATTGTGGGCAAAAAAAAACCAGATGTGATATAAAAAGAATCCAATTCTGAAATATTTATCTGATTCTTCTCCACTTCACAAATGGTTGAAGTTTCTAGATTCAGACAATGTTAATAAATTACAGGAGACAGTACAGAAGAACATTACACCAGAAGTAGAACAATGCCTATTTTAACTCAAACCCAGAAAAGCAACCAAATTAGTCACTCACATTTCCTTCAAGTTTTTCTTCCACGTGGTTTTGGTTTCCCGGTTAAAAAATATTTGTTTAGTTATGTGTTGGACTATATTACAGAATATCTAACCTTTCAAGAAAGTTTGATTTACACATTGCAATGCCACACCTTTTATATTTTGCTGTACTTTTCCTCCAGCTGTGTTATGCCATGGCATCCGCATAGAGCTACGCAGAGGGGTGTTCCTTTCATCCAGATAACTCAAATCCTCCAACTTTGCTGAGCTGGTTGCTGTGTCAATAAACAGGTAAAACCATCCAATGTCATTATACTTGTTGCACATATTTCAAGCAACTTTAAAATATATGGCTATACAATTAGTTTTCTTCAAATCCTTCAAGCTTTCACCCCCCCCCCGATCATAAACATAATTTGCCCATTTCTCTCCACAGATACTGCCTGACCTGCCGAGTTCCTCCAGCACTTTGTATTTTGCTCCTAAATGTATTTGCTATTATGATATATTGTTTCTGCAGTTTCATATACTATTCAAGACATGCTTACATGCTTAACAGTAAAAAGTAGCAGATAGAAGAAATGGCAACTTAGCAAACCACTTCATTTGATGTATATAGTTCAACAGTTCTTTTAAGCTCAACAATGCTGCATAGCAAATGGTTCTTCTGCATCAGCCATTTGTCAGAACTTGACAATTTTCAACTTGTAATTATATTTGGCACATACTCTGCAACGGTGCCAGTATCCCAAAACATGCCCATGACAACAGAAGTTGCAATTATTTAATTGAAGTTATTAAGGCTGCAGAAATCTTAACTATTCCACAAATCTTGGAAGCCTCTTGGAAGGAATAACATTCTGAAACTGTGTAAACCATGACTTATGCGGTAAAATCTATACTGAAATTAATCAAGAGCTCACGGGCAGACAGGACTTCCTTTCTTTGTTACAATGAATAAAATAGCAAAGATATGCAAGAAATCTGGCCAAGTGTAAATGTTAGGTATCTACAGGCTATAGTCACTCCAATGTGTACATCAGAGTGGGCACATTTCAGTTTGTCATCTTTACCAACAATTTGGATGAGAATATACAAGGTATGATTAGTAAGTTTGCAAACAATACTAAAATAAGTGATATTGTAGATAGTAAAGAAGGGCCAAAAATGGCACAAGGGTGGGCGTTAATGGGGCAATTGCAAAGCGTCATAGTGTAATATGTTGCAAACAGCAGATCAGGACGTGCTAATCTAGAGGGTAAAAAAAGAGTCAATATCGCATTCAGATGACCTAGCAGTAAAAATTGTCAGTTCCAGTTAGAGGACACTAAAATGAGTCATAAAAAATCAACAAAATAAAATATATACTTTTTGAAGTAAAATGAACAGCAAAACATTGCTAATGTTTAAAATATCAGCTGGTCACGCAGCAGATATGGTGATGTAGAGGCACAAGTGACTGCAGTTTATTGAGCTACTGTAGGAATACAGGTGGTCAGGCAGTACCTCTGGGGGGAAATTGAGAGACGCTGTTTCGGGTCGGGACCATTCTTCAAGAATTATCTTCTTGTAGGGGAGATTGCTGGTGGAAAGAGGCAAGGGAAATGGTTGGGGCAAGAGCTGGCAAATGAAGAAGGGTCTCGACCCGAAACGTCACCCATTCCTTCTCTCTAGAGATGCTGCCTGTCCCGCTGAGTTACTCCAGCTTTTTGTGTCGATCTCTGGCAAATGATACGTGGATATGGGGGGTGGGGAAGGAGAAGGTTGTAGCCATAAACGCTGGAGGTGATTAGAGGAGAAATAAGGTCCACAGATGGCTGAATCTGGAATGTTGAACAAGAGGGAGGGATATGGATATGGTTACTGGTATATTATTGTCACGTGTACTGAGATACAGTGAAAGACTGCTTGTGTGCTATTCAGTCAATTCATATTATAAGAGTACAATCAAGCATTATCAAAGTACAACAGGTATCTATTGTTCAGCCATGTTGGTAAGGAAAGGTTAGCCATTGTAAAATGGGCTGTTGGGACATCAAATAAATATTGAAGGTAATATGTTAAATAAATATATTCTGTAGTTATTATGTGCAGTTGAAGTTGGGACTGTTGCAGAATGTTTGTTAAATGATTTTTCCCCCAAAGGAGAGTTGTAAGACAAAGGAAATTAGAAACTCACTGATAGTTTCTCCTCTTTAAATATTCAGGTTGCATCAAATATTTTCACATACAATGTACAATAACAATTTCTTTATCATTACTTTTGGCATCAGTTATGAAGGAAAGCAAATGCATAATCTAAAACTGCTGATAGCTATCCACAGGTCAGTGACCCCATTCAGGCTGCTCAGACGGGTGCAAGCTATACATTTACAGTTATGTTTTTTTTTAATTTTATAGTTTCATTTCAATACTTTTTCAAATTAAATCTAACCAAGAATATACCACTGCCTATGAATATAAGTGTACATACCAGCAACTGAATTAGGTCTTGGCATCATGTATGGTGGCACAGACTGGTTCAAGTAAGCAACAGGACCATCTAAAGTTGCTTCTGTTTTAGACAGACTTAAGGCTGAACTGTGTGCACCCTCTTCTGCTTCAGGCAAACTCCTTTCAGCTCTTAAATTATTTGTGATACCAAGTTGTAGACAGTCCTTCATGCTTCCATCTTTGTTCCATTCTAGACTTGAACCACTTTTCTCTTCATTTTCAGATGAGCTGGTTACTGTAGCTAAAAATTCAAGGAGATACATTTTTCTTACAATTCATTCTCATTAAGAGCCTATATGTATTGCCTATCTCTGAATGCCCTTGCATCATTGAATGGCTTATTTTAATTCGATGAGCACAAAATCTACCACATGTGCCCACTTTTAGAATCAAACCTCAGTAGATAGAATAAAGGTAGATTTACATCTGCCCACCAGAAGGACTTTAGAAAACTAGATGGATTGTAAAGCAGTGTTTTTTTGATCACCGTTTTTGATAGTCGCTTCTAATTCCAGATTTATTTAATGAACAGAATTTCCCAGCTGCCATGGTATAATTCAAAGTTCCATCCATGCGTAATTAGCTAAGGATTACAAATGCTTGTCTAGTACTTTGACCATTTCTTAATCATTTCAGTGTCTAAATATTGTTCTAACACATTGAGACTTTCTTCATTCGAGACTAAAAACAACTCCCCAAAATTAGCTTTTAAAACAGCATATCATTTTCTGCAGAATCAAAATGATAACAAACATCAACATTCAGTTCATTTGATTTCCCCGTAGACTTATGATGCAGGACGTCAAAATTAGAACAGATGTGAACTAGAAAAGAACCAGGCATGAAATTATCTGATAGGAGTGTGTTCTGTAGGCCAAGTAGAATTTACGTATTCTCTGCCTTCACAGGTAAGCAGCATTAAGATTTAACTAAATATGAACAGTTGAAACAATGAATAAGTTTACCTTGGGAACAAACAATATATCTAAACAAATGCCCAATGAAACAATGGCAATTTCGACCTTAGCAACCTTAATGGCTTACAACCCAGCCTTGTGAACGTTGAATTCTTTATTTTTAAGTAACCTACTAACATCTCCATCCACTTCCTCCATCCGAGTCGTTTAACCAGTTCACCATATTGTATCCCGCTTGAGATCACACCTTCCCTTCTCTAGCATACAACGGGCCTACCATGGCACCTCCCTGCCCGAGGTCATTTGATGCCAGTCCTAATTGGTCCTGGAATTTCCTCGCCACCTCCGGCTCTTCACGCCCCCCACCCCCACCATTACTTTCAGTCTGAAACAGGGTCTTGACCCGAAACATAACCTATCCATCAGAGAAGCTACCTGACCTGACTTGACCTGACAAGCTAGAAGAGTGGGACAATGGCTGAATTTCTAACTAAAGGAATGATATGCAGATTAATCCAATAATTAAGCTAATGACATTTTGAAACGGAAAGTTAGTTTCAATAATGAGAGTGCACAATTCTGCAATTCAGTAGTTTCAATAATAAAACTACCGAATTGCAGAATTATCCACTTTTTGTCAATTTGAAGCAGCCAACAATACTGATGACAAGGCTTTGACAGGCCCTACCTCCCTGTCCCTCGCAATTATGATATTCATAAAATAGCTCATGCATTTCTAAATATTTAAATTATAAAGATGAAAAATATTTTAAAACATAAAAAACATAAACTAAATCTATAAAGAAATCCACCAGTGCAACACTGGAGTTGAGGTGGTACTTAACTGGAGTGAAAGATTGTACAGTTCAGAGCTTCCAAGCATTAGATTTCACAGCTTGAGTGAAAAGATCTACCCACTCTCAGATGTTCTCATTGCCTTAAAAGCTTACAAAATTAGCATCAAAATTATTATAAATGATTAGAATACTTCATCCACTGATTTTGAAGATGTAGCTGTCATTATTGCAAATAATTTACACAGCAATTCTTATGAACCAACTTAAGAATCCTCGAGGGCAGAAGACACTGCAGATGCTGGAGCTCAAGCCCTTTTAAGAATTACTGATCCATCTTTATCTAAAATTATTACTTATTTTCAGGACATAAAACCTCTTACCTATAATGCCACTGTCCTTGCTTTCGAGTGTGGAGCTTAAGCTGGTGGTAGTCTCACAAGGACTGGGTTTGTTTTGAGGTGGCTTGCTGATAGAACTATTCAGAGTTGAGCATGGGCTGTCAGTGCCTGGAGATGCAGTACTGCTTGTTAGTGTCGAACATGGACTGATTCTCTGATCAGCAGTTGAAAACCATGAAGGATTTAAAACAAAAAAAAAGTCCATAAACATTTGCAGAATAAGTATTTGATAATTAGTCAAGAATATTGAGCATTTTGCAGATCAGAATATGCATATTAAACATTTTTTATATCAAGGCGAATAAGAGGGCAGGAATGTGGGCAAGAAATGAAGGAGTGAGCATGGGAGACTGAACATATTAGATTATTGACAGAAGGGAAAGGGTGGAGGACAGAGGTGATTGACAGGGATAAAAGAGGTGGAAATCATCAGCATCTATATAATTAAAAGACTCATCTTGACCACTTCCTGTATATTGATTTTAGAAAAAACGCTACCATATATTGCTATGATTTTTGACCATCTCACTCACAGTCCTCCTCCACTGAGCAGGCCCCGAGGATTTTTCCCATTGATGAAAAATAAAAAAGTTGAGTGCTTAAAAACCTTGAGATCCTCTAGTTGTCGATAACCGCGAAGAAGGTAACGACTCTTCCGGGGGGGGAGAGGGGAGGGGAAGCAGGACTATAAAACCCCGGATGCCTGAACATGACTCAGTCACTCTGCAAGATCGCGAGAGAGAGGTGCGACTCTCATTCTAGGCTGTGAATCAACTGAACTGTAAGTCTGCAATGTACTTGCAATAAATTCTTTGTTAGCCCTTAATGAAAATGAAATGAGTTGTTTTGCCTGCCCTGTGCTTGAAACTGCAATGGCAATGGAAATAAAGTGAAATGCAATGAGCTATTTGGCTTAGCCTGCCCTGTGCTTGAAACTGTAATGGCAATGTAAATGAAGTGAAAATGCAATGAGCTATTTGGCTTGGCCTGCCCTGCGCTTGAAACTGCAATGGCAATGGAAGTGAAATGAAAATGCAATGAGTTGTTCGGCCTGCCCTGTGCTTGAAACTGCAGTGGCAATGGAAGTGAAATGAAAATGCAATTAACTGTTTGGCTTGGCCTGCCCTGTGCTTGAAACTGCAATGGCAATGGAAGTGAAATGAAAATGTAATGAGGTGTTCGGCCTGCCCTGTGTTTGTAACTGCAATGGCAATGGAAGTGAAATGAATATGCAATGAGCAGTTCAGCCTGCCCTGTGCTTGAAACTGCAATGGAATTGGAAATGAAATGAAAATGCAAAGAGGTGTTTGGCCTGCCCACAGTGCCTGAAATGAAATGGAAATGAAATGAGTTGTTTGGCTTGCCTGAAACCACTAATTTCGGCCCACAAGGCCGTATTAGCCCAGGAGGAGCATTTTGGCCTAGAAAAAAATCCAGAAAAAGTGCCTTTCACTGAAATTTCACTCGGATTGCTTTTTAAACAGCCCCTTCGGCCCATCAAGCCTGTAATAGCCCAGGAGGAGTCCCTACGGCCCATACTTGTGCTCCAGAAAGCCCCTCCCCCACTGGCCAGCAATATCGGAATTGGTGGAGAGGTGGAATATTGTGGGCCAGCCCTCCCGTGTGAACATGGGACCCAACAGGTCCCACTTAGTCCAGCATGTAATAAATCCTCAAAGGGATTTGCATTACCTTCCAAAAGTTCCATTTATCATGGAGGACTTTATAAAGATCTTACCGATTTTGGACAGACAAATAAACCAGATATTACCTGATAAATTTGTCAAACATACCATCTTTTCATTCTTCTCTTCTGCAGGCAGACGAGCAGCACTTGGAATTCCTTCACCCAGTAGAAAGCCCAATCTTGTCATGAGTTCTTGAGCAGCAGGGGAAGAACTTCGCTCATTGCTTTTTTGTGACTCTGTTAAAAATAACATTATTCAACTGGCTACTAAAGCACTGCCTGCTTGTCCAAATTGAGGTTCTGTAACAAGGTTGCTGAATATTTTGAGAAATGGGGTTACTTCAAATACATTTTACAATGTTCACTTAGAATAAATTCACCCCATGTACCATAGGTTGCTAAGACAATTATAACAATGCAGTTTCTGGAAAGCTCACACAAAAGCAGGAATTTATCAAACATGAAGCAAGTCGAAAAATCACCAAACTCTTTGCAAAAAAGTGCTAGTGGAACTCAGGAGGTTAGGCAACATCTGTGGAGGGATATGGGCAGACACCCGGCTCTTTTCCCGTCCTTCATACGCTCATCTCTCATTCCCGAGTCTCACATTTCCCTTTTATAACTCCCCCCCCCCCCCAACCTTCACCTCCAATCTCCTTCCATCAATACCCCTCCCTCTGGCTTTACATTTCATTCCTTTTCTTTCCTTATCTGATACCCTTTTGTCTCCTTTAAGTCTCTAACCTTGTTCTTGTTCCAACAATCTGTCACCACCCTTCTCACCTCTATCTACCTATCTTATCAAGTTTTGTCTCTTTTTCCGCTTTCTCCCCTCTACTCCAATCAGTCTGAAGGGTTCTGACCAAAATGACCTGCTTAGGTCCGCTAGCACTATGTATTTGCCCAAGATTCTGCAGTTCCTTGTGTCACCAAGCTTTTTAATGGACAGTTTCCTAGCGATGAATACAATGTAACTCGCTGCACACACCAAGTTGCCCTGGATTCAATGATAGATTTAAGTTAATTATCAAAACAGCGGGGCTGTATTTAGCTTTAATTCGACTTACAATAATTTATAACTATTGCTGGAGCTGGAGGGTTAAATACCCCATCAAAACAGCATCTCCAACTAAAAATTGAGAACAGGAGAATAAGGGCACTTCTAAGGACAAAATGAAATAGAAAATATATTAGCATAAACTGATGAGAGAGGAGGGTGGGGTGGCGAGCAAGAGTGGAGTGGGGCCAGCTCTGACTGCATTCTCAAAAATGGAGCCAACATCATGAAGAACCACTGTCATTTCACTCCTCCAATCGTGAAAAAGGTTTAGGGGCCAGCAAACTGACTTCGAAGTTCAAGACAGCTTCTACCCAACATCATGCTGTTGAACACCACAAACTACAACTAAACTACGAATTGTTTTGGTTGCACTAGGAACTTCTAGTCTTGTTTTGCGTTTTATTTATTTATTTATTTAACTTTTTAAAGACTTTTTTTTTACACCATTTACTTTCTTGCAACTGACAGTCTGGCACCTCCTTAAATCTGGACAAAATCTGTATTCCCTCCCCTTCCACGCTACCCCTTCCCCTGGCTTCATATTTCACATCTCTTCACTCCTTATTTCAGTCTTTGGTCTTTTTCCATCTCTGGCCTCTATACACCCATTGGCCAACCAAA
Organism: Raja brachyura; assembly: GCA_963514005.1. Next base: position 60,247,529 of record OY740787.1, read on the forward strand.
TTCCCCCTCACCTGTATCCACCTATGCTTTGTTTGCCCCACCCCCACTATCTTTCCAGCTTTCTCTCCCCCTACAGTCTGAAGAGGGGACCCTCCAGCATGTTGTGCCTTTTTTGTAAACCAGCATCTGCAGTTCCTTGTGTCTACTAGTTAACCAAGGTGTTTATTAATGAGGGGGAACCTTATTGTGATTTAATGTGACTTTAATTTAATGTGATTGAATTACTTAATGTGATTCCTCCTACTCTCTTGGTTTACTAATGCTTGCATTAAATGCACTGTGCAAAAAATTGTACATTCCATCGACGTGATTCCATCATAGAGTCATACAGTGTGAAAACAGGCCCTTTGACCAAACTTGCCCACACCGGCCAACAATGTCCCAGCTCTTTCATTTCTTTCTTTCAAACCACAGCAACTTCAAATCATACTGAGACTATTGAAAGAAAAAACGTTTTACTCACCATTGTGTCCAAGTTGGGAATGGTCCCTTTTCTCTGCTAACTTGGTCAATGCAGAGGCAATTGTATCACCTGGTACCTTAGGACTTTCAACATACTTCAGCTTCCTGATCTGGCCTATAGAAATAAATAAATCGTTAAAATCATCAAGTAATACTATGTTTGGGAGAAAATGAAATATAATGCTCATCCTTTTGAATAAATGATTATGGAAGAAAACTCCAGCCAAGTAAACTATCTCACAAACTCAAAGCAATGACCACAAATGGATATTATTAGCATAAAACACTTAAATACATATTCAATTTGCTTGTCAGTTTGTGTCAATATTAACTCTCTTCACTAGTTTAAAGGATATTCAACTTAAGGGCCTTTCCCACTGCACGAGCTAATTCAAGAGTTCTCCCGAGTTTCCCCTGATTCGAACTCGGAGAATTACGGTAATAGCCGCTCGAAGGTATTCGGGGCTCTCGTGGACATTTTTCAACGTGTTGAAAAATCTTCACGAGTCTTCACGAGCTTACCGCGTTTCCCGAGTACCTGCCGTTAGCGTTACGAGCTGCTAAGAGATGTCCCGAGCTCCAACGTACCCGCTATGTACATTCTACGTGCTTACCACGAGTTTGATTTTTTTATTAAACTCGGGAGAGCTCCTGAATTACCTCGTACAGTGGAACAGGCCCTTAACTCCTCTCATCCTATCACGTATCAGTCATATAATCAGTGATAGCACTGTCACACGACAATTGTAAGTTTTGTAAATTCACCTTACTTAGAAACTTAAAAGTCACAGGATGCCATTTGTGCCCATTTTATCCGAAGCTCTAAAATATTTTTCCACTGGTCATATTATTGAATCTATGCAAGCAATTGATGATACGGAGAATTTATGATGTATATTTTTTGTTAGTTAACATAAAATATGTTTACCAACACATTTTCCGCTATATATTTTCTCCTATCAGAAAACCTCATGATTTTAAGTACCTCTAATTTCACAAATGCTAACATCTGGAAATTCTAAATTAATCTGAAACCCTGCATTCTCTTTTTCCATTGTTCACACCATTTGGTTATAGGCTACCCAAATGTAATATTAGGGCTGTTGTTCCAGTCTGCCTGCACACTAAATTCTCCAATTTCAAGTAACATTGAATTATCTGATTTCAAATAATAACACCCCCTCCCACTTTATCCTTATTTCTTTCCCCTGCCCTCCACCCTTTCTGGTGCACACACATTCATCCAACTATCTAGTCACCCTGGTCCTTTCCCCTCCTTCAAATTCTCATCTTCCATTCCCGAGTCCATATTTCCCTCATCCCATCCTTTCTCCTCCCTCTACCCCTCCGCCTGGCGTTACATTTCAATCCTCTACTTTCCTTATCTGACACCCTTTTGTCTTCTTTTCACCTCTAGCCTTTGTCACTTACTCCACCCCACTGCCATCTCCCTGTTCACCTGTATCCATCTTGCAATTGCCTGGCTTTGCCCCCGCCCCACACCTCTCTATTCCGCCTTTCTCCCTCCAAACACCTTCAGTCCAAAGAAGGATTCCAACACGAAATGTTGCAGGTCCATTTCCCCAACATACTACCTGACCCACTGAGTTTCTCCAGCAATTTGTGTTTTCATAATCATATATATTAGCCAAGTATGTTTTGCAACATACGAGGAATTTGATTTGTCAAAAAAGCAACAAAATGCACAACTACATAAAATTTGACATAAACATCCACCACAGGGCTCCTCCACATTCCTCACTGTGATGGAAGGCAATAGAGTCTTATCTTCTTTCCTCCTTTTTCTTCCACAATCGGGGGAGTCGAACCATCTTCAGTTGGGGCGATCGAAGCTCCCGCGATCAGGGCGATCGAAGCTCCTGCGGCTTGGGGTTCCCGAAGTTGGTCCCTGACCAAGGGACTGCGAGTTCACAGGCTCCCATGGTTGGAGTTCCCGAAGTCGATCCCCGACAGGGATCACAAGCTACACGATGGTAAATCCTGCAGTCTCCGGGGTTGGAGTCGGTCCCCAGCAAGAGGCCGCCAGCTCCACGATGTTAGGACGCATTGCGAACGAAGATTCGACACAGAAAAGAGTTGCATCTCTACTGAGGAAAGAGATTTTAAAAAAGTCCCCCCCACCCACAATACAAAATTAAAAGCACACTAAAACATCAATTTTACAAAACTAAAAACAACAAAGGAAAAAGACGCGACAGGCCGTTGGCGAGGCTGTCATCATTAGCGCCACCAAGATTGCAGCATTTTTGTGTCTCCATTTCTAGAAATTCCGACGATTTAGCATCTAGCTTACCTGCCACTTTGTATGTTTTCTACGTTGGCTATAAATTCACCTTATTCACTGGAAAATAAATTATGCTACTGTGTAAAATCTAAAAAGTAGTGAATTAGAGGTGGCTGGAGTTCCTGGGAGCCCAGCACCAAAGTCCAGAGAGGTCAGATTATCAGTCATGTACAGTGATTATGAATTGCTTTATGTTCTTATTATAATCAATTTCTGATCATAATCAATGTTTCTGCCAATAGAGGTGTTTTGATACAACTAAAAAGATCTTTTGATTCTCAAAAATAAAAACCACAAAGGCTTTCCATCCATTGCCCAAGGCTGAGTCGCCCCTGTGAACCACTCAGGTTTGGAAATGGCCACAGTAGCAAGGCTTCTAGCTAGATAAGATACAAACAAAAAGCAAGTCAACGATCACCCAAGGAAAAATATGGAACATGTGCCAGTTGGGACATACTTGATCAGCCTATTATTTTAGTTTGCCATGCTTCTCTAAGAACACAATAATCTCTGATGTCTGTGATTGCAAATCAACACTAATATAAATCTATTAGCAACAAACCATCAATGAAGTGATGAACTCATTAAATTACATAAGCTATGTCCATCCATCTGGTAAACACTAGGTCTTCTGTGCAAACGGAATATGTGTTATTGGCATCACAATGAGGTCCAATTTGACAGCACTTGCTTAAATCAGCATTGTACAGTAGCCAGGGACACAATTTGCCTGTTCTACATATTTCTTGCATGACCCGGCTGTACTGCTAACAAATATGCCAGGCAGGATGTCTCATGCTGTGAATGTACACTAGTGCATTATGTAAATAAGTTGAACACATAAACAAATGAAATTGAAGGAGTTGGCTACTCAGCTCCTTGAGCGTGTTCCAAAATTTAACAAAATCCTGGCAGGTCTGATTGTTACTCAATTTTAGATCCCTATCAACCACAGTAACCATTCATCCCCCTTTTTAATCAAGAACCTATCTACGTCTGCCTTAAAAATATTCAGCTAGCCCTGTTCTACCACGTTTGAGACTTTCAGCAACCGTAGAAATAATTTCAACTCATCTTTGTTTTAAATGGATGACTCCATATTTTTTAAAGAGTCAAGAGTATTTTGTTGTCATATGTCCCAGAGCAATGAAATTCCTACTTTCAGCAGCACAACAGAATATGTAAAGATAGTATACTGTAAGCAATATAATAAACGAGAAAAACAAGTTCAGTGTGTGTGTATATATATACACACACTCATGATACACATATATACGCATATTTGTGTGTGTGTGTGTTATTTATTTATATAGACACACACACACACACACACACATATATATATATATATATATATATATAACACACACACACACACACAAAAAACAAATAATAGTACAAAAATAACAATAATAGTCTATGTATTTCAGAGCTTCTAATAGCCAAATGGTGGTAGGGATAAAGCTGCCCCTGAACCTGGACGTTAGGAGTTTTCAGGCTCCTGTACCTTCTTGCCGATGGCAGGGGGGAAATGAGTGTGTGGCCAGGGTGGTGTGGATCCCTGATTATGCTGGCTGCCTTTTTGAGGCAGCGACTCCAGTAAATCCCTTTGATTGTGGTGAGGTCAGAGCCGGTGATGGACTACTTTTTGCAGTCTTCTTCGTTTCTGGGCATTCAATTTGCCGAACCAGGCCGTAATGCAACCAGTCAATATGCTCTCTGCTGTACATCTGT